>VDFB02000002.1:131747334-132121631 GCA_007258455.2 Sequoia sempervirens | reverse complement strand
CCCCTTTGCCCCATCTTGTCACTAATTGCATGTGGAAAAACCTCTTTAATCACCTCCCCTTTCCCCATTTCCTAATTCTCCTTCAATTAAACCTTCTTCCTTCAAGGAGGCCATCCTTGAGGAAGGTTGGAGGATGGTTAAAAAAATAAAGGAAATCTCAAATATGCATAGCGTTGGGAATCAACCAGCTACTCTTAGAGCTAGATCTCCCTCTCGAGGGCCTCTTAGGCAAAGATATAGGTCCCCTATTGAGGACCTCTCTATAGATTTAATTCCTTTACAACATCAAGACTCTTTATGGGAAAATTAGTTTATAGTTTTGGATTATGAGGATATGGATTCCCTTCCCAAAGTCAAATGAATTTTTCTATTTTTTTCATAGAATGTAAGGGGCTTATCTATCCCCTCAGGAAAATATCATGTTAAGAAAGCTCTACAAATTCATAGGTCTGATGTACTTTCCCTTCAAGAAGTCAAAATAGGAGAACCTCACCTCCAACTTACCCTTCAATCCTTATGGAAAGATGGTTGGTTTAAATCCACTCTTCATAGCAAGGGAAGTGGGGGTGCAGTGTTAGGAGTTGCACCTTGGTTAGCCAATTTTATTATTGCTTCAGGAATTGACCCCAATAACAATTATGTTTGGTGTTTATTGCTACTCCAAGGTAGATCCATTGGCCTTTGCTTGATATATGCCCCTAATGACTCCTCTTCTCGAATCAAATTTTGTCCCAAAAAGAATATGATGCTTAGATCTTAACTAGGAATACCATGGGAGTTGTTGATCCCATTGCTAATAAAAAAGATTCTCATTCTCACCATTGGTTTACATGGTCTAACTCACGAGAAGGTGAATTAAGAAAGCTTAGCCATCTTGACTGATTTTATTTAGCCGATTCTCTATCCATTGTCCCCTCTTCACAACATACTCTTTTAAAGTTGATGTTGTTGCCTCTCTTTCAAACCAACTTCCAATTTTTTTGTCCTATTATCTTTCTCCTTGCCCATCTCACACCACTAGTTTTCCCTTCAAGCTCAACACATCCCACCTTAACCAACCATATTTCATTGCTTCTTTGATTTCCATTTGGAATGATGCCCCCAAAACTCAACAAAATGAAAGCTGGTTACAATGGTGGAATGATGCTATTGTACGCTACTCTACTTTTCTAAGAGCATATGGGAAAAAAATGGCTAGAAAAAGATCAATAATGGAAAAATTCTAAGATATCAATTAGAAAAAAGTAGAGTTCTTTTAAATTCTGCACCTACAAATATCTCTCTTCAACATGTTGTTGAAACAAAACTTAGAAGATTTGAATTTTATCGAGGTCGAGGAGCACAATTAAGGGCTAGGCTACATTGGATGAAAGGAGAGAAGGGAATAAAATTATTTTTTAATTATCTCAAGAACAAACATTCCAAAGAAAGAATAATGTCTATTCATGACTAAGAGGGGCACAAGCTTGACAATCTAGATGATATCAAATATTTCTTCTTTTAGCACTATCAACAACTATTTATTGATCCTGCTGGAGGAGATTAGCTGCAAGAAATAGTTGAAGATATGGTTGGATCTTGCATTCCTAGCAAGATTGATCTTGAACAACAAATTTACTTAGACCACTTGCTCACCATTAAAGAGTTGGATGCTGCCTCAAATGATGCATGGTTGACTTTAAAAGTTTCAGAATTGATGGCCTACTAGTAGAGTTTTACAAAATTTAATGGCCATTTATTAGGAATGAGTTCTATGAGGTTTATAAAGAAGCCTTTTCTAAGAGATCCTTAGGTTCTTCTATCAATCAAGGGATGATAAAACTAATCCCCAAAGGAAAAAATGAGAGTAACATTGTAGGTTGGAGACCAATCACCCTCCTTAATACCTCCTACAAAATTATTGCTAAAGCTATTGCAAAAAAAATTAAACAAACGATGCAAGAAATAGTTAGACTCAAGCAAATTGGATTTATAGGAGGGAGATTCATTCTTGACAATTTGGTGCTTGCTTGGGAAGTTGTTGAATGGAATCAACAAACAGGACAAAACTATCTTCTCCTCAAATTGGATTTTGACAAAGCTTTTGATAGGATTAGGTGGCAATTTATATTAAAAATGCTCAAGTGGTTAGGCTTTGGACCTAATCTCATTTCACATGTTAAACTCCATTTTGTTGATGCTAATGTCTGCTTAGCTATCAATGGCTCAATCACCCAAGCCTTTCCTCTTCAACGATCGATAAGACAAGGTTTCCCTTTAGCTCCTTTCCTCTATGTTCTCACAACTGATGCTCTTGGATACCTTTTAATTCATGCTAAAAAGAAAAATCTCATTCATGGCATCTCTCTACTTGGAAATGAAGTTGCTCTCAACTCTCATTTTGTTGATGACAACTTACTATTCATTCAAAACTCTCAAGAAGAACTTAATAACACCTTGGAGGTCTTAGACTTGTTTTATTCAACATCTAGCTCACAACTTTCTCTTAATAAAACTAAATTTTGGATGACTACAACTAATCAACCACCTCCTTGGATTCCCACACAGTGGAAATTCAACAATCATGGAGTAATTTCAAGATACCTGGGAATTCCCTTTGGAATAGGAGTTTCACTATAAAAAATATGGAAATGGTCCATCAATAAAGTAAAAAACGAGCTTCAACTATGGTCAAACAAATTTTTATGGCTGGACGCTTTCAAATTGCCAACAAAATCTTCATAGCCAGTCATGTTTACATCTCTTCATGTTGGCTTCCTTCGAAGAGCAGTTATAACCAACTAACTCGGCTAATGAGAGGGTTTCTATGGGGAAAATGGAATAACAAAAAAGGCTTCCCAATTGCTTCATGGTAATACTACATCTAACCAAAAAATAAAGGGGGTTTAGGAGTAATTGATCCCCTCACACAAGGAATCTACCTCATTACTAGATCTCTTAATGGAGCAACACCATGTAAATCTCTTATTAGGAACTGATTGCTACAACTAGAGCCAATAATGCTTGGATAGAGGTTGGATGGAAAGATAAAATCCTAATGGTAAAATACTTAAAACCTCAAGCCTCTAGACAATTTTTAAGCATATGGAAAGCTTAACAACATGTTTCTCCTCTTCTTGAATGTAAAGGACAAGATCTCAGTCATGGCATGAGTTTTGTTGCTTCATCTATTTGGTGGAATAGATTGATATGCTTTCATGAGCAAGCTTTAGCGACTATCCCTCAGTTGCATAGAAAGCTCTTATTTAAAAAAGGCATTAAGGAATTCAAGGCATTTGAGAATTCACAACTCTAACTTGAAAAAATGACATGCAACTTAAAGGGACTTCAAGCTGTCTAATGCTCTTATTAATGACATTCACAAGGTGCAAGATGTTGTTCCTTTAGAGCTTCAACTAAAACTGTCTACTCCCATTTCTTGCAATTTTTTCAAGGATTGGAGGTGGTTTCCAGGCTATAATATTGAAAATTTCCCTCTTAAACTTATTTACCTTAATATCTTCCCTCCAATTCAAACTCATCCTAGATTAAATCTGAAATGGAATCTAAATTGGTCCAAGTCCAAATGGTTCAACTTGAGCACTACTGTTTGGAAATCAAAAGCTGAGGCCAAAGCTCAATTTTTAGCATGGAAAATTACTCATTACAAAATTGTTGTGGGAGAACGCTTCACTTTTTTATGTAATCAATCCATCAAATGTCCTTTTTGTCACAAGTTGGAAACCATCAAACATGCCTTTTGGTCATGTAAACATAATTTGGCAAGCAATTATGACTCTTATTCCTGACATGTTTAACATAAAATTAAAATGGAAATCAACTCTTTTAGGGCTGCATTGTTATTAGAATATAGTTTCAAAATCTTTTCATTAATGGATCCTTCAATATATTTGGTTGGTCAGACGTAAAGCTATTTTTTCTAACGCTTTTCCTTCCTATAGAAGGGATCATTCACGATTTATTCTCTAATATTATTTGCAGTAGTCAACTCTTGCTAAAGTTGTGAACGAGAAATAGAGTAACATCTTAGAGCTTCAAACCCAACTCTCTAAAGTTTAGTCTCAACTATAGCGATCGCTAAAAATCATAATGGATCTCTACTCCCAATGGCGAGATTGCTAAAAATCATAATGGATATCTACTCCCAATGGTTACTATCACTACAAAAGAAAATGTGCTACTCACTCTTGGAGAAAAGTGATTCTCTTGTAAATTGTACTATTTCTTTAAGTTTTTTTTCAACTGTCTTAGCTCTTAAGTGCTCGAGCATTTCTTGTATTATGATCTCTTCCAGTCATTTTGGTTGGGATGTGTCCTCCAGGCACTTCTATACTCTTGTAAATTAATTTTCTCTTATTAATAAAATGCATTTTTCCAATAAAATAAATAAATATAAGCCAACCTAATGAGTCTGAAACATGAAGATGTGATTTTCACCTTACAAATTCCTATTCAATTATAAGTTAAAGTTATAACTAATATTTCCTTAATGATTAAAAATTATGAGCTCGGTCATATGGGTAGCATCCCCCCAACTTTATGGATTAATTAGTGATTCAAACTCACGAGCTTGGCCATATGAGTAATGCTCAGATTTTGGGTAATGATTTCAAAAAGAAGTACCCTATGGAAAGTTAAGCATGTTGAGTAGTGATTGAAAATCATGAGCTTGGTCATATGGCATGTTGACGAGTGATTCAGGATCATGAAATAAGTTCATTGTAATTGACAGTTTTGATCATTATGCAAGATTTAGGAAACTAGAGAACATTTAAAATCTAATTGTTTATGAAACTAGAGAATATTAAAATCTTATAGTTTCCCTGATCACTTGGGTCCTTTCAAGAAATCAATCCCCCCAGCCCAGTGGGGCCCACAGGACTGTATCGGCCAGTGTACTTACATTATAACGTGTTTTCATGCCACAAACCCATCTCATAACCATTACCCCATTTGTCTCTTGTCCAACACCAGAGAATCAAAAAAATTAAAAAAAAAAAAAGTAGTCACAGAAAGCCTCTAAAGTCTCATACCTTTGGAATAATAAAAAGAAAAATATATAACCCTGAAAATAAGAAGAGCATAGGGGAAAAGACCAGACATAAAAATTTTAGAGGATCGAGAGAGACTGGAGTAAAGTAGGTAATTCGTTGACTAACATTTGACTGGCTCTACCAGTACTTGCATTCCAACTGTACGGTCAAACAAATCATATCATATATCACATGAAACAAATAAATCAGTACTCAAATGCTAATGGTGAACTAATGCACTGTATTTAAGTAGTAATACTAAACAAATTTGAGCTAGTAGTATAATTTATCAGAATGTTGGGGGCCTAAAAAAGTTAAATTATTGTTTAGTTTAATGGAGGCGGACTTTATATCTGAATCAAATTTCATTAGTTCAAAAGCCATTTCCACCTCCTTTGTGCTAGCTTTTTCAGAGCCTCCTAGAGGCCTGTTGGATCTCAAAAATCTGGTTTCTATCATTTGGGTTTTCTCGATGGTTTGTCGTCGTTGGAACCCATTTTGTTCATTTATCATTTTGTTGAATAAGCGGATTGTATGCACTGTTTTATTAGGGCTATGAAGTGTGATTTTAAGGTCTATTGGCTCTTTATGAGGGCTATTTAGTGGGGTTTTAAGGTTTACAAATTATACTGGATGGGTTGGTCTATTCATTGCTTAGATGATTTATGACGGTCTATGTCTGATCGAAATGAATGAGGTGGAACGCTTGAAGTTTTACTGAAATGATGCATAGTCATGGGTAAGGTAGCCTTTTCCAGGACTATAGGGTTAATAGGTGATGTGAAATGATGTGTACTTATGTATGGGTGATTGGAATTTGTAGTTGCATCTTTCAATGAAATGTTCATGCTTCCTGTAGTGTGGGAGCTGCAAGCTTCGCTGATCTCTGCACATGATTTTGCAGTGGAAATTGTACCAAGAATAGCTAGGGGTGTTAAAGTTATGCCTAGGATCTATAGGAGTAGAGTGTTCCAATGCACTAGGCCTTGCTTGCTGCAATTGAGTGTGGATTATGGGTTTTTGAGGGTGTTGTTATTGGGAGCGGAGTCACTCCTGATTCATATCCCTGCGTTTTATACCCAATTAGCATTCAAATACACCATTTGACGGAAGCAATATGGAACCTTGATGGAGATGCTTTAGATATTGATTGTAAAAGTTCTTCACCGAACCCAATTGCTAGAGTTATCTCCAATCATTTGATAGTATTAGGTGAGGAATTGATATAATTTTTTTGATAAACTGTTTCCTTAGAAGATTTCACTAGTAATTTCTTTGCTTTCCTCTTGGTTTTCCGGTTCAATAGAAGAGTAGGCAATGCTAGTACCATGGCAGACCCAAGCAGTAGTGCCATGGTTAGAGTGGAAAATCCAGAGACAGTAGGAGAAAGAGGAAGAGGTTATACCAAGGGCATATGGACTCTCCACGAGACTCTGGTCCTGTTAGATGCCAAGAAGCTCGATGATGAGAGAAGAATGAGAGGCGGGGATAAGGAGAGGGGTGGTAAGACTGCAGAACTAAGATGGAAATGGGTTGAGAATTATTGCTTTAAGAATGGGTGTATCAGAAGCCAAAATCAATGCAATGATAAATGGGATAACCTGCTAAGGGATTACAAGAAGGTCAGGGAATATGAAAACAGGATTGGTCCCGGTCAGCCCTCATATTGGGACCTTGAGAAGCATGAAAGGAAAGAAAGAGGACTGCCTTCTAATCTACTCAATCAGGTTTATGAAAGACTTCACGAAGTTGTTGACAAAAGATATCCTAGGAACCCTCCAGCTAATATTTCCGGGGGTAATATAACCGGTATACCTCTTCAACAGCAACAGCAGCAGCTGCAGCTACCTCCTCCTCCTCCTCAACAACAACAAAACCAGCAGCAGCAGCAACCACTACCACATCCACAACCACCACATCAAGCATTTCCTTCTCACCAACAACAGAGACAGATGTCAGGTACATTTTTTAGTGCATAGCATATTTGATCAATTATTCTGAAATATAGTTCGTGGATGGAGATTCATTCCATGTTCGTAATTGCATGTGATTTGGATTGGGCTAGACCTCGAGAAGGAATTGTGCAATGAATGCATTAAATAGGTTGCGTCTTCTCCATTGTCTGTTTCATCGAGAAAGATTCCAAACCGTAACAAATTCCCTTTTTTAATGTCGAATATGAGTTGATCCAGTGCCTAACTTCTATGTAGCTCAAAGTAAAGCAACACATGGCTGATAGCCTCGTTTCTCAATATGCCATGAAGATTCATAGAACATAAATTTAGGATTAAGTCAGATTAATCTACCATCCTATGGTCTACTGACTAGAATAAATCAAAATTTCAAAAGAATTTCGTGGACCAAAGATCCAAACTTCGCTGACAGGGTTGTGGTTCAATGGCGAGGATTGTACTGTGTTTGGCCATCATCTAGCTGGTTTAAATTCCCACAGGCATGGTTGGGTAGAGTGGCCAGATGCAAGTCCTGAGTGACATGGAGGACAGATATGTAGCCTTTCATTGTTATAGCTTAGCTTAGCTGACCCGTGTGTGAGTTTGTTGGTTTGTAGAATTGGTGGGTGTAACGTCAAACACGCCCTTGAGGACCAGTATGCCTGCACTAGCAGTCAGAAGCAATGGAAATCCTACCCCTCTGAAGATGAAGGTCAAGTTCATAGGACAAAGCAATGTATCTGAATATCATCTTTTGATCTAATTGCCAAAACTTCTGAATGTAAAAAACAAATTAATAAAGAAGCTTAAAGTATTTTTGTGATTTACAGTGCAGTAGCAGTCAACTTATTGCAACATGTAGAAGTTTGTCTCGCAACGTTTTATGTAGTACTAATTGTTGCTGGCCATGTTAAATGAAATGAGACATTTGGGGACATTACTGGGATTATAATATGGTAAATTGGAAATCCATTCTATTTTCACAATATCATACAGACAGGTTTGGTAGATTCTATGGTGATCTTAAAGGATTAAGAGAGGGGAAGTGTCTTGATTGTAATTTTTTTTAATATTTTGCAAAATGTGACATGGTTATTTCCTCTTGATCTCTGTAGGTGGCTACTCCGCTGAGATGTCAGACAGTTCAGATAATGATGGAAGTGAAGTCCCACATTCATCAGCTAAAAGGAGGAGGGTAGGCACTGCACATGGCTTAGCCCCAGTCATGGCTGAGAGTACAGTACAGTTAACCCAAACACTGATGGCATGTGAAGAAAAGAAAGACAAAAGACATATGGATATTTTAGGTGTAGAAGAAAAGAAGCTACGTATTGAACAAGCAAAGACAGAGATAAGTAGAAAAGGTATTGACGGGCTCATTGAAGCTGTTAACAATCTTGCCAAAGCTATTGTTACTTTGGCCTCTGAAAAGTCTGCTACAACCGATTAATTTGATTCCAGAAAGGCTAATGATGCATTTTCTGTATAGTTTGGTTTCCTTAGTACTGCTAACTAGGAATTCTTTCAGGGAATGTATCTGATGTTGCCAAATGACAATACCAAGCTGTGGGAAGCATGGAGGCACGGAGATGCCGATCCCTGTATTGTCTTCAATGATTCAGGGTGTTCATTTTTCCTGTAATGTAAGCAATCTATTGCATTGTGGGCATTTTTTTTCACCGAAGCCCACTTTTTGAAATCCTTTTGTAGATTTTCAGTCAAGTATTTGACATGTAAACTGCTTAGGTAGATTTCATTCCACTTTTGCTTCTTTAGCATTCTGTGCACTGCAGATGTTATGCTCATCTGTATTTGCTACATGTTTGTGTTTCACACATCATAATATTTTGGTTCTTTCTGGCCTAATGGGTTCAATTGCAGTATCTTACTAGTTTTTGTCTCCGATATTTCTCAAATTCTGAGCTTGATACAATGTTTAATTCCATGGTTCTCCACGTTGAATTTAGATGTGTTTATCCATCCATATCTCTTTAATATTGTAAGAATTTATGGTCTGAGATTTAGAAACCAATCCAACAGTAGTATTTGGATTAAAACTAGCCCATTGACAGATCTGGTGACCTAATAAAATTGATGGATAATTTATTGTTGTAATGCAACATCACTGAAAAATGTTTTAGTAAATAGCTAAATGCTTACAAATAGTTTTCTCTTTTGATGACCATCTTCGTGATAGTTTGTGCAAAGGTAATCTCTCTCATGTTGGATTGGTACGCAATGTCAGCTTTGCAATGCAGAATCATGGTGTTTCTATCTTGATTTGATTATATATTCTGGGTGCAAATGAACCCTTGTGAAATGTTGTAGATTACATCCCATATTTTCAGAATGAATCTGTGCCATTCCATATGTATTATATATGCATATTTGGTGCAGGCCTCAGTCTCATTAGTGAGGGAAATACTACCCTATACGATGTCAACGTGCAGTATGTGAGGGAAACTGTATAGATTATAGATTCTTTGGCTCTTGTTAGACATGAAATATCTATTCAGTTTACTGTAAATAATGTTAACACTCGTCTATGCTGCTATCCTACAAAATGCTCTATCATGATGATTGTATGCAAAGAATTCCTCCGATATGATTTGATAGGATACTGATCTGATGTTAAACCACCTTGAACTATTTTTCAAATGCAATATTATGATATGTTGTTGATGAGTATATGCTGAGAGATGATTGACAAGAAGACACACAGAAAATCATTGCAAATAGTTGTCCATCCAAATCAAACCACAATCAAACATACTTGGTCTGCAGAATCATTTTCTGACTGAAAACTATCGGGTGCACAACACAGGTCCTCAGGACATTGTCAGAAAACATAGTTTGCCAATATAACAGCCTAATTATCTTGTACGGAAATACTGCCTAATTATCTCAGACAGGTCAATGATGAGTTTATTAGCAGACCTTGACTCTGTTTAGTAGTGTAGAAACATTGTTGTTATGGAGGTTCTGCTAATAAACTCCATTTGATCCGTATGAGTCATTTGCAATAATGCCAACCAATATGCCCACCTGTTTCAACAGGCATTTTATTAATTGTAGGACTGACTATTCAACTGATGGGATTGAAAGACCCATACTCCCTCCCACAAGTACTCTTCAAAGTTACAGTGTCGCCATCTTTAGTGAAAGTCAGGTGGACTAAAGCTGCATAGGACTCATTACCCCTGTCCTATGTCAGCATCTACAACTGCCATGCCAGAGAAAGGTATCTAGGCTACAAATTCTAAATATGCCTGAGAGCAGTAGGTGCAATAGTAGTGGTTGATATTAGAGAAGGGAAAGTCAAATACCAATCTATTAGTCAAGCCTGGCAGAGACTACCTTGTGGTTCAGAGGTGTACCGGAAGGAATTCTATGCATTTTGAATGACCTGTTTATTTGTTGATGGACATGATACCTGGTGCAAGTGATATCTGATGTTCTTGGTGGTCTCCAGTTGGGTTATACTTAAAACATTGTTCAATCATGATTAGGTTATAGGGTATGTAGATAAAGTTACAATCATATTTATGTGTATGTGTGTCTGGGGGCATGTGTATATGTGTATGCACATAAATATATAGTAGTACACACTCATGCACCTGAGGAAAAATTAACAAGCCTATTAATCAAGACTGACATTGGCTACCCTTGAAGTCAGAGGTGTACTGGAAGGCACTGTTTGCATGTTGAATGTCCTGCCTATATCGTGCAAATCAGGGGTTAAAGTTAATGGTGGAAAACGCAATCAACTTTTCGTAGACCCTAGCACGAAAGGGGAAATTTTGGGCAGGCCATCAAATTTAATTCCCGGTGCATATCATAGCTGATAGCCTTGGAGGTCTCAAAAACTGTCATAATATAATCATTTCACGAGTTATATATGAATAAAAAAATGACAACTATATATCCCCACCATCTGTATTCGGAATGAATTTGACTGGTTGGGCCATACTACATATGAACAGTGCCAAAAGGGGTACATTAAGTGTTTGCTAAATCAACTTATACATGAAATGTCATTAATTGAAGTTCACTTGATAAGTGACGTGTTGCTTAAAGATTGATGAATAGGGGAGAGGACCCAATCACTCATGGTACTTCATAACTTTGAAAGATTGTTGAAAGTGTTTAAAGTTGGTCTCCAAAAACAAAATAAAAGAAGAGTGATTGCATAAACCATGTTGTGTATTATTGAATATCTTATATACAAAAAAAAATCAAATTTTCATACTCTAGGATATCAGTATAGAAAGATTTATGAAATTTGATTGTATAATATTTTTAACATGATATTTTGGGTCATATTCTAGGAAGCAGCTATTCAGCCTTGTGAATGTATTGGAGGCATGGATGGGGTCATACATCATGCATGCAGCTGTTCAATCAGCAGTTAACTTAGTGTTGAGCAGCAGCATCATGCATTCAGCTGCCCGATCAACAGTTAATCCATCATTAGGATTAGTTAGAGTCATTGGATTGTATAACATTTTTTTAACTAGGATGAGTTAGAGCCATTGGATTTTGACTGTAACATTTTTTAATTAACATTTCGGATCAGTCTCAATGATCTGGGCTCTAACTCATTTTGATAATAGATTATAGAATACGATCCAAAATATGAGCATTAAAAAATATTCTACAAATCTTTTTATATTGATACCTTATATCCATTATATGATTAATTATCTTTAGTATGAATATTCACCATTCAAATTAAGATAAAACAATTATTGAACACCAAGCAACAATCAAATCCTCTCCTCTCAGCCCTAAAGAAATAAGATACCATCATAAAGAAACATCTCCATCAAAAAGTGACATTGATGAGCTAAAAAGTAACACTATCATATCATATATGATCTTGAAGAAACATATGGTAAACGAGACCATGAATATTTATGGGTGCTGCTTGTAAGTGCTTGTAAAGTAAGTTTTGTCCCTCTCCTTTTAGAAGAAAAGGAAAAAAAGGAAATGACAATATTGATTATATAAAAAGACAAGTCGTGGGCAGCACTGTTTGAACTTACTTGAATGATGAATATAATCGTGGAAATATCGAAGACAAATAATAGAGACAAAGCACATAATGGTGGGGCAGCAAAAAACTAAAAACTTGCAAATCCAAGTCTTCTTCAACCAACTATTTTAGTTCTCAAGCATTCTCAAACAGCTTTGTTTTTTTTCTTACAAGTTATTTAGGTTGGGTTTAAGGATTTAGTTGAGGTTGAGAATTCAATAGTGGTCTATTGACGTGTTTTTTGTTAAGTAGTTAGAGACGTTGACAATTTAAATCTTGTGTTTCATCATCATTATGATCCATCAAATTTTGTGATTGACGTGGTTTTTGTTAGGTTGTCATCATAAACTCAAAAAAAGGTTAGACCAATAGTTGTATGTTAGGAACCAATAATGATGCATTAAGTAATGTTTTGTTATTGTGTTGATATGACATCATGTGATTTTTTGTTTTTTAATCTAATAGGAATATTTTATTCAATTATTAGTATTGAGCATTCAACTATTGGATCCTCTCACAACTCATAGTATTTTACTATTCAAATGATTGAACTTTAAATTTACAATTATTATCACAAATTGTTGGTAGCCACTCAACTATTGGGCCCTCTCCACTTTCTATGATAAAGTATCCATTTTTTATAAATAAATAATATGTTGTAGTTAATATATTAGTTTTTTATGAGATATAAAACTTTTTCATGAAATTGGTTGAAAACTCTTTTGGATAAAATTGTGAAATGTTCTTTGTATGAACATTTTGGATTATACTTAATGATGTTTTATTAGCAAGAGGATAAACTTGACCACACTCAACGATCCATCTTATGGATTTTAGTCACTCTAGGAACAATTTAAATGTTGGTCACAATATGTTGGCTGTTTTAACTTTTCTAATAATATATGAATTTGATTTTATGTTAGTAGAAATACAATAAATAATGTTTCTATTTATAGTGATTGTCTTTTAGATTTTCCATGGTGACTAGAAACATCACCCCACAAAAATTGAGCTTTAGCTTATTTTTGAGCCTGTTATAAGGTTGATTTTTTATTAAAAAAGCAGGGAAAGGGCCTCGATCCCATATTTTTAAAACAATATAAAAAAAAAAATGAAGAAACAACAAGAGGTTATGTAGGTTTGAACAAACGGCTAAAGGGAGCATAGGCCCAACAAAACAACAAAACTAAGGAAACAAACTAGAGAGAAAATAAAAAAACTGCAACTAGGCTAGTAGATCAAAATCCATTTTTTGAGGAGGGCATCCAAGGACATTACCTAGTCCTCCCTATCCTTTTTCTCTTCGTCATTCTTGTCTTTCACTTTATGCTCCCTATCAACTTTAGAACTTTTTCCTTTTGTTTGATAACTTTGGAGTGGCTAAAAATGGTCCCCATAACAACTTTGTTTATAATACTATTATTAAGCATTATAATTTTGGAATCATTGATGTTATTGGAAACAAGCTTCTTCTCCAAATCCTCCACCTTAGCCTAGAGGCCCTTAATGTCAGCATTGTCTTTATTTTTAGTGACCTGGGCCATGATGACTATAAGACCTTTATCCTTATTTTTATCTGATATTTCTAAAATCTCAAGGGAGGGAGGAGTCAAAAAGTTTGTTCCATCACCTCCATATCCACAACTTCATTCTATTTATTTTCCTTGTCTAACTCTTCTTTCTTATTCCTCAATTTCTCCATCATTTTGCATATCCTCCCCAGATTCGTTTTCTGAGTCTTACTCCTCCCAACCATCCTCGGTTTGAGGAAGAAACTCCTCATCAACATTCTCTTCTTCTTCAAACTCCTCCAAAATGCTTTTTCCTTTAGTTCTTTTAGGGTTCTTCGTGCATAGGGCTTTATCTAATTTGGTAGACATGTGGCCACCCAACCCTTTAGTGTTATATAGTGTAGTCCCCACATTATCTTCATTTTCCCCATCAACATCAAAGATGTCAATAGCCTCACCCTCATTAGGGAAAGGAATGGGGACTATAGCTTTGTTCTAATTTTTATCCTGTTTTTCCTCATGCACACCTGAGACCCACAATCTTCCTTTTATTAGTAGGATAAATTGCCAACAACTCATTTTGGGGGTGGGGTGTTAATCTTCATTGGTGCCTTTCCCTTTTTCCCTACATCCACCTTTCCCACAAAGCTAGGGCTAGGGTTATTCTTAATCAAAGAAACAAAAGGGGTCTTAGAGGCTTTATCATCCATAAGTTTAATTTTAATGCTTCTCTTTGCCTTGGGTTTGATGGAGGGGTTCATGGTAAGGAAATAGTTATAGAGGGCCATAATAAGGCCTTGACATAGGGGGTAGGCACCTTTAAGAATAGAAGTGTAATGCCCAATCTATTACGAGCTAATAATTCACAATTAAATAACTAAATTTAAGAATAAAATAATCAAACAAATAAAGATAAACATCTACTCTCAATTTAAAATTTCCTTAATGATATGGATATAAAAGAATAATGTTGAAAAAACTTGTCCGCAACAATTGAACAAAGAATTTTTATTTCCAAGTAAGATTCTTTCATTACTATTCAATATTAAAATTTGCAACCCATCATTGTCACATAAAAATTAGTGCAGTATCTGTACAAACATTTCTCAAATTAATACATGAAATATAATGAGTAATATTCATTAGAATCTAGAATTTATTAAGATTCAACAAAGACTCTTTTCGATTAGTAGAAATTTTTCAGGGTGATGGCGGAGAGCGGGAGAGGGAATTTGAAATCGTCAGCCATTTCTGAGGATGGTGATGGTGGATATTCTGAGGATGAGGATGATGCTATCCTTCTGTGGGAGGTTTGGATGCTCCATCATAATGTGGTGGCTTTTGGGCGAGGTTTTTTTTGGTAGTTTACTAGCTTTGCAAAAGAATCTGCATTTCTTGAGGCCTGGTTTGAGGATGCTTGACGCCCAGTCTGAGGGTTCATTCCTCCTAGTAGCCTTCAAAGGATTTGTGAACTTTTTTGGAGGCCTCTGAGGGGTTTTGTTGTAGGCTATTTAGTTGCCCCGGCTATGGTGGTGGAAGTTCTCCATTCTAATTACTTTGAGGTCTTGGCCTCTCTAGATCGTGTTGGGTTTGTGGAAAAGGGATTTACTTTGGCAAACCTTTTGTCTAAGCATGCCCTTGGTGTTAAAGAATTTGGCAATGATGATGTTTTTGCTTGGGTTCTTGGTAGTTTGCTTCCCTTCTTTCACCCAAGCTCAAATGTTGTTAAGTTTCGTGGTGTCTTTTGCGTGGACTTCTTGTTGGTTAGTTGGGGGAGGCCAACACCTATCGGCCTCTATGCTGCTCGTCTTGTGTTTTCTTGGGCTCTGCAAGGTAGTGTGTGTCTCTGTTGGTCTTTTTTGTCCTTGTTTGTTGCTTGCCTTTGGGGGAAGTTGTTGGTGCTTCTTGGGCTGTGACTGCTAGTGTGTCCTCCTCTGTCTCTTTTGCATGTGCGGGTTTGTGGGCTTGCACTTTTGTTTTTGCTGGTTCCTGGCTTATCTTCTGTCTCTTGTGGGTTGTGGCTTTAGGGATTCCTTTCTCCCTTGCTTCCTAGTATGGTTGGGGTTTGTTGTGCCCTTGTTGGTGTTCCTGTGGGACTTTGCTTTGGCTAGGTGTTTCTGCTTCACCCCTCTTGATGCTTTGTGAATCCTTTATTCAGTCCTTGTTACTTGTTAGTTTGGTCCTTCTTATGGACTCTGGTTTTCAAGTGGGTTTTGGGTCACTTATACCTTGCTCTTCTTGGTTTGAGTTGGGGGATGGATTCTTCGCTATTCTGAAATTGGTCATCTTGGCTCCTATGGGTTCCAATGTCATTATGGATAAGCTATTTTTTGTTACTAGGAAGTTGCTTGGTAAGCCTTTCCAATGGTGGTGGTGGGGGCTATGCCTTGTTTTGAATACGTTAGTTTCTTTTGCTAGAGCCGCCATGTGTGGTTTTCTTGAGATTAATACCTCCAACAACACTTATGTTGGTTGCTCTGCCTTTCTGGCCCAAGAGGAGTGGGGTTTGTTTGAGGAGGTGGTTGTTTTGAATCCCTTTGGAGCTGGTATCAAAGCTATTTTGGAAAGGTTAAACCTGTTGTGTGTGGATTCCTTTGTGGCCCTCTCTGAAGATTTGTATGCTCCTCTTTTGCATCTTATTGATTCTATATTGTACCTGATGCTCATGTTTCCATGAGATGAGGTGTTTTTTCTTACTACTAGAGTGTTGATTTCCTACTGGGTTTTAGAGTTGGGGTCTCCTATGGGGGTGGAGATTTCTCTTGTCGAGGTGGAGCCCTCTCCAATAGAGGTGGAGATGGTGGTTGTTGCTATAGTGGGTTGTTCCCTTTCCTTCTATTGGTTCCTTTTGAGGTGGAGCATGTTTGTGCAGGAGATTGGTGGCTCTTGTAGTTTTGATCCTCACTTCATCCTCTCTTCTAGAGGGGAGCTTGCTCTTGTTGAGGTAGAGTTTGAGATGGTGTCTTGGGCGGACTAGAGCTTTAAACTTGCTTTGGCTCCTCAGTGCTTTGTTTTGCTCAATGACTCTCGACTAGAGGTGGGGAGTCTGGTGGTGTTGTATCTGCATTTTTTGAGGAGATATTGTTTAAATGATGTTGATATTTGGAAGTTGTTGATTCATGGTGGCCACAATGTGGTCTTGGCCACTTAGGGGGTGGATGCTGTTAAATATTGTTGTTCTTACAACTTGATGGGTTGCTTGTAGGCTAGTTTTGTTTATTATTCTCTTAATTTAGGTTGTGAGCTGGTTCTCTGTTCGAGGGGCAAATGTTTTTTAAGTGTTGTTGTTTGGGTGGTTCTGCTTTTGGGATATGCTTTCTCCTATAAAGATGGAAAGGAAAGTAGGTGGATGGGGGCTTTCTACCCCATTAGTGCTAATGTTGTTTTTGGTTTTGAAAAGTTTGCTCCAATTAATAGGTTTGATGTGGGATTTGCTGGTTTGAGTTGGAAGAATAGTTTGTCTCACCCACCCTTGGGGTGGTTTCTAATTCAGGCTTGGGTTATGTTTGCTAGGCGGGTGGCTTGCTAGCCTAGTTTGATGATTGTAAGGTTCGTCCTGAAAATTGAAGATGGCTCTGCTTGGATGGAGTTGGTGCCCCAATTGGTGAAAATTGGGTTTTTTTTGCTTTGGTCACATATGTGCTATGAAACTCTCGGGGCTTAGGAGTATTGTCTCAGACTGCTATTTCTTGATAAATTTGTTATGGTTTCGTACCTGTTGGACTATGGTTAATCTCATAAATGTTCTACGCACCATTTTGGGGATTAATATGGGTATTTTGGTTTTGATTATGATGTTAATGGTTTTGTGGGTGCAAGTTTGGTTTATAGGTCCGTATGCCTTTTAGGCCTAGTGGTGGTTAGTGTTGTTTTCCCTGTTTGTTTCTTTGTTTTCTTTTTTGACTTTGTACCATGAGATCAGAGCCCTTCCCCTGCGTATATAATAAAAAGCAAAGAATCTTTTCAATCCGCAATTTTGAATGTATTAACAATTCAATAAGGAACTCATATATCAAATCTTCAACAAACCCATATGACACTTTATAAACCTGAAACACTGAATAGAGCAGCCCAATCTTGCTCACCTCATAGCCATAGGACTAATAAGTCCACCCCCGAGCAGGAGACAAAATCCAAATGCTCAACACTAATTAAAATTAGAAAAACATAAACACTAACTCACACACAAAGAATCTGGTTACAAAATTCTTGTAAAGGGGGAGAAGGGGGATTCCCTTCCCTCTTGGGGAAAACATTTATTCTCAACTTCAACATACAACTCCATTCCTCAATACACAACCACCACCTTCCATCTGAATACCAACCCATCCATTCACAACTTTTCAACATCCAACATACTTCACACCACTATATCAAGAACCATCCTTCCATTATCCATACACTATCCAAATCACAACTCCATTTTTAACATTTTCAATCATAGATCCCCAAGAGAGGCTCCACACCCTCCTCAACCCCAAACGAAGGAGGCTCTCAGCCCTCAGGAGAGATCAACTCCTCATTTACAACCATTCCCTCTATGACACCACACAAAACCAATACAAAGAACAATTTCTTTAACAATATCACAACCTATTGAGAATTCAATGTTAACACAAAAATCACCAATAAAATTCAAAACATACCTTGGTTGTCCAAGTTAGGATTAGCCCATAAAACCTGACCAAATTAATTGACTCTTTTCCTAGCCAACAAACATCCTTCCACCAAATCATTCCAGCCCCCCTTCCTCAAAGAAGAAATTAATAAATAAAGAAAGAAAGCACTTTCATTTCCTCTACCCCCAACCATTCTAATTCCCTCTTAGAAATAAAAATAACTCCCAACTCTTCAATTTCCCTCAATATAATATCCAATTAAAAAAATCAATAAAAACATATTTCCCTCCATTTATAAATGGACATGAAAATCAAAATACACTCAAACATTAAATCCCCTTGACAAAATAATTAAAACCAATACTAAACATCTAGCATTTGGATTTTGTCTCCAATTCTTAAGGAACCTGGATTGCCCACTCGAAACATCTCATTAGAAACATTAGTACATTTTGAAAATTGTAGTTGAAACAATAAACATAAAAATTTCTAACATCAAATAATTATAAAATCTATCATAATAATTAGAAATAACTATTTTTGCAGAAATTAACCATAATACTTCATAATTGAGTTATTTTATTAAACGGACATATTACTTCATTTATAAGCAAATAAATATCTAAGCATGTGCATATAAAAAATTTATGTCCATAATCCAAAATAATAATATCCCTAAACCAAAATCTCAACATCAACCATGTCCAAAACACCAAACTAAATAAATATAAAGTCAAATCAAAATCTCTAGAATAGTACTAGTTATGCCTCACAAGAAGGATCTAGGAACGAGAAAAGATAGAGAGGAAGGTTAATTATTTCCAAGTCGTAGATGGTTAAGTATGGGGAAATGGTAATCATGGAAGGTCTTGAACTGAACTTCAAGAGTAAAATATTTCATACAATGTAAACTTACCAGGTGTCCAAGGAGCATAAGCTTTTCCCTGATGTAGCCTTTCTAAAAATGGATGGATTTTTTTTGCTCTAATGAAGACAACGATAATTTTTTAATATTTCCCTTTACTCTTGTTCTCCACCTTAAGGCCCTTGCAATCCAACCTATTAGCCTTAGAAATGAACTCATTAGAGACACAAAATCACACATCTCCAATAGTGACCTCGCCTTGAGACTACAAGTTCACAAACTTAGAGATTAGTTTGTTGTTGTATCCCTTCATAGATTGGAAGAAATGAGTGAAGCCACCTCTATCAAACAACTCCCAAATATCCATGTTTTTTTTTAGAGCTTCACAAGAGATATGTTTGGTCCTAATCCATGGGCCACCCATAATAACCATTTTTTAGATAGAGGGACACTCGAGCCACAAGAAATCCAAGGTAGTTGATAACCAAACTTAAAAAATGATAACAAATGAACTTCTCATAATATTTTTTGAAATGCATTCACTTGTTCTAATGCCGTTATATAAAGAGCAAGACCAAATTATCTCACCCCTTTTGACAAAGTCTCCAAATTTTGTGGTACTAGAGTCATCATTGTTCAAAGCTTCTATCATCTTTAGGCCAATGATTATAATCTTACTATAAATGGTCTTGTGAGGGAAAAGACCACCCTCCCAAGTGAGGAGTAAAATTCACACAAATGGAGAGGGAATTTCCATATCAAGCATCTCAATCATTTGTTGTGTACTAAAAGAAGATTGCACCACAATCAAAACCCATATATTCAATATCTTTCCTAATTCCTTTACTATAACAACAATTGCAAAATTAATTACCATAATGAAGAATGATGTAATCCCTCACGGAAACCTTTCCATAAAATTATTGCAATCCTTATTTTTTCCCAACATGAGATAATTGTGAATTAAATGCCATGCCATCATAGCCTCCATGACAACTAAGCAAACCCACCACATCTTGTTCAAAACATCCACCTTAACCTGAACCCTAATCTTAGAAAGGAATAAACTAACCATAACAGATTAGGGGGTGGAACTATTAAGTCTTTATCAAGAAATAATATGTTGGAGGGTTCCTAGAATATTTGAATTTGAATACCAATAATTATATTCTTCACACTGAAGACCAAAGTTGCAAGCTAAATTTTCTACGTTGTTGCCTTCCCTATAGATATGACTAATACTAACCTATTGAAAGACTCAACTTGGTCATTTATGTAATTCTCAATAAATTTTATTATCTTCCATGAGGGATACTTGTCATTCTGAAGGAGGTTAACAATAACTTGAGAGTCACCTTTAATTTCCATAGCAAGAAACCCTAGCCTCAAAAGTCTTTTCACCCTCCACTACACTACCATAACCTCGACAACATTGTTTGATTTACATCCAATAGCTTGAGAAATCCTTCAATGAGGTTTCCTTTATCATCCCTTATTATCCCTCCCACCATTTCCTCACCAAGGTTTCCCTTAGAACAACCATCAAAATTGAGCTTAACCCATCCCCTTTAGGGTGGTTCCATCTGGTCTCCTTTCTAGATATGATACTTATCCAATTGAGATTGGTTAAACTTTGAGAGATACCCCAATTATGCTTGACTCTTATTTCAACATAAGTTGACATTTTCTTGGAGGAGCCAAAGGACAAATAATTTATGTTATCCCATAGGCTATGTTTGATGACCTAGAAGATGACATTACTATTTCTCCATTAGTCCCAAAACACCCTATTATTTGTTTATTTCCATAGCTACCAAGTGATAAGACAAGGAATTTGGTTCTATAATTCACAAATAATAGGATGCTTATAAGGGGAACCAAACTTTCAGGAGTTGGAAAAATCTCTAAGATGTTATGGGAAAGTCCAATAGATCAACATGTGGGCTAAGACCTCCTCCCAAACCCATCTAGAAAACTCACAATGGAAGAACATATGGTTGAACATTTCTTCCATTTTACAACATAGACTACATTTTTTTACCAAAGAGAATCCACACTTATTCAAGTTCTCAATATTGAGGATCTTATTATGCATGACAACCCAGCAAAAAATAACTAATTTTAGGTATCACTTTGTTGTTCCAAACCATGTTCCAGTTGAACATAGAATCATCCTTATCCTTTGCAATAAGATCATAAGTAGATTTAATAGAGAAGTACCCAAAAGGATTAGGGGACCGACAACATGCATCTTTCTTATCAACCCTAAAGACGCAACAAGAACCAATAAGCTTGTACAAGCTATTCACCTCCTCTATCTAAACATGTTACCTTCCACTTCTCAAGTTCCTTCGCCTCAACTGACTCTCAAAGTATTTCCATAAGGTATGGGGGCCATTCTAACTAGTGCACCCATGTAATTTAGTACCATTTAATCTTGTAAGAGGTTTCCTAACCAGAGACAAACTCTGGTAAGAGGATAAGGAGAGACCTTCAAGCCACTTATCATTCCAAAATTTAATACTCTTGCCATTTCCCACATTCCAAACTAGCTATTGCTTAAGAGCATTCCTTGTTTCTAATAATTGGTTCCATATAACATAGCCATGAGGGATAAAAGGATAAGAAAATAAACATCAAGGGTTACTCTTTTCTAAGTAATTCAGATTGAGAATGTGAGCCCAATATTTGTTCCCTTCCACCAAATTCCATCCAAATTTGGAAAACAATGCTTTATTGAACTGCTTCAATATCCGTATCCCTAAGCCACCTTGTCTCTTGGGTTTACAAAGCTTATCACACCTCACCAATAAAATTCTATTTTGTCCTCAACTCCAACCCAAAGAAATTTCCTTTGGATCTTTTCAAAATTTTCAACCATGGCCACACAAATTTTTAAAAGGGATAAGTAGAAGACAAAAATATTCTGGAGGGAGGTTTTTAGCAACAAAAATTTACCTAGTTGTCTCCAAATCTTCCCTTTCAATCCAACCAACTTTTCCCACACTCTTTCAACAATGTTGTTCTAGTAAGTGTTATATTTTTAGTAGTAAGCAAGAGTTAAGTGGAAAGTAGATAATCCTGTTGGTAGCCCAAAATGTTTAGAATCTTATATGTAGGAATGCTCTCTAAATTGAAGAAGTATAACATACTTTTGGTGTAGTTAATATGCTACCAAACAACTTTTGCATAAGCATCCAAGATAGCCTTCCATATTTTTACTTCCAAAAATGAAGAGGCTCAAAACATGATGGTGTCATCTACAAATTGTTGATGAGAGGAAGGGACTAAAGAGGAGGCAACTCTAACCCCTAAGAGTTTATTAGAGGAAATACGCTTTTTGAAAATTCTACCCAGGGCTTCTGCAGCCAAAATGAACAAGTAGGTGGAGAGGGGGTCCCCTTGTCCCTTAGCCCTTGAGAGAGATCCTCTAGGGATCCCATTCACTAACATCGAGTAGGTGGGGGGAGAAATACACATGTTAATAATTTTGAGGATCTTCCTACCAAACCCAAAATTTTCAAGGACAACCAAAAGGAAGGGCCACAAAAGTCCATCATAAGCCTTTGATATATCAAGGATTAGGGGCATAGTTGGTCTTTTATTTTTTTCCATAGAATGAATGAGTTCATGAGTTGTAAGCACAACATCAAGAATCTACCTACAAGGGATAATTTTTTTTGGTAAGAAGAGATAAGTCTATGAAGTAAAGGTTTAATTTTGCTAACCAAAACTTTAAAGATCTTATAAACAGTGTTACAAAAGCTAGTGGGTTAGAATTTAGACATAGTAGTATCCTCTTCCACTTTGGGAAATAGCATAATGATTGTTTGATTCAATTGCTTGAGGAGGTTACTTGATCTGAAGAAGTCTCTTGAAGAAATGAGCAAATCCTAAGAGATAATCTCCTAAAAAACTTGGAAGAAAGAGGGGGGAACCCATCCAAACTAGGGACTTTGAAAGAACCAAAGGAGAAAACAACCTTGAATTCCTCTAGAGAGAAATCCTTGCACATAACCGCATTATTTGCTTCATTCAACACCTTAGGAATAACTTCCACAAAACCAGGCAGGTCATTCATCTCCTAGTTTTCATCTTCAGAAATTTCCCTAAAGGAGACAATAGCCTTAGCTATGTCCCCTCCTCAAACACCATAGGACCATCACTGAGGGTGAGCTTACTAATTTTGTCTCTTCTTTTGTGTTTCAAAGTAGATTGGTGAAAAAACCAAGTGTTCCTATCACCTTCCTTAAGCCATTGTATTCTAAATTTTTTCTTTCATAATAGTTCCTCCTTCAGGAGGTCCTACCATTCCATTATGAGGGTGTGTTTTCTTTGGAACAAGTGTCAACATCAATAGAACCATACTCCATAGAATCTTGAATGGATTTCAAGTCATTTAATAATCTTTCTTTCTTCTGAAAAATATTACCAAAGGACATCTTGTTCTAGTTTTACACTTTACTTTTGATTAATTTTACCTTTTGGGCTAGAGTGAACACAAAAGTACCTTGGAAGGGGGTTTTACATAACTTCTCAATCAGGCCTTTGAAATTTGAATGAGATTCTCACAAGAAATCATACTTGAAAGTATAGTGACCCAATTTAGTAGCCTTCTCCTAGAGTAAAAAGAGAACACAATGGTCTGAACCTGTATGAAGGAGAGCCTTGAGGGAAAGCCTAGGTAAGATGTTCCAACCAATTATGAGAGATTAAGAACCTATCAAGCTTCACCTGTATAAGATTTTTCTGATACCTTCTTTTTGAACAAGTAAAAGAAGAGCCCTGAATCTCAATATCCATATGACCCATGCTAGCCAAGAAGTTAGCTAAGTCACCCATGCTATTAGAATAGTCTTCAAGACCCCCCATTTTCTTAGAAGGGAACAAAGGAGAGTTGAATTCACCCCCTAACATCCACAAAACCTTTAGGGAGTTATTTAAAATTAAGGATAGAGAATCCCATAACTATTTTCTGGTTATTTTAGAGTTAAGTGCATAAATATTAGCAAGAATCAAATACAAATCATTAGACTTTGGTCATTTTTTTTCTCTAAAATTGTTCCGTTCAAACACAAGGGCTGCCAGAGGGTGGCAATGCCCCTCGAAGCACCCTTAGTAGGGATAACACAATAATCTATAGAAGGCTAGATATTTGAAGCAATTTTAGTGAAATCCAGTTCATAAATATTAACTTCTTGGATTAGAATAATATCAATTTTCTATTCCATAATACATATTTTTATTAGATGTTTGTGTGGGATGTTCATCCCCCTTATGTTCCAAGAGATAATATTCATAATAAAAAACAAAAGGGAGGAGCAGACCTTTGTGGTACACTTTACTTGGGTTTGAAAAAGAGGCTCAAAATCTAAAGGGTTTTTTAAAACTCATTTTCCTAGGGTTTTGGACCTTGAAATCTCTAAGGTCCTTTATTTCCCTAATGCTTTATCTCTTGTTGTTCCTTTGGATCTTGTTTCTCTTTATGAAGGTCTACCCTATTTGAGATCCCCTCCCACATGTATTTTTTTATTTCTCTTTTGTTTTCCATGAATAGAAGTCCTTTCCTCATCTTAGGAAGAAGTGAAGGTTGAATTAAAGGTCAAAGAAGCATTTCCAAAGGTTAATAAGAGGTAGAGAGTCCACCAACTGACTACAAGTTGAATTTCTTGCAAGTATGTTGTAGGTATTGTCATTTATGTTGGTATAATGGATATTGTTGCAAGTGTCATCTTTGATGACTATTGAGTGAGTAGTAGTGTGTGAAAGGTTGCATGTGATGCAATCAATATTATGATGTTGGTTGTCATGAGCATGCTATACAAAATTGTACCTCTCTTCTATTTCTCATCTATAAGTGAATGTTATTATGAAGAAGCTACAAATTCTTCATGATGATATGGTGTTTTGAATGTTGTATTCAATATCTCTTGATATTCAAGCATTGCCTAAGTTGTGAAAGAAAACATGAAAGTGTGTCATATTGATAGTGGCTTAGGAAGTTGTACTAAAAAGCTCCAATGAATGCTCTGCATTCCTCTGCATTTAAATATATTGCCTTAGAGTTTGGAATTTTGGTAGATGTACATGTGAAATATGTATGTTCTTTATTTTAGAGCATAAAAGTTACCATAGAGGTTTCTAGAGCTAGCAAAGTGAAGATTGTGTTGTTGTAGTAAGGAAGGTTTGGAGAAATGATCCACATTTCTTCGTAGTTTATGTTGTGGTATTGTGGATTGGAGGATGAATTTATACTTTCTTTATCTTTTCTCTCTTCCAATTTTAGGTTATGTAGTGTACCACAAAATTGGTTTTCAATGTCTTTTCTCAAGATTGTGCTTTCTGGGATGCTGGGTCCAGTGTCTATTTTCCTATGCCAACATAATATTGCATGAATTTGTAAAAGGAGGGAATGTAAATGTTTTTGAATATAATTTAATGATTGTATTGTGATCCCCATGATGATATCTAGTCTCTCTAGTATCACTTTTGGTATAGAGTTAATATTTGGAGGGTTTAAGTTTTTACTGGGTGACTTGGTATATTGAGTTGTTTGCACCAAGTTTTCATGGCATGCATCACCATGGTATTGTGTGTAGATGTAAAATAGGTCTTTCTTATCTCTTTGCTTGGACCACATTCAATTTACTTTTCCTATGAATGTTTTGGAGTTGACTTTATTATGGTTGTTGCATATTTCATGTCATACGTTTCATTTTGGTTGATAAGGAGATATTTTTTGAAGCTTACGAATGATATAAATGGAAGATCGGTGTGTGATCAAATTAGTTGAGTTTCGTGTTGAGTGTTTAATGCATATGTCAAAAATAGTGCATTGAAGGTAGAAGAATGAGTGTGAATGTGCGAAGAAGTGTGTAAGTGAGTGCTGAAGGTAGTGAGCCAAAAACATAAGTGTATGAGTAAATGTTGAAGGAAGTGAGTTGGAGACAAAAGTGTGTGAGGTGAGTGTTGAAGAAAATGAGTCAAAAACATAAGTGTATGAGTGAAGGCTAAAGCTAGTGAGTCGAAGGCAAAAGTGTGTGAGTGGAGTGCTGAAGACAATGAGCTAGAGGCAACGTGAGTGTTGCAGTGGTAGTAGATCATCTGATTCATCAAGTTTTGTATTTTGAGGGTGCAACCTCCTTCCATAAGAGTGGAAAATGGTAGGGAGTTATAAACTTCCTTTGGTTGTAGCCATAAAGTTTTTTTGTAAATATTCTTTTACTTTTGTGAGGCTAGATTTAGATAGTAGCTCCAAGAAACTTTCTCACCATGGTTTTTCCCTTGTAGGGTTTTCTATGTAAATTTGGTGTTGTGGTTTTGTGATTGTTCTTTGAATGCTTTATCTGGTTAAGGCAATAATAAGTTGTAATTGATAAAGTTAATTGGATTATTTTGAGGGATATACAAATTCACCCCCCTCTCAGTATGTTTGTGTGTTCTAACAATTGGTATCAAAGTCGAGTTCCTTGGTGTAGCCTAACAATTAAAGGTAGATCTTGCTTTAGAAAACATGGTTCAAAAGGATTCCTCTTCTAAGGAACCATTGTTTTATGGAAACAACTATGTCTTCTGGAGTGTGAGGATGGACACCTATCTCTCCTCACTAGGCTATGCTATTTGGAGAGCTTCTAAGTATAATTATACTGAACTTGCTCATCCTATTACTGATCCTAATGTAAAGTAGGCTCATGATAACAATGCTAAATAAAATAATGCTATCCTAAGTGGGTTATAAAATTTTGAATTTGTTAAGGTAGTATAATACAAGAAAGCCAAGGAGATATGGGATAAGCTCAAAAATATCTATGAGAGAAATGACAATGTGAAGCAAGAAAATTTACAATATTACAAAATATTATTTGAGAATATGAAGATGATAGAAGAGGAGAACATAGAAAGCTATCTTCTCCAAGTAGATGAAGTAGTCAATGGAATCAAAGGTCTTAGTGAAGACATAACTAACTTAGTGGTTGTGAAGAAAGTTTTGAGAACTCTCCCTCATTGTTTGATTCAAAAGTCTTTGTAATTGAAGAGGCCAAAGATCTAACAAAGCTTAGCATGGAAGAGCCATATGTATCCCTCACCACCTATGAAATGAGAAATGAAGTCCAAGGTACACATAAGAGAGAAGTTGCATTCAAAGCTATGAAGAAAGAAGGGGCATCTAGTTCTCATAGTGAATCTAAGGAAGAAGCAAAATTTGTGAGAAAGTTGAAGAAAGGATCAGGAGAATATAAAGGTAAACTACCTTTAAAATGTTTTAATTGTGGAAGAATTGGTCATTATGCATCTAAATTTCCTTTTGGATAAAATAAAAATAGCAAAAAAGGGTTCAAAAGGAACAATTTTAAGAGGAACCTTCTCTCCAAAAAAGAATACAACTCCTCAAATGAAGGAGGTCGCTGCACATCAGATGATGATGGAGAAGAATCCCTATTCATGGCCATTGTGATCTCTGGAATTTCAAGCATAACTATCGGTGAATAAGAAGGTGTTCAATTGATTTTGAAGGTGAACTTATTTTTTCTCTTGAAGATATGGAATACACAAGAAAAGAGAACAAAGAACATAAGGCCCTAATTGAAGCCAAGATAAGTGAATGTAAAAAGATTGAGAAGAGATGTTTTTACTCAAAAAGGAATTAGAGAAAGCAATGTCCAAAGATCAAGAAGTTGATATCAAAACTAAAGAAATATCTCATCATGCAAAAAGACTCTCCACAAATAGGTTCAATCATGCATTTTTTGGTTATTGTTTCATCTACAATAAGTATGGTCATAAGGCTATAGATTGCATGTATAAAATGAATAGAATAAATTTTGTAAGTATAAATCCTCCTGCTTATTTAGTGGATGTCAATGTGACATGTCAAATTTGCAACAATGTTAGACATATAGAAAAATATTGCAGAAGTGATTTAGAAAAAATAGAAATTCAAAAGGTAGATGTTACTAAGAAAATCAAGGGAACAAGCAATGAGGTTGAAAATTCAAAGGTTAGTCAAACAACATTTCATGCTTTAGGACAAAAAAATATTTTGGAAATTGATATTGGTTGTTCAAGTCACATGACAAGTGAGAAAATAAAATTCATCAATTTGGTTAAATGGAATGGTGAATATGTCAAGTTTGGTGATAATTCATCAACAAATATCTATGGAAAGGGCAACATAAGTATTGATGGAAAATCCAAGACAAAAGATGTTCTCTATGTTGAAGGTCTCAAGAATAATATTATCAATCTAATTTAAATGTGAAAAAGGATGTAATCTTATATTTCATGATTAGGGGTGTGAAATTAGAAGAGAAAATTTTGGAAAATTGGTGGCAAAAGGAGCTAGGACAAAAAAACATTTTTTACAACCTAAAGGGTGTTAATGGAAGAAGTTATCTTCTAGGATAGACAAATGAGTGTTGGTTGTGGCACAAGAGGATGGGACACATTAACTTTGATAACCTAGTAAAAATCAACTCCATGCAAGCAATGAGAGATACGCCAAAGATTGTCAAGCCTACAAGTACCATGTGTAAATAATGCCAAATTGGGAAGCAGACAAGGATAAGGTTCAATACCAAGGAGTATTATTTCACAAGGCCTTTGGAACTAATTCATACTGATATGTATGGACCTACCAAGATAAAGAGTCTTCAAGTTGAAAGGTATTTCATGTTACTAACTGATGATTTCTCTAGGATGACATGGGTCATATTCTTAAAAGAAAAATGAGAAGCTTTCAGTAGGTTTAAGATTTTAAGATCAATGGTTGAAATAAAATGAATGCTTGAATTGAGTGTTTAAGGTCTAATATAGGTGGTGAATTCACATCAAATGAGTTTGAAGAATTCTAGGAAGAACATGGGATAATGAGACATCTATTTGCTGCTAGAACCCCTCAGTAAAATGGTGTAGTGGAAAGAAAGAATACAACTATTCAAGAGATGGCTAGGACAATGTTGAATGTGTTGAACACAAGGATGTGTTGAGAGGGAAGTGAATCCACACATATTACAACTTAACTAATTCCATTTTTAGATTAACAACACATCACATTAACTAAAAGGAAAATAAAAGAGAGCACATGCATCACACAGAGACACCAGGATTTTTTGGAAAACCCAATGAGGGAAAAACCATGGTGAGATTAACTCACAATATATGTATCTCATTGCTTAACAAGAATTACAATGTTTGAGGTTTACTGCCTATGGACTTGTAGGATAAGGTATGAACTACCTTAGAGAAAGATACAATGGACATGATAAGACTCATTATATTAGAGCAAGATACATGAAATTTAAAGTAAGAAAATAATTATGAACTGCTTTGGAGAAGCATCTAACACATGCTAATGATGTAGTCACTATTTTGTACAATTAGTCCTTCACACTGATTTCAGACACTTCATCTTTTTCATTTTAATCTTTCAATATTCTCTCACAATCATCATCTTCACAAATGAATTCGGTCTTCTTTATATATCTTTTGCAATAATCACAAAACTCTAATTAAGTCGGCTCCAAGATGACTATTAGATGAAACACTTAAGATTGCATGGGTCGGCTCCAAAATGTATTCAAAACAAAAGAGACTTAGTTGTGGATCATCATAGAATATGTCCGATTCCAATCACATTCTTCAAGACAATATTAATTGATCATGATCAACCACATGGAATGAACCAAGTAATGTTGGCCCAAGTAGTATCAATATCATCAATACTATCACTGTTTGACTTCTCATAGTCAAGGAGATATAAAAACATTGTACAAACTAGGATGTAGATGTTGTAGATCATGCACAATATTCATTCAACCTTTTCCTGAAGTATTTGATCATAAAGTGTTGGCACAAGAGGAGAGATCCACTAAATATGTAGAAACAGAGCAACCCAAATAGACTGTAGCATATTGTTCTTCAAAAATTGAGCTTGCAGACCTACACAACACAATACTATTTAAGTAGTATGTTATGAACACCAATGAACATGTTCATAGAACCATAATATTATTCCTCTACTTGTGGAAGAATTCAAATCATTCTATTAGTCTTTCATCCTTTGTACCGAAACAATGTTACTTGTAACTCGCATTGTAGAAAGTGTGATGACATGATTTCATGGTTGTGGCATTTTTACAATGCAATCATATTTTCTTTAAAACCAGAAGGAAAAATAATTTTCTGTAGAAGAATGTGGATCACCATATCATGAATCTATCATAAATTCTACCTTGTGAGTACTTTTGCAACATATCTTTTTGTGTGGTAAATCAAACTAAGATGATATCTATGTAAAGTTATGAACATATTAGAATTGTCCTCCGCATCACACTTAGTTACCATACTGAACATTATTCTTCCTTATGTAGCACAACAAACTTGGTCCAACTAATATCACAACATAAAAACTAACTCCAAAGTATATACAACTTCAATATTATATCCGAGACATCAATGACAACCCATATTGGGTTGACATCAATGACAACACTTATTGCCAACAATCTCCCCCTTTTTCATTGATGGAAACACACATATGCTTCTCCCTCCATTGACATCAAGGGAAAAGAGCATGATATCTTCTATTTATAACATCCCAAAATTGAATGGACCCTCCCTTACTATAGACTCCCCTTGAGATGGAGATTCCTCAAAAATAGATTTTATGTACATAAATATTTCCAACACAAAAAATTCTATCTTTCACAAAAGCTTTTCTAGGAATTTTTTTGTCTTACTTACGTCTTTGTAGCATCCTTAGAAGGCACAATTTTCTTGTGACCCTCTTTGAGTTACACCATAGTTGCAATCCAACTTATTTTTTCTGAGGTGAGGGTATTACTTTGACATTCAAATTCAATTTATAATTCTTTAGCCTCATTTATTTTACTAGGTTCCCTCATTTTGTGACTCACCTATATTGCTTTGACCAAAAAACCAAACAAAGATGTAAGCCACACACTGATAGATTCCCTTAAAAAACTAAATTAATTCTTTAACTTTTTTCTTTGTTCTAGAAGCAATGTTAATTGCACATGAAGATTTTCAATTTGTGTCTTAGTAGATCCATTCATATGTCTTGATATATCATATACATTGACCAATTGTATAATCTATAACTCAATAAAGTCAATTTTATATTTGATATCTTTGGTGGAGCTTAGCTATTTTAAGAAAAAATGATAAAGAGTTGTTGCTTCATTCACACATACCTTCAAATTTTCAATGTTTTCCTATAGGCTACTATGTGCATTAGCACATTGGGCAAAAGCTTTAGCCATTCTCTTATTTTTTTATCTTTCTCAAGGCTTCTTGCTCTACCTTTTGTTGTAAGTGAGAGGAGCAATTCTTGGAGGAATCCATTAAGAGCTTTAGTTTTTGTTTCAGAGGTAGGGAGACATCAATATTTACTCCTAGCAGTCCTTCCTAAATAATATTGACTGCTTCATCAACTAATTCACTTTTCTTTGCATGTTATTGTAGTATTTATTTTCTTGTGTAGGCATGCAAAGCATCACCTAGTTTTAGTTTATGCGGGGGAGATATTTTTTCCAAGTCAACTTGTCCCTTATGTGTTGGAATTTGTAGGAGTTAAGGTGTAAAAATTGGTTGAAATTGTATTTGCATCTCTAGTAGATCCTTGGAAGAGTCTGTAGATGAAGAACCTTGATTCCTTTCCATAGGAGCATCTTGCTTCTCAAATGTTTCTACATCCTAAACTTTCTTTTCCTCTTCTTTCCCAACTTCCTTTATTATTTCTATACTAGAGACTTTTTCTTTATTTTTTTCGTTTGGAGAGTTCTTCCATTTCTTTATCAGCTTTCTCTAGGGGAGAAAAATTATGTTCTTTGTCAAATTTAATTTTCTCTAGAGGTGAGACACTTATTTTACTCTGACCCCTTACACCTTGTACACTTGTATTCTCTAGATGAGCAGTCTCCTCTTCAAGTTTGACATTTTCTATTGCCACATTATTTTTAGTCTTATTATCCTCAAGAGTTGATGTATCTAAGTCATGAGTAGACACACCAAGTATATCTGAAGTATTCAAAGGAGCTTGATCACAAATTATTTAACAATTCTTCAATTCTAATATTTTTTCTATTATCTCTTCCGTGTTTTTCTCCATCCTTTTTATTTCATCTTTTTCCATTAGGGTATTTTATTCTTTATTTGGTCTTGAGTTCTTGTCCTTGATATTGAGACAAATTTACCCTTTCTTCATGGGAAATTGATACACCAACCTTTTCTAATGGAAGTTGTCTCATCTTAGCTTCTTCTAAAACAACTTCATTCCTTTTGTTGTTGAGTACATCTGGAAGACTTATCAGAAGATGAGCAATGATTTCATTTAAAGCCATATTGAAGCTGCACATATACATGATTATTGATTTTTCAATTTTGGATTTATCAATAGGGGATGTTTCATCATAAAGAGTAGCAATATCCTTCAAAGCATCATGTTGTACAATTGCATTGATAGTATCATAAAGCTATAAAGGTTCATATTTGGATGTTTCCTAAGGGGACTCCATTATTTCTTCTTCAATTTCATTTTCCATAGATATTTCTTCTTCTTCTTCTTTTTTTGGGTTCTTCTTTCTCCTTTTCAATACATAGGATTTCATCTCTTCTTCTTCATCTTCCTCATCATCATCCACATTCACTGGAGTAAAATTTTCCCTTGTTTCTTTTTGTTTAGGTCTTGGCTTCTTTCTTTTAGTGGTTGTAGTCTTTACTAGAGCATTAGTAGTAGCTCTTTTTCTACTAGGAGGTGTTTGGACAAGTTTGGAGGATGTGGTAGTAGTAGAAGAAAACCTACTTGTCCTTTTAGGTGTTGGTATAGAAGTGGTGGTATGAGATGCTTCTACAAAACCCTTAGGAGTCCCAAACATCTATTTCAGCTCAGACACCATCTTTCCCACATTCTTCTTTTTCTTTTTCTTCTACCCTATCCTTAATTTATTTGTTGGTTATTTCATCATATGTACCAAACCTTTCAACGAAAGGATCCTTGGGCTTGTTGAACAATATATCAACATATGCAATTCAATTTTCTCTGGGAATTTCATAGGGCAGTCTTGTAATCCATGAAGTCCTTAGTTCAACCACTTCCATGTAACAACTATCTTTATTCACCATAAAAGTTATTTCATTTTTATACTTCTTCACAACATGTGAGGGTATTTTGTCTCTCTTTTTCATTTCAATCTAGAAGGTTTTAAATAAACCCCAAAATGTTGTTTTGTATTGAGTGGTGTCCAAAAAGCCATGTATATGATCCTTTATTTGATGTGCAATAGGAATATTCTTTTCCCATACCAAATTCTTAAAACTAGGCATTTCTTTCATGAAATAGAATATAAGACAAATGATCAAGGTACCATACTGGAAGTTGTAGTGAGATTCTTTTGTTTTATGTAGATTCTCCAACAATATTACCACAAGAGTTTGCATAGATCATAATCGTTTCCTTTCTTCACCATCTAATGAGAAGTATAGATGGCGGTGGTTGTAGCAATCCTTCTATATTTGAGCATTATATCTTGTATACAATTCACATTGTCGCATATCGGACCCCTAGGTCAAATATGTCATTCACAGTGAGTGCCCTTTTATCAATAGCTCTGATGAGCTCATAAATTCTTCATTATTGACATATTTTAGGGTAGGTACTGGTATGATGGAACATAATCTAGTCATAACCTTGATAGCTTATTTTGTGATTAATGAGGTTGATCAAGCAAGAAGATATCTTCATAATCCAGCTCAAGGAATATCTAACACATTCTTCAAAGAAAAATTTGGGAAAACCCTTCCATACATCTAGTCCCTTTGTTTCCACATTTGCATATTTTGGTTTGAGTTAAAAATCATCACCCAAGAGATGATTTAACTTGAATACTTTCATCTTTGAATGATTGTACTCACTCAGCTGAGAGTGAATGCAGATACAAATATCTTCAAAGTGAATAATATTGATTAGAACATGAGAGAATGCACCATCTTTGTTTGTTACTATTGATATATATGGGTGTTTCTTGAATTTTGGCCTTGGTTTCTTCACAACATTGATGAAAATAGGTGTAGTCATGATAGATCTTTCTATAGCTATAGTCTAACCAAAGAAACATTTGTGAGAGTTTCCATTAAGGTTTGTACAAAACTTGTTGGGAGCCTTCTTGACTATTTTGCCTCTTGTGCTCACTTTAAATAGTTTAAAATAAAATTAATTTGATCCAAAACAAACTAAATATGCTTCACACCAACTCTACTTGATCTGTAATAAATGTATTTGACTCTTAGCAGATTTTGCAGTTTGTGATGTCACAAAGTTCCATAATCCTTCATTGATCTACACAAAGTGTATTTTCTCAAAATTTATAGCCATTCAAATTGATATTACTATTTATCATTATGTTGAAGATTTCAACACCTCAAATATTTTAGGGGTTTGATAGAGTTTGTAATTACAACTCCCCCTAACTCAATACTCTTTCTTTCAAGTTTCAAGAGGACTTATCTACACCATGTTGAGGTAAAAATTCATTCTTCATTTCACATTCTTCTTTCTTTTGCCTAAGTTTGGGCATTTCATTCTTTCGCTAACTAATGACAAGCTTTTTTGAGAGATAGAAGATCTTACACTCTTTTTCTTGTAGAATCTAGTAATTTGTCTAGGTTTATTGCAGTTGTAGCAAGTAATACTAGATTGTGGAGAAAAAATGATTCTTCTCATATTAAAATTTCACTCAACAACCCTATGACCAAACATGCTACATGTGTAGTAGTATCTATTGAGTAATTGAGAGATCATAGCATTATTCCTTATGATCTTACTTCTGTATTCATCAGCCTTGTGGCCAAATTTGCTGCAAGCATAGCACTAACCATGGAATTTTTGAGTGTTCTTAGAGTTGAACCTTGAAGTTCTGAAAGAGTTTTGACTCATTTTTCTTTTGCTTTCAACTTCCTTATGAACACTTATTACAAACATAGAAGTTACCATTGAATCTGCTAGGAGCAGTTTATTTGGGAGTAAGCTTTCTAAGGTTCTTCTTTTTGCTTTGGATAGGAATGAATCCACCTTCTTTCTTGTTGTCATGGTTTATCTTTGCATCTCTAAAGGATGTTTCCTTAGGATTTTTTGTGTAAGATTTCTCCTCCCTTGTCTTAGATTGTCCTTATGCTTTGAAGTTATCATATAGATGTGTAGATGCATTGACCATGGGACTTTTTTCATTTTCAAAACCAAGTCCAGATTTTTCTTTCGAGGGTTTTTGAATGTTGATTAATTCATCAAGAATTTTAGAGCCTTCTCTCAATTTTAGGTCTTTGTTAATATGTTCTTTGGCCTTTTCAAGTTCTCTTCTTAGTGATACAATATCTTCCTCAAGCTTTAAGTATTCAACACTTTTTTCATTGAGCTTGGTATTTAGGTAGTCCTCAATCCTTTTACCTTCTTCAACTTTCATTTTTAAATTTGAGATCAAGTCTTTAGCTTCTTTTGCTTTCATTTCACCTTCACTTCCACCTTCTATTTGGGCTTTCATTTTCCCAATTTCTTCTTTTGAATCCTTATCTTTTTCCTTCAATTTGTCAAGTATTTATTTTGAATTTTTCCGCATGCATTCATATTTGATATTTTGCAATCTTGCTTTATCTAGATCTTCAAGAGAACACTAGAGTTCTCCTTTAAAATCCACTTCACAATCTTCTAGATTGATATCCCAACCTTCAGGTTTCATTGATCCAAGATCTAGTTTTGAAACAAATATATAATTGATCTTTGTTGTAAACCCCATGTGTTAAAGTGCAGGATCAACATTAGAGATTAAGCTTCTCAAGGCACTTGGATTTGATACCAATTGTTGAACACAAGGATGTGTTGAGAGGGGGGTGAATCAACACATATTAAAACTTAACTAATTCCATTTATAGATTAACAACACATCACATTAATTGAAAGGAAGAAAAGATAACACATGCATCACATAGAGACACCAAGATTTTATGTGGAAAACCCAATGAGGGAAAAACCACGACTCACAATATATGTATCTTATGGCTTAACAAGAATTACAATATTTTAGGCTCACTACCTATGGACTTGCAAAATAAGGGATAATGTCTTAGAGCAAGATACAATGGACCTAATAAGACTCATTATATTAGAGCATGATACATGAAATCTAAAGTAATAAAATGATTATGAATTTCTTTGGAGAAGTATCTAACACATGTTGATGATGCAGTCACTATTTTGCATAATTAGTCCTTCACACTAATTTTAGACACTTCATATTTTTCATTTTACTCTTTCACTATTCTCTCACAATCATCATCTTCACAAATGAATTTTTTCTTCTTTAGATATCTTCCTCAATAATCACAAAAATCCAATCAAGTTGGCTCCAAGATGACTATTGGATGAAACACTTGATATTGCATGGATCGGCTCCAAAATGTATTCAAGACAAAAGAGACTTATCTATGGATCATCATAGACTATGTCTGAGCCCAACCACATTCTTCAAGCCAAGATTAATTGATTAGGATCAACCACAAGGAATGAACCAAGTCATGTCGTCCTGAGTAGCATCAATATTGTTAATATTGTCACTATTTGACTTCTCATAGCTAGGGAGATATCAAAAACATTGTGCAAAATAGGATGTAGATGTTGTAGATCCTGCATAATATTCATTCAACCTTTTCTTGAAGTATATGATCATAAAGAACTAGCGCAAGAGGAGAGATCCACTGAATATGTAGAAATGGAGCAACCTAGATAGATTGTAGCATACTATTCTTCAGAAATTGAGCTTGCAGACCTACATAACACTTGATACTATTTAAGTAGTATGTTATGAACACCAATGAACATGTTCATAGAAAAATAGGATCATTCCTCTAATTCCAAAAGAATGTAGAGAATTCTATTAGTCTTTCATCCTTTGTATTGGAGCACTATTACTTGTAACTTGCAGTATAGAAAGTGTGAAGACTTGATTTCATGGATGTGGCACTTTTACAACAAAATAATCTTTCCTTCAAAACCATAAGGAAAAATACTTCTTCGTGAAAGAATGTGGATCACTATATCATGACTCTACCATAGAGTCAACCCTATGAGTACTTCTACAAAATATATTTATGTGTGGTACATCAAACTAAGATGATATCTATGTAAACACATTATGAACATATTAGAATTGTCCTTTGCATCACACTCAGTTACCATACTAAAAATTAATCTTCCTTATGCAACACAAAAAACTTTCTCCAACTGATATCACAACTTAACAACTAACTCTAGAGTATGTACATACTTCAATATTACATCTAGGAAATAAATGACAACCCATATTGGGTTGACATCAATGACAACACTTATTGCAAACAAAATGAAACCAAGTTTCTTGATGTATATAGGAAAGAAGTAGTCCATACTATTGTCTATATTGTTTCATTTTTTTTGGAAGTAGATGCTTTATCAAAAGAGATGAAGATGGTTTGATAAAGTTTGACTCAAGATCTAATGAAGGAATATTTCTTGGGTACTCTACTAGGAGCAAAGCCTACAAGTGCTACAATAAAAGGCTGAGGAATATTGTTGAGAGTGTAAATGTCAAAGTTGATGAAGAGTCATATCAAAACACACATGAGCAATAATATTGTTGGTTTGATAAACCTGCTTGCTTAGAGGAAGAAGAATAAGAAGAAATGGTACAAAAAGAAGAAGCACAAGAGAAAATCCCCAAGAATCCAACTAAGTATGTCAAAAAGAATCATTTAGAAGATCAGATAATTGGAGACAAGAATGAAGGTGTGCAAACTAAAAGAGGATTTGGAAAATAAAATTAACAGGTAAATGTATCCTTGTTATCAATAATAGAATCTAATAATTTTTCTAATGCTAGCAAGGATGAAGGTTGGATTCAAGAAATGGAATAACTAAATTAAATAAATAAAAATTAGACTTGGGAATTGGTTCCAAATTTTTTAGATAAAAATGTGATAGGAACAAAATGGGTGTTTAAAAAAAAACCAAATGAAGATGGAGAGGTTGTGAGAAATAAAGCAAGGTTGGTGCGCAAAGGTTATTCACAAGTGGAAAGAATTGACTTTGAGGAAACATTTGCTATGGTGGAAAGAATGGAGGCTATCAAAAGTTTCTTGCATTTAGAATTCACAAGAACTTCAAAGTACATAAAATGAATGCAAAATCTACTTTCTTGAATGGTGATTTAGAAGAGGATATTTACATAGAGCAACCCTATGGATTTCAACTATCACAAGACCCAAAAATGGTATGCAGAATTAAGAAGTTTTTGTATGGTTTAAAACAAGCCCCTAGGGCTTGGTATGCAAGGTTGGAAAAGTACCTACTCAAGAAGGGCTTCAAGAAAGGTACCATAGATAGCAATTTGTTTATTAAAATTGAGGATGAAAGAATTCTAATTTTTGTTGTGTATGTTGGTGATACAATCTTTGGTGGAAATGATAAAATGTGTAAGAAGTTTGTTGAAGAGATGTAGAAAGAATTTGAAATGCCTATGATAGGTGAGTTATCATTCTTTCTTGGACTCCAACTTGCACAATCAGATCATGACATCTTTATCTCTCAAGCAAAGTATGTCAAAGAGATGCCAAAGAAGTTTGGAATGGAAGATTGTAAACCAATGAGTAGTCTGATGGTAATAGGTTGCCATTTTAGTAAAGATAATGAGTCACCCAAGGTTGATAAAACACTATATATGTCTATGATTGGGGGCTTATTGTACTTAACAACATCAAGACCTAGTATTATGCAAATTTTCTACTTGGTTGTAAGGTTTCATGCTAATACAAAAGAAACTCATGTAAAAGTAGTCAAGAGTATTTTTCAGATATTTGAAGAGAACTTTGAATTATGGATTATGGTATCAAAAGGATGATGAATTCTCCTTGAGTGTATATACTAATGCTGATTGGGTTGGTAGTGTTGATTATAGAAGAAGTACCAATGATGTAGATTTATTTTTGGGAGAAATATTAGTCTCTTGGTTTAGTAAGAACTAGGACTCAGTGTCCTTATCAACAACATAAGAAGAGTATATTGTTGCAACATCATGTTGTACCCAAGTGTTATAGGTGAAGCAAACTATAAAGGACATCAAGGTGATGTATGATGAGCCCATTCAAATTTTGTGTGATAATAAAAGTGTCATCAATCTTTCTAAGAATTTAGTAATGCATGATATAACCAAGCACATATGTATGGAATAACACTTCTTAAGAGAGAAAGTTGTGGATCAAGAAGTAATATTGGAGTATGTGCCCACAGAGGAATAAGTTGCAGACATCTTTATAAAGGCACTTTCAAGGGATACATTTGAGTATCTTAGATAGAAATTAGGGGTTGTTCGCCCTCCTTCTAACTAGATGCATAAATGGTGCATCTATCTAGGGGAAGAATTAAAGACATATTTTTATCCCTAGATTGATGAAGGCTACCTCTTAGGAGGAGAAGGTAGAATAATGTTGAGGTTTGTGTAGATAGGGGGAGCTTGTATTTTTTTGCAAGCTTAGTTGAAGACCATTAGCCCTTTGTCCTTGACGTCAAAGGGGGAGAAATTACATATATAGTCAGTGTTGCCATCAATGCCAAAGGAGGAGATTGTTGCAAGTATGTTGCAAGTGTTGTCATCAATGTCAATGTTGAAAATGTCATATTTGATGACTATTGAGTGAGTATTAGTGTGTGAAAGGTTTTATGTGATGCAATCAATGCTGCGATGTTGGTTGTCATGAGCATTTTATACATAGTTGTACCTTTCTTATATTTCTCATGTATAAGTGAATGTTGTTATGAAGAAGTTGCGACTTCTTCATGGAAATGTGGTGTTGTGAATGTTGTACTCAATATCTCTTGATGTAAAGCATTGCATAAGTTGTGAAAGAAAACATGAAAGTGGGTCATGTTGATAGTGGCTTAGGAAGTTGTACTGAAAATCTCTGAAGAATGCTCCATGTTCCTCTACATTTGAAGCTATTTCCTTGTGATTTGGAAGTTTGGTAGATGCAGATGTGCAACATGTATGTTCCTAATTTTAAAGCATAAAAGTTACCATAGAGGTTTCTAGAGCTAGCAGAGTGAAGACTATGTTCTTGTAGTCAGGAAGGTTTAGAGAAATGCTTTGCATTCCTCCACAGTTGATGTTGTGGTCTTGCGGTTTGGAGGATGAGTTTATATTATCTTTATGTTTTCTCTCTTCTAGTTTCAAGTTCGGTAGTGTACTACAAAATTGGTTTTCACTGTCTTATCTCAAGATTGTGCTTTCTGGGATGCTGGTTCTAGTGTTTGTTTGCCTACACCAGTATAATATTACATGAAGTTCTAAAATGAGGGTAAATGTTTTTAAATATTATTTAATGCTTGTATTACATTTTTTATGATGCTATCCAGTCTCTTCGATATTGCTTGTGGTCTAGAGTTAATATTTGGAGGGTTAAGTGTTTGTTGGTCTGAGTTAGTATATTGAGTTGTTTGCACCAAGTTTTTGTGGTGTGCAGTAGCATGGGATTGCATACATATGTAAAATAGGTCCTACTTATCTCCTAGCTTTGATCACATTCAATTTACTTTTCTCATGGATGTTTTGGAGTTGAATTTCTTATGGTTGTTGCATGTTTCATGTCATATATTTCATTTTGGCCAACAACAAGAATTTTTTTGAAGATTTTAGAAGATATAAATGGAAGATCAACTATGTGATCAAAGTAGTTGAGTTATGTGTTGATTTTTTAATGCATATGCCAAAAGTAGCGCATTGAAGGTAGAAGAATGAGTGTAAATGTGTGAAGAATTATGTGAGTGTTGAAGGAAATGTGCCAAAAATAAAAGTGTATGAGTTAATGCTGAGGGTAGTGAGCCAAAGATAAAAGTGTGTGAGGTGAGTGTTGAAGGTAGTGAGCTAAAAGCAGAAGTGTATGAGTGAATGATAAAGGAATTGAGACGAAGGAAGAAGTGTGTGAATGGAGAACTGAAGGCAGTGAACTAGAGGCAACAAAAGTGTTGTGGTGGCACTTGATCATCTAATTCATCAAGTGTTATATTATGAGGTTGCAACCTCCTTCTATAATAGTTGTAATTGGTAGGGAGTTGTCAACTTCCTTTGTTTGCAACCATAAAACTATGTTGTAAATCTTGTTTTACTTTTGTGAGGTTGGATTTGGACAGTAGCTCCATGAAACTTTCTCACCATGGTTTTTCCCCTGTAGGGTTTTCCACATAAATTTGGTGTTTTGATTATGTTCTTGCTCTTTGAATGCTTTATCTGGTTAAGGTAGTAATAAGTTTTGATTGATAAAATTAGTTGGATTAATTGGATCATTTATCCCACATTGGTTTTACATTCATATTTCTTGGTGGTGTATCCTATATATACCCACTTGTAGCTTTCTTATGAGAAATCTAATCTAAAATAAATTTATATTTGTATTATTTGATCTAGAGTAGAATTATTCTCTCATTTTGGGTCTCTTTGTGCTTTCATTGAAGCTCCTTGATTTGGTTGGCTATCTCCATAGCCAAATATTACATGGTATAATAGCTCATGGGATTTCTTCTTTTTATAATTTTTGAATATTTATGTTGCAAATATCATATTTTATCAAAAATTTGACTATGCTCTTCTCTTGCATCAAATGATAATTTGGAGAATTAGAAAAAAATAGAAATGCTATTTTATGGATTTTTATTATAGGTATAATTTGGAGCTTAATGGATCAAATTTGAGTTCACTATTAAGTCCAAATCATGAGATATTGAATTTTTCTTTTTGTTATATCCAAATCCAATAAGTTTCCATCATTTTAAAGCATTTTGGGTCAAATAAAACCTAAAATCACATCCAAAAGGCCAAAAAACATGTAGATCAATTGCTATTTTTTTTAAATTAGAGAACTTGGCTCAAGACCCTCAAAGAATTTATTTCTTTGATTTTTTAGTCCAAAAATTATACTTATTTGTAGAAGGCCCTACACTTCACACGAATATTGAAAAAAAGATTAGTTGGAAAGTGTACTTTGAGATATTTATATCAAGTGGTCACAAAAGGGATTTGGAGTTGTATTGGGTGAGATATGATGCTCTAAATTTGATGTATGATTCTATTTTTTTATACATTTTTCTATCCCGAATTTTGAGAAAATTGTTAGATCTTGTGATATGTTGTAGATTGAAATAATCTATAATCTAATTATTGTATCCTTAATTTGATATCTATAACACATAAAAATTAAGACCACTTTGTATTTTTTGCAATTGGAAATTGTACTTGCACTAAATATAAAGTGACAAAAATATTTTGTGTTGGGAGGGTCTCTTGATTAAGTAATTTTAGGGGGTTGATATTGTGATTTATTTTCATTTTTTAGATTGATTTATGTTTAATACATTTGAGGAGATAATAATAATTATTAAAAATAATCCAATAATTATCAAATTGGAAAGAACTATAAGCCTTTGTGAGATAAAATTCTAAATAATTTTTTATCTTTTTCCATATATTTATAGAAATATTCTCAAGCCAAGTACATTACATCACCAAATTCTATGACAAGACAAGATTGAGCATGTTCTAGGATTAATTTTTACTCATTTCAACATCGGCATCATGATGGACACCACTCACATTGAGTGCCCTCATGACCTTTGTATTGGAATATGAGAGATACTTGGAGACTCAAATTAATCTCCATTCCTGAAGGACCTTGTCATGGATTGTTTTGTACCTCTTGATGATTTTTTATTATATGTTCATGATACACCTAATGTTCTTACTAACTAAGAAGAGATTGAATGCCAAGGTGATATAGGTGATTCTCCTAATGTTTCTTCTCCTTGAAATATTATTGTTGATACTTTATTTTATATGAATCATGTTATATATTTGTATGACTCATCTTCTTATTTATCTGTGATTCAACGTCTTGAGGTTGAGGAATCTTGTTTTCTAGTATTGGTAGATGCATTTTATGTTCATAATTAGTCACCTTGTGTAAACACTCATCTAGGGTTGAGTAGTTTAGTCAAATATCATGTACTTATGATATCATCTCCATATCCTACTTATATTAACTCTAGTATTTCTACATCCATAACTTCTAGTGATTTAGTGTTGTATTTTTTAGTCCCTTATTATGGAACTTTAGGACACCCTAGAGGAAATTCATATCCTCTTTGCTGAAATTTTTATAATACTTGTTGTCTCATAATCTTTTGATCTTGTTCTAAATTTTTTTTCATAAGGTTCTAGATTATCACTTTCTTTAGTTAGGCATATAACTCTGATTTTATCGTAGTACCTCTCAACACTGACATGGTGACACCTAAGAAAATTCAAGAGACATCATTATAACTTTGAGCTTGTTTTTTTTTAAGAGATATATTTTTTTCAATGTTTATGGATCATATTTAGTATTCATATTTGATCATATAATATTAGAGTAGGATACTACATTTTGAGGGAGAATTTATCATCTCTCTTATTATATTTTGGGTTTCTTATCTCTTTTTTCTTGGGGTATTTTTCCCTCATGCGAGGCTTTATCCTTTCTATTTCCTTGAGTAACACATATTTTATACATGGGTACCTAAAATGAATACATATTTTCCTATACCATCCATATATCTTTCCTACCCATTTAGTGTATTCTTATGGGATTTTTGGTGCATTATTTTATTTTCTTTGATTTATTTAAGTGATTTCTTACATATTATGTACCTAGGATAGGATAATTTTGTGTAAGTAGTATCTACTCAGGTAGGTTGTACTAGCATCATGTGACTTGTACTTCCTTGTTTGGTGGAGACTTTGTGCACACATGTGACTCCATTTCCTTTATCCCATAGTGGTTGTACATTCACATCTTTTGGTGGTATATCCTATATATTCCCACTTGTAGATCTCAAATGAGCAATCTAATCTAATATATAATAATTTTATATTTATATCCTTTGATAGAATATTATTATTCTCTCATTTTGGGTCTCTTTATACTTTTATTGAAACTAGTTAATCTTGATTGGCTATCTCCGTAGCCAAATCTTATACTTTGGAAAGTATCCATAGGAAAAACATAAAGACTTTGATTATATTCTAGATACCTCCTCCATTTCTATATAAAGAATCCAAGCACTAGAAGTATAAGTGAACTTTGGTCTAGACTATTTATTGTTGTGTTAATAGAATCAATATTTCCATGAGGATAGTTATATTTCTTAACTCTAGACATTATATATGTATTTTTATTTATTATGCTTAATTATCCTCTCACTTAATTTTTTAAAATATATTTTCACAAAAAATAGATGACCGCTATGTTTCCTTCTTGGGTTATTGATAAATAAATAAGATGTTAGAACTCAAATTAAGTACATGATAACATTTTGAGTCATGAATTCTAGAATAATTTTACCATTACCCAATATAAAAATAATAGAACTATCCCCTAAATAGACCTTATGAATTGAAGCTTGACCAAGCTAATGAAACTAACTATAATCCTTATTCATTACATAATTACAACCAAAATTCATGCTTAAATAATCTTTTGAAGTGCATTGTTATGAAGTGAATGGATAATATGCATTATAAAGACAAATCTTACCTTTACCATTATAAATTTGTTGTCTTTCCTTGAGTTCTTTGAGTTTATACATAAGATATTTTGTCTTCTTATTATAGTAGACATCCTCAACATGTCCATGTAAAAAATTGTACACATTTAGCCTCTTCCTCTCATTCTTTTCATAAACCCTTTTGATCACCATACCAAAAAAAGGTTGTATTCTCTTTATTAGTCTAATTATCCCAAATATTGGCTTAAAATTATCTGTTTAAATGAAACTAATCACTCACATCACCAAAATTTTATTTTGGTATTAAACTCATAAAAACATGGCATAAGAAATTTAGTTATGAAGAAAAATATGGATATATGAATATTATTCTATCTATGTTGAAATCTCTTTTATTTTAGTTGGATCTATATAGCTAGAAGAATAAGAATAATATTGTGGCATAATTGAGATTATACTTATTAATTTTAAAGTTATATCATGAAAAATTATAAGTAGATAAAAATTTGTGTTTATGATGGATGGATTCTTTGGATACAACCAAGTGGTGGTCAAGGAGTTAGAGAAACAAAAGGATGCATTTACAACTCATTATGTTACTTATGTTTATGTGAGAATATTATCTAGACTAAAGAATGCAATTTTAACTTTCCATAGAGATAAATATTTTTCCTTTGTGAACCTCATAAATGAAATAATGGTGGTGTGCTAGTATGAATTAACAACCTATTCCAAGGAAAGTAAAGATCATTGAAATCACTTGGAGGTTATTTTCAAAAGGTTCCTTGAATATGAGATTTACTTAAAATCCCAAGATATATATATTTGGCATGGAAGAAGGAAAATTTATAGGAAATATTATATCAAAGGATGGGCCAAGGATAGATGAAAAAGAAGTAAAATAAATTAATCTCATTCCAAGCCTAAAATAGTGAAAGGTGTACAATATTTTTTAGATAAATTAGATTTGTTAGGAGATTCATCCCTAACTTCCTTAAGAAAACCAAAAAAATATAAAAGATGTTAAGGAAAGAGAAATCAATCACATGAAGTGAGGAAAAAAATTGATATATTTATAAAATATAAAAAATAATTAAAGGAAGCATCACTCTTGGTAAGTCTAGACTATTCTAACTTTTACAACTTTTCTCATTTTGATTCATTCTATACTATTGTTGTTGTATTGCTTAAAAAAAAGGACAGATATGAGTATCCTATCATAAACTTTTATGTACTTAAAAGGTGTTGAATTTAATTATTCAATTATAGAAAATCATGGCTACACCCTTGATAAATATATACAAAAATATAGGCCATATTTGATAGGTGCAAAGACTATTGCATATATGTCACATATAACTATAGAAGATATATTCAAACAAAAAGAGGCTTTACGTAAAAGGTGTAGATGTATCAAGAGGGCCCAAGAATATGATATGGAGGTGCAAGTCACAAAAATAGTTAGAGTTCAAGGCCTAGCCAAATTGATGGAAAATTCAAACTTGGATGCAATTGAGGTTGATAAGATAAATTTTGATTGTGCATCCACCTATTTTCACTTGAAGGATGATCCATGATAAAAATTATTTTATAATATACCTATAGCGCATGAAATATCCCCTTGAAATGAATGATAATTATAATTTAGTACTTAATTTGTAGTTTGAAAGGTATGTGTTGGCATATAATGATTTAATTTAGAGAAATCATAATAGGTTTCTCCTTAAATAATTAAATCAAGAATAATCAAACAATGTGATAGATGAGTGTTATCAAGGAATTTGTGGAGGATATTAAATGGATAAGATCACTACACATAAGATCCTTACAGTAGGATATGGTAGTTTGCATTATTCAAGGATGTGGCCTGTAGTAGGTTGCAACCTACATGTTTCAGACTGTTGGTGCATGCATGTGGGGGGAGTGTCTTTGGTGTGCAAGGGGTATTTCAAGTAAAGGGTGGGGTTGTTTTTGTGTTTGGGGGGTTTTTATTTAAAAAATTTGTTTCCTCTTTGTTATTTGGTGTTTTTCAGGTGCAAGGGTTTTGGGGAGACATAAGGAGGTTTTATTGCCTTCATTTTTTTCATCTACGACTTTTGGTGAAGCATCTAGTTTTAAACCCAATATGGATTTTCGAGCATCATTGTGTGCAAGTTCTCTGTATTCATCAAGACTCACTACTGAGAGAAATTTCTTACATAAGGCTTCATGGGTGGAGGGGATGGCTACGTCTAGAGTTCCTTGTATCCTGAAAACTAATGGTTGTTTGGAGAAGAGCTAGGATAGGCCTATCCTAGTGATTCAACTAGGCTCAATTATGGATGACATTGAGCATTTTTTGAAGCATTATTTAATATGCAAATTCATGGGGATGCATGTTTATCTTTAATTTTTGGAGTCCTGGACTAGATGGACATGAAACCTTGAGGGTGAAATGGAGGTGATGTTGATGGTAAACAAACTTTTTATGGTTGTCTTCAAGTGCATGGTTGATTGAAACAAAGTTTTTGAGGGTGGGCCTTATTTCCATAACTAGATTGGCTTGTTCATCAAGCCATAACATATTGGTTTTAACCCTTCAGAGGAGCTTCTGAACCGTGTCCCTGTTTGTGTGTGCCTTCCTTGGTTCTTGTTTGAATAAATTAGTGAAATGAAATTCTTCATATAGTTGCTTTGTTGTTGGGAAAGATGGTGGGTCCCTCTCAGCAAACACAAGACAAAAAAAAGTACTTACTTTTGCAAACATTTGTGTTGAAATAGATTTGAGTAACCTTCATCCATATTCTTTGGAAATCTATGTGGGTTCATCTTCATGGGTGCAATAGCTTGATTATGAGGCTCTTCCCTTTTATTATTGATTGTGTCATCAGTATGGCCACTTGCAAAAAATATGTCCTAGGATTTTCTCTCTAAAGCCCATCCTAATCATCCCCCTCATAATCCTTATAAGGAGGAGAAAGGAAAGGCTTCTATTTATGGGGATGTGGCTAACAAGAGATGTTTTATTCTTGTCAAGCTCTATAACAGGAATTGAGGTTAGAAAAGAAGTTTTTGTTGGAAATATGAATGAACAATAACCCAAATGAAGCTACACACACTTCAAAGGATCAACCAAAAAATACACCATCCACATGAACAAGAAAGTGATGCATCATGAGCAAGAAGATAATATGATCAAATAATGATCTATTGATTGGATATTTAGAATCTCTAGAATATCATGAGATACATGAGATATGAGATAATTTATAATAAACAAGTGCCTTGTTTATATAGGCAAGGTGAGAGGAGGTTGGATAACCACCTTGGATGCAAAAATTAAATTCCTAATGCATATTTTTAAATGCATGAGTGAAATATTAAATGCCTAGATAACTATAAACTAATTAATGATACATGGCCCTATTATAACTAACTTCTAGAAATAACAATTAAGAAACTTAACTTGTAAGTAAACTTATAATAATGTGAATAGGTCCTCACTAATAACTAGTTTGGAAATAACCCCATTCACACCAACACCCTAGATAAGTGCAACTTAGGAAGTGTAGTTATTATGCAAATCATGTGCAAGTGATAGAAGTGATGTATGGAGGTCTCAACATCAATACCCTCCAAGAGCTACATCCATCACAAGAATATAAACAATAGCCCCTCACAAGAGCGAAATAAAGAGACTGTTGAGAAAGTTTATCTCAAACTTGTTGGTGTAAAAGGCTTCAGGTTTCAGGTTCAACAGGCTGATAGGTGAATTTCAGCGAGATGGAATGCCTAGTCCCCTTGACATTCTGACAAGTGCTCCATGGGTTGGTGTTAGGTGCTTCATTGGGTTGATAGGCATATATCAACGAGAATTAGAAATGAGTCTCCTCGACATCCCAATAAGTGCTTGGCTTATCGCTAGGTGTGTTTGGAGTTTACATTGGTTGAAGCTTCATTGAAGAGACAAGTGAATGTTGATGAGATTGAATGAGCAGTATCTTTGATATGTCAATAAGTGCTTCATCGAAGAGACTTCATCATATCAGAGGGAGTCACTTAGTAGTCCCTTTGACATTTTGATGAATGATGGGAGGGAAATTTTTTGAGGAGATTGGAGAAAATCGAAGGGAGAAATCATAGTGTCCCTTTGATATTTTGATGGAGTTGTATTGATGAGACTTAGTAATATTGGAAGGAGTCTTCATATCATCTCTTTGACATTCTGATGGAGCTTCGTCGACAAGACTTAGCCATGTCAGAGAAAGTCATTATAGAGTCTCTTTGATATCCCAATGGAAGGTACTGGTAGTGGTGAATGGTTATGAACGACTCTTGTTGGAGGGAGATGCATATATCGACAAGACATAATAATGAGTCCCTTCAACATCCCAATAGGATGAAACAGTATGTGTATCAAAGTGACAATGAGGAATCAGAGAGACATGGTTTCAAGTCTCTTCAATGTTCCAATAGGACTTTGATGGAGGTAAAAGGGAATGGCGATTGAGTTAGTTTGTGTCTGTTTGTCTTTTATGGAAGTTAGAGCGATGGTTTCCTATAATGCTTAAGAGGTTGTAAGAATTTCGTAGTGTTTTGGATGGACTATGGATTAGAGAATATTGAAGTGAATGTAATGTAATGCTATCAGATTCATTATGTGAATCGAAACTTAAAAGAGCATAGCTCTGTAACTTGTATGTAATTTATGTTTTATGATAAAACAAGATATCTCTACTTTGGTGTGTGGGTATTTTCCTATAAGGGTTTTCCCACATAAAATATGGTATTCATTCTTTATTGTCTATTTTGTTATTCATGTATGTGCATGTTTATGTTCTGTAATTGTAAGATTTGAAAGAATTTGTGTATCTCTCTCCTGAATATTAGTATTAGGAAGGCATTTTCTGCACTCTACTTTCCTTTTAGGTGGCATTAGAGCTTGGACAACTTTGTTGTCCTTGTGGATAAGACGGGTTTTTTTTGCTGATCTTGTTTAGTGGGAGTTTTGTAGAGAAATCTAGCTTATAACTTATTACATATTTAGGATGGAAAGAACATCCAAAAGAATAGAGATTGAAAAGTTCAACAATGGAAATTTTGAGTTGAAAATCAAAATGGAAGTTTTGCTCATGGATTGAGAGTTATGGGATGTAGTGTCCTCTAACAAACAATCAACAAAATTGCAAGATGACTAGGATGCAATGGACTAGAAAGACAAGGGTCTGATTAGACTATGCTTGGCTGATTTAGTTCTCTTGAATGTCCATAAAGAGATGAAAATGAGACTTTTGTGGAAGAATCTTGGTGACATTTATCAGGGGAAGTATCTGGTAAATAATTTATTTATGAGGAATAATTTGTATTCTTTGAAGTTGGATGAAGGAGCGTTTGTTTCAAACCATTTGAATGCATTTAACATTAGTGTTGCTCAATGGGGTCTATTGGTGTGAATATAGATGACAAGGATCATTTCATTCTTCTATTGTGTTCATTTCCTGACACATGGGATCACTTGGTATTGGCTATTTGGAGTACAACAACCACTTTCAAGATGGAAGATGTGGTTGCTTCAGTGCTATCAGAGGAAATGCAGAGGAAGTCTTCTGAGATTTCCAAGGAGGCCCTTGTTGTTTGAGGTAGATCAAAGGAGAAAGGAAAGAAGAAAGACAAGAAGTCTAAATAAAATTCAGAGGAAAGATCAAAGTCTAGTAAAAAGTCCAAGGTGAAATGCTAGAACTATGGGAAGATTGGACATATCCATAAATATTGTAAAGAGGAGAAGAAGAAGAAAAAGAAAAATAGTTCTTCAGAAAATGAATCTTCTTAGAATGATGTAGATTCCTTCATAGCAGCCTTGGCGACTTAGGCATCAAAATATGTTTGTTTGATTGAATCAGCTGTGTCCTTTCACATGACCTCTCATAGAGGTTGGTTCTCAAAGTACAAAAAGTATGCTGGTGGAAAGGTGTATTTGGGTGATGATTCTCACCTAGAGATTGTTGGTCGTGGAAGAGTCAAAATTTAGTTTCCTGATGGTAGAGTAAAGGGAATCGATGATGTGATGCATATACCAAGTCTAGCTTGAAATTTACTTTATGTAAGTGTGATAGGTCGAATTTGGGTGGTAGAAAATGAGCAACAAACAAAGTAATGCAAAATAACACTAAAACAACCTACACCTCAAGATTAGCCTAGTTGGAATCAACACAAAACAAAAACAACAAATGAAACATTTTACCTTGTGTTGAATCAATCCTTTGGTTGGCCCTTCGATCTTCGATATTGTGTGCTCCTTGGATGGCAAGAGATGCAAGCTAGATGATGATATGAAGGTGGATGTAAGTGGGTGCAAGCATGAAAATGGCTAAGTATGGATTCTAGGAAAAATTTGCAAGAGTTTGGCTACAATGCATGATCCCTCCAAAATGAGAGAAAAGAGGGGGTATTTATAGAGATTTTGGAAATCTCTAGGGAAATGGACAGTCAAGATTGAGCCACCAAGATCAAGACATAGGGTTAAGGTGAGTTGAGAACTCACAAGCCCTCACATCTTGACATGTGGCATATGATATGGCTTAAAAGGGATGATGTGTACATGAGGTGGAAGGATAGTACATGACATGGATGGGGTACATAGTACCTTGGGATTGGGACAAGATCTCCTTATAAAGGAGGTACATGTCCCTATGTGGGTGAGAGGACAAGTGGAGAATTAAAAATTCCTCAAATATTCTCATGGGGATGAGAGAAGGAATTTAAAATTCCTTTAAATGCATTGGGAGATTAAATGTGAATTAAAAATTCACATGGGGAATGGAGATTCCTTGTCCAAAAATAAAAGCATTTAATAGGGTTGACTCAATTAAGTGATTAAGGTTGTGCAAGTACTTGATTAGACTAATTAATGAAGATTAGAAGAGGGTTAGATTTCACATGTGACTTGATGTGACAAGTCAAAGATCACATGGGGAAGAGTAAAAGAAAATTTAATATTCCTTGGAAGGATAAAATGAATTAAAAATTCCTTGAGAGGTTGATTAGGCTAGTTAATGAAGGATTAGAGGAGGGTTAGGTGGCTAAGAGAGATTAGAGGCCAACTTGCAAAAGTTGGAGGATGTGACACATCCTAATCAATGATTAGGCATGTGCACATCCTAATGATGAGATTATGAGAATAATTAGGCTTAGATAAAAATGATGGAGGATGTGACATAAAGGGAATTAAATAAATGTCATATTTATTTAGTTCATTTGATGAAAGGGGGAAGGTATTTAATTATTTAACTAGATACCTTAGGGATTAGAAGAACTTTAGAGAGATTAATTAAATAATAGTGATATTACTTAATTAATGTGAATAAAGGGATGTTTAGATGAAAGGGATAAATTTGGATAAATCAAGTGTCCAAATTTAGGTGTCTACATTTTGCCCCTCTTTGAGATGGTGTTACGAAGTAGCATCATTTCAAAAAATATTAAAACATAGAACCTAGAAGAAGATGGTTAGATTGGGAAAGATGCCCCAGTCATTCAAAGGAGTGACTAGGAAGGGAAGATGATGGGGGTGAAGATGAAAGTTAGGGATGAAGGATGCCCCCTTGAGAGGACATGCGGGGTTCAAGGGAACACGAGTGTGCTCTCAAAATGGATGACGTGATGCAAGGGGAGATGAAGAAGATGATGCAATGTGATGGAAGATTGGGAGGGGAGTGTGATGAAGGATGAATGGATGGGGGTATTTGAAATGCAATCCAAATGCAATTTTCCATCTTTAGAAGCACTAATTTTTGCTATAGCATAAGACACAAGATGCCAAGGTATGAAGAACCAAGGTGGATTAGTGTCAAATGCATAAAACAAACACATCAAACAAGAAGTCTATCCCAACACCCCAAAGTCGCGATGACCTTGGTCAGGCTAGGTATTGGGATAACCACAAGCACACAAGGATGCCCCAGCATAACACAAGACCTCAGAGATCTTGGTGGGTACTACATGGGACAATCGAGAAGAGAAAGAAAAGATCAAGATATGCCTCTATGTTGACTAGTCAAAGAACACCATAATATGATAGATCAAGGAGACCATGACAAGTGATGATAGGGAGCCCAAATGATAAACAAAAGCCAAAAGCATCAAAAGATCACAATCAATTTCAAACATCCTTTGCCATAGGATCACATGGATGGATGGGATTGATGAGGTTTGTTAGGAAGGATGCATCCTGTTGAGACCGATGATACTAAACTGAAAGGCCGATATGACATAGGATAATCAAAACCGATTGGATCTGCTAATACAAGTGGATTGCGTTTGTTAAGAACCAGCTAGATAAGGGCATAGCTCGACGACATGACAAAAGAGACATGACACAAGAGAGGAGACTGACAAATCTAGCGACCTAAGGGCTCGGGGGCTGATCAAAGATTAGTCTTGCCTACGTGGAAGCATAGAGCCCTTGTAGTTTGATAAAAGGCTGACGACAAACCATGGACAAAAGTGGAAAGAGGATAATGAAGACCTCGATGAATGGCCAAGATGGGACAGACAACAGGAACAAAATATGAAGACTGACGATAGATGATAAAGAATCAGATGGACAAAGTAGAAAGACTGATGATATTGATAGGCGATAAAGGAACCCCGGGGGTAGATCAAATGATCAACCTTGCCTATGTGAAATCACAGGGGCAATGTAGTTCGAAAAAATACCAAAGACAAGTGATGGATGAAAGATGATGAGATAACCTTAGATAAGGGGATAAAATGATTGGACCGACATGATGGGACCAGATAGACCTATTGGATTGGATAGGATGATGGTGATTATGAAGCTCAGGGATGGGATAGTTATCCAAATCAACAATGATGAAGTGGGAGGAAAACAAGATGGAGAGATGAAAGATTACTCAAAACGACTAAACAAATAATCGAGAGGGATGAACGACTACTCAAAATGAGTAAATGACTACTCACAATGGATGAATGATCCTCGAAACGGTTTGAAATAGATGAATGTTTACTCGAAATGAGTGAATGGATGATTAGAATGGACTAATAGAACCAAAATTGAAGAATATGGTGGGAGGGATCTTAAGATTTGTTTTGATATCAAAAGATCTTGACTGTAGATAAACTAAAGCTCAGATTAGGGTTTCGGTTAAGCTTAGATTGGGATTAGATGAAAGCTCAGATTAGGGTTGGATTGAAGATAAGAGTTATTTGAGGATGTGATGGGATTTATTCTACATGAAGTTCTGGAGTTTAAGGGATGTAAGGTGTTGACAATCAGATTTTTCCAGATTTAGCAATTTTCAAAAATTGTCAATTTTTTCCATTTTAGGAAACTTCACGGTCAGACATTTGAGAGTCCAATTTTTTCTCAAAGATAGGATGAATTTCCAACTAACATCCCAAATTTGAGACAAAAATTTTGAGTTAGTGACAAAAATGATTTTTCAAAATGTTGAAAAAAACACTAAATTATGATTTTGAGGGTCAAGATGCAATTTTAAGGCCCCAAAAATGTGGAAAAATGGGGTCCAAGGAATTTACAATTAGTTGGGAATCCACATGCCATCTCATAATGCATCCACCCATAAAATTTTAGCTCAAACAGACACCCAATTCAAAAGTTATGGCCTCTAGAAGTTTCAACATAAAAATTAAAACTCTCGAAACAAAGTCTAGATGATTGGGATGGATGACCCAATGTTGGAGGAGGTGATTTTGGTGATGAAATGGTGACCCATAGAGGGGAAAAAAAAATGCCTGAAGGGCGGGTCTGCCCGAGCCAAGGCGGGTCCGCCCACGGATTGGGGCAGGTTCGCCCACAGACTGGGGCGAGTTGGCCCAAGGACGAGCTCGGGCGGGTCCGCCCACAAACTGGGACGGGTTCGCCCAAGAATGGGCCCGAGCGGGTCCACCCACCCACGAAGTGGGGTGGGTCCGCCCAAGGAAGTGGGGCAGGTCCGCCCGAGCCGGAGCAGGTCTGACCATAGATTGGGGCAGATCCACCCAAGGACGGGCCTGGGCGGGTTCGCTGAAGCTAGGGCTGGTCCGCCCATGGACTGGGGCGGAGTCAGGGATCCGGTAAGGGGATAGATGAATGATGACAAAGGATAAGAGATTGATAAGATGGCGCAAAAGAAGCGGAAGTGATGATGACGAGGTTGACAACATTGGATTGCGTGGAAAGTAGCCTATAGCTAGATACCAGTGACAAGGGATTATAAGATGGGATGAGGAGAGAGGATGGGGGGAGGAAAAATATTATTTGGATGGATTGGATAAGGGGATAAGGATGGGGAGATGGATATAATGATAAGAAGATGAAGATAGGAAACTGAAGGGATTGCTCTGATGGAATGAATGACGTCTCCAAGGACTATATCACATAGGAAGATAAATTCCCCCACTCTAGATATGTCATGTAAAATGAGGCATGAGAGATGGAAGATGGTAAAATGAAGGAGATAACTGGAGGAGGATAGGATGGGTGATTTAAGGATATGATAGAGCATGTGTGAAGGGAATGTATACTAAGAGGTGTCCAAAGCATGCATAGATAGGTGCCCCTATTTTTATTCATATTTTTTTTATCAAGATTATAAGAAGGACAGAGAGATGGGATAAATGATATATGCCAAGCAGGATGTGTAAGATAGGTAGGATGGAGGGGATGAATGAAGATGGCGTATAGCAAGAAGACGGGTGCATAGCTAGAAGCATAGCTAATGGAGGTAATGCATATCAGGAAACTTCCCCCAAGTGCAGATGGGGATTTACGCATGACACCTGTTTGCCAGGTTTTCATCATGGTACTTATCCAAGGTGCTTGTTTGCCAAGTTTTCACCATTGCACTGATTGTTTCTCTTTACTATTTTGATTTTTGATTTTTTTTTGACTTTTTTTATTTTTTGGATTTTTGGATAGTAGGGGGATGAAAATGGATAAGGATAGGGAGGCGAATAAGTGGATTTAGAAGACATGCAATAAGGATATGGATGAAAGACTCAAGCATCAAGTTCCATACGAGGTATTAAGAGCTCATGTTCGATCCGGCTATTGGATGTTGGTACAACCTTATTAGGAGAAATGGATTATGCAAAAGGATGAATTAGAGGGATTTGATGGGGCAGATATGTGTGGTAATGAATGGGATGCTGGAAAGGGTATGGATAGAATGGTGGTGTGGATGTGTGATGGGGTGGTGAGTTTAGGACCAACATTGGCACATATGGTGATGGATGTGAAAAGATAAGAGGATTAATGGATGGAGAATGTGGGGATAATGGAGGAGATGGAATAGTGAATTTCAGGACATAGGGACCCAAAACAGACTTAGGAGATGAAAGGGGGGTATGATTAGCTTTTGGATTAGCAACTTTGGATGTTCTTACAAATTTTTCATTTGATGGCATTGCATCTTTTTTCTTTGGGATCCACATGGTTTTTATTTTTGCTTTAGTGGACCTTTATGGTTGATGGATTTGATTTGGATTATGGATTTGATTTTTCTTTTCTTCAACATGTCATTTAGAGGGGACATGGGGAGCTTTAGATTCATGTGGATGTTTGGATTTATGTAGTTTTACTTTAGCATCCAAAGTTCTTTTATTAGCAATGGGATGGGTGTGAGGAGATGGATGATGTGGAGCAATGGAGGTAGGAATATGGGGATTACGTGTAGATGGAGGATGTTTAGGTATGTGCCTTTGTTGATCCTAATTATGGGATATGTGAGAGGGATTTTTATGATGGATGGCATGGATAGGTGTTGGATGGATGAATAGATGAGATGGAGGAGGTGATCTTGGGATATACGAACCCAAGATGGATAGAGTAGATGAAGGACAAGAGATGGTGGATGGAGGGATGTAAGGACCCAAAATGGATGGAGTAGATGAAGGAGGAATATGGACAGTTGTTTTGAGGTGATATGATGAAGGAGGAGGGATGGAAGCATATGATCTGGTGGAGTGATGGGAAGAGCAGACATTTCTTTTGAAAAAGGCTTGTCGAGGACGTCTAGAGGTTGTGCCAACATCTTTAGATTGTGAGTCTTGGGAAATAGGTCCAAGACCTTGCATTCAGATTTGTTCTTTGACTTGGATGGGCTCTAAAATACTTTGCTCATGAAGGCCTAGACCTTTCCCTTGATAGTTCATTTTCTTGAGCATGCGATCCATGATAGGGTTTGTGTTATTCTGAAAACATGATGCGAGTCTGTTAGTAGGTGTAGGATGATGGGTAGTAAATACACTATGATTTTCTTTTGCAAGGAGGCCACCATGGAAGAATGTGAGAGTACCAAGGGGATATGCAAGTGGTGTAGGGATAGAAGTTGTAGGCAATGATGGGGGATCATGAGAGGGAGATGATGGGATAGCAACATTTGGATGGGTGGTATCAGGAGAGGGATTAGGGGATATGATAGGATTTGGATTTGTGGTAGGGGGCTCATGCGATGGAGATGGAGATGGAGTGATGGGATCTTGAATGATAAGGGGATCATGGAATGGAATGGATGGGGGACTGTGATCTTGAGATGGACTAGATGGGATGGTAGGATCTTGATCTGGAGAAGGGGATATGTCGATATGCTTTGGATCAGGCTCTTGGCATGATTCATCATGTGCGAGAGGCATGATAATGGAGTCTTGGAGGGACTCCTCAAGTGGGGAAGATAGAGGGATGGAGGATTCAAAACATTCATGGGAATTGATTTTAGTGACACTAGGAGTGGGAGCAGTGGATTGGATTTGGGTGTCATCGATGGGTTCGATAACTCTCAGAGTAGGAGGTGGGTATTCAATGGATTCAATAGATGTGATGGTAGGAGATGGTGGCTCAGTGGATTCAGAGGATGTGATGGTTTCAATGGTTTGAGTGGTGCTATGGGTGGTATCATCAATGAAAGGTGTTGGGTGGAGAAGGGCCTTGTCACTAATGATCGTGGATGATGGGTTGGGATGGCACGATTCCACAACTTCAAGGTGTGGAGTGGGGGACATATTCTTTGTTATAAGTCCTTGGAGAAATTTTGAAATGAGAGACTTGGATACTCTAGGTTGAGATGGTGTGGTATGAGTGGATGAAGGATTAAGGATTGGTAGGGGATTAGGGCTATGGATTGGTGGACAAGGATTAGATGGGGGAATGGGATGGGATGCAGGACTGGAAATAGATGGGGGATTAGGTGAAGGGTTAAGATAGGGGTATTGGCATGGTGAAGTAGGACACGAGGATGTGGGTGATGGATTGTAGTAAGGGTGTGCGGATGGTGGATTAGGATGGGAAGATTGAGATGGCAAATTGAGATAGGGAAATGCAGATGTTGAATTAGGATAAGTTGATGTGGATGTTAGATTAGGATAGGTTGGTGTGAATGTAGGGTTAGGGTGAGGAGATTGGTATGGAAAATTAGGGTAGGGGGTACATGCAGATGAAGGATTAAGATATGGGGATGTGGACGAGGGATTAGGATAGTGGTATTGTGATGGTGGACTAAGATAAGAGGATGCAGATGTTGGATAAGAGGATGATGTGGATGAAGGATATGATGGATATCCCTTGTCAAAGGTAGCATAGGGAGCATGATTAGGTATGGATGAAGACATAACATGATGAATCAAAGGGGTGATTGGATTTTGGAAAGCAGGTGGAGAAAACTTACTAGCAATGATAGTGTCAAGGGGATCCATGCCACATTCTTCTTGATCGACAAGACTTTCGTTATCGTCGTTGACATAATTAGGGTTTCCCTTGACCACTATTGATGGAGGATAAGAATTCATGATGATGAAAGGATAAAGATTTTGGATGGAAATGGACTAAAGCTCAAATCGGGATTTAGGAAAAGCTCAGATTGGGATTAGATTAAAGATCAGATTAGGATGATTGGATGATGCGATGGGATTGATTCTAACAATTGGGTTTGATTATCAAAGGATGATTATGACACCGAATCTGCTTCGAGATGGAAGTAGATTGATTGGATCAAAGGTAATTGGATAAGGATGTGATTGGATTGGATTGGATTGGATTGATCGATTGATTGATAAGATTGACTGATGGATCAAATAGGATGACGAGAGGGACTGAAAACCCCGTTCAGAGATTATCCTAGGTGACTTAGGATGTTGATCGATCGAATTAAAGGATAAATGGATGATTACAACACCGAATCCACTTTGAGATTCAAAATGGATTGATTGGGCTGATGATAATGATTAACTTAGGACGGATGACAATCCTAAGAGAATGTTGATGATGACGATCAGATCAGATACTTTGGTCAATTTGAATAATAACCCAACACAAAATTCAGGGGATTTGGATGGGGAAAATGATGATTTGATTGGAGAAATGGATGGATGAATGAGTACTCAAAATGAGTAAAAGATTGACCAAAATAGATGAATGACTACTCAGAACGAGTAAACAACTGCTCACAACAGATGAGTGATTCTTGAAATGAGAAGATGAAGGCTTAGAATAGATGATAGATTACTCAGAACGAGTAAACAATTGATTAGGACTGTTGAATGAGAATTCAAAATGATAGGAAGGCGGTTTGAAACATTTATTCAAAACAAGTAACTGAATGATAGGAACGATAGAATGAGAGTTTGAAATGATAAACAAAGGTGTGAAATAGATGATAGAACAAGAGTTTAGAATGATGAAAGGATGTGTTAAATGGATGAACGTTTACTCAGAATGAGTAAACGGATGATCAAAATGATAGAATGAGAGTTCAAAATGATGAAAGGATGTGTTAAATGGATGAACATTTACTCAGAACGAGTAAAAGGATGATGAAAATGATATAACGAGAGTTCAAAATGATGAAAGGATGTGTTAAATGGATGAAAATTTACTCAGAACGATTAAAAGGATGATTGAAATGATAGAATGAGAGTTTAGAATGATGAAAGGATGTGTTAAATGTATGAACGTTTACTCGAAATGAGTAAACGGATGATTAGAATGATAGAAGGAGAGTTTAGAATGATGAAAGGATGTGTTAAATGGATGAATGTTTACTCAGAATGAGTAAACAGATGATCAGAATGATAGAGCGAGAGTTCAAAATGATGAAAGGGTGTGTTCAATGCATGAACGTTTACTTAGAACGAGTAAATAGAGAGAATGGTAGGGTATGCCCCCCCTCGAGGAGGCAAATGGGGAAGGAAGAGGTGCCTTGGGAAACTTCTCAAAAGTATGAAGTGGTATATGTCATTGGAAAGAGCACAAAAATTTGAGAAGATTGGTGCTTGAAAAGAGGAAAACGGGTAAACAATGTGAAAATGGCGGGGAATATATGGTTGTCTATTAGGGAAAATTCGCCTAAGTAGAGTTCAGGGAAAATCCACTTGAGGAGAGGGCAAGTACACCCAAGGAGAAAAAGTTGGTCAAAAATGGCCAAGACAGGCTCCAAAAGGACTGGTTAGTAGGGCAAGCCTGCCCAAGGAGAGGGCAAGTCCGCCCAAGGAGTAAAAGTTGGTCAAAATTAGGCTCTAAAGAACCATTTTTTAGGGCAAGTCCGCCCCTGGATGAGGGAAAGTTTGACCAAGAAGGGTTTAACTTGAATTTTGACAAAAAAAAGACAGGAAAAGGACTAAAAACACAATAGTCATCAATTGAAAGGCTATGGCAAAGTGAAGCAAAGCAAACAATCACTGGTTTCGCACAAATAAGACAATTCAGACAGCACAAGCCTAAGTCTAGTAGAGGGGTATAGCCGAAAAAAGTCCCCTAATCTAGGATGAACATGGTTACTAGGGAGTCCTCAATATACACCCGGTACGTGAGGCCCAAACCATGAACACCAACTTGTTACAAGCGTGAGTCGAGAACCCAAAAGGCTTAAACCAACTCTTCACATCATCCTAATGCTTCGCCAATTACAATGTGGTTGGATTGAGGTACAACTTTCACTCTCCCCCCTTTATATACCCCGCTGGTACGCATGGTTGGAATCGTCCCTTGGGGTGATGAAATCCCCAAGCAGGTCCCACTAAGAAAAGTAAAATAGGTAGACTCAAAAGACGTGGTAAGCTACAATTTCTCGTCACCCAGGATTTCCGAATGGCGCAAGGGGATTGGATACGTCAAATAGGTTACCTAAAAAAACAACATACAAGGTTGATTAACACCTTTTAATTAAACTATGTTCCTAATTAGGGGTTAAGAACCCTTAAAATAGCCAAAAAAATGTTGAAAAAACTAAAATTTCACCTTTTCAAAAAAGTTGTTTGGGGAAAATCCGCCTATCTGTTAGGTCGAGTCCGCCCCTCCATGAAAAAGTTCCAAAAAATAATTTCTGGAGTCTGGGGAGGGCAGGTCTGCCCCTAGAGAGGGTCAGGTTCGCCTGCCCCTCTATGACCTATACCTGCAAAAAGTCAAAAAAAAAAAGAACGTAAAAGCAAGAGACTCATTTGTGGGTCCTACTGGGCATGCTAGAAATGTGATAGGTCGAATTTGGGTGGTAGAAAATGAGCAACAAACAAAGTAATGCAAAATAACACTAAAACAACCTACACCTCAAGATTAGCCTAGTTGGAATCAACACAAAACAAAAACAACAAATGAAACCTTTTACCTTGTGTTGAATTGATCCTTTGGTTGGCCCTTCAATCTTTGGTGTTGTTTGCTCCTTGGATGGCAAGAGATGCAAGCTAGATGATGATATGAAGGTGGATGATCCCTCTAAAATGAGAGAAAAGAGGGGGTATTTATAGAGATTTTGGAAATCTCTAGGGAAATGGATAGTCAAGATTGAGCCACCAAGATCAAGATGTAGGGTTAAGGTGAGTTGAGAACTCACAAGCCCTCACATCTTGACATGTGGCATATGATATGGCTTAAAAGGGATGATGTGTACATGAGGTGGAAGGATAGTACATGACATGGATAGGGTACATAGTACCTTGGGATTGGGACAAGATCCCCTCATAAAGGAGGTACTTGTCCCCATGTGGGTGAGAGGACAAGTGGGGAATTAAAAATTCCTCAAATATTCTCATGGGGATGAAAGAAGGAATTTAAAATTCCTTTAAATGTATTGAGAGATTAAGTGTGAATTAAAAATTCACATGGGGAATGAAGATGCCTTGTCAAAAAAAAAGCATTTAATAGGGTTGACTCAATTAAGTGATTAAGGTTGTGCAAGTACTTGATTAGACTAATTAATGAAGATTAGAAGAGGGTTAGATTTCACATGTGACTTGATGTGACAAGTCAGAGATCACATGGGGAAGAGTAAAAGGGAATTTTAATATTCCTTGGAAGGATAAAATGAATTAAAAATTCCTTGAGAGGTTGATTAGGCTAGTTAATGAAGGATTAGAGGAGGGTTAGGTAGCTAATAGAGATTAGAGGCCAATTTGCAAAAGTTGGAGGATGTGACACATCCTAATCAATGATTAGGCATGTGCACATCCTAATGATGAGATTAGGAGAATAATTAGGCTTAGATAAAAATGGAGGATGTGACATAAAGGGAATTAAATAAATGTCATATTTATTTAATTCATTTGATGAAAGGGGGAAGGTATTTAATTATTTAACTAAATACCTTAGGGATTAGAAGAACTTTAGAGGGATTAATTAAATAATAGTGATATTACTTAATTAATGCGGATAAGGGGATGTTTAGACGAAAGGGATAAATTTGGATAAATCAAGTGTCCAAATTTAGGTGTCTACAGTAAGAAAGCTTAATGATGTTGGTATGCAAGTATCTTTCTTGAATGGTGTTTGTAGAATGACTAGAGGCTCTATGGTGTTGGCTAAGGGTGCATGAATTGGTACTCTATATAAGTTTGATGCATGTGTAGTACAGTGTAATAGTTCTTCTACAAAGTCAAGTAAATCTGCTCATGTAAAGATAGGAGGTGTTATTCCTAAGGGCGCAAAATATTTGGAGATGGATCTCTCAATAGAGAAAATAATGTTGTGGCATCAAAGGCTCAACCACATTTGTGAAAAAGGCTTAAAATTCTTGAAAAATAAAAGCTTGGTTGAAGGGCTTGATGATTGTAATCTTGAGTTCAATTTTTACGAACATTGCATATATGGAAAGCAACACTTCATTTTATTCTAGTCCTCATAAATCTTCTGGAATTCTAGATTATATTCATACTAGTGTGTTTGGTCTAGTTAATGTTCCTTTGTCATTAAAATATATGTATTTTGTCTGTTTCATAGATGATTATTCAAGAAGGACATTTGTATATTTTCTCAGAAGTAAAACTGAAGTTTTCAATCAGTTTAAGGAATTTAAAACCTTGGTTGAAAATCATATTGGTAGAATGGTTAAGTGTTTGAGGATGAATAATGGCGATGAGTTTTGTTTAGCATATTTCAATAAGCTTTGCAAGGACCATGAAATTGAAAGGCATAAAACAACTCCTTACACTCCACAAAAAAATGAAGTTGTAGAAAGGATGAATAGAACATTGATGGAAAGGGAGAGAAGTATGTTGAGTAGTGTTGGTCTAGAACATAAGTTTTGGGCTGAGGTTGTAGCTACAGGTTATTTGATTAACATATCTCCCATGTTGACGCTTGTGGAAAAGACACCTATGGAAGCATGGTCTAGTAATACTTCCTCGTTGAGACACATTAGAGTCTTAGGTTGTGAGGCGTATGCATATGTTCCTAGTGAAAAGAGATCTAAATTGGAGAACAATGCAGTGAAGTGTACCTTCATCGGTTATGGAATTGGTGTGAAAGGGTACAAGCTTCAGAACCTAGTTACAAAGAAGGTGTTGTATAGTAGAAGTGTGATCTTCCATGAGCTAAAACCTTCTACGGTTGATCTACAGCCAAAGGTGAAAGAAGCAGAAAAGAAGGAGGTAGTTGAAGTTCCTCTTACTCTAGATAAGGATGACTCATGTACTCCTAGTGGACCTACTAGTGAGGAGAGCTCAAGAATCTATGAAAGTTTTGAACAAGGTGAAGAACCTCAACCTCAGCCTTTGAGGAGGTCTACACGTGCTAAGTGGCAACCTGAAAGGTTTGGATATTCTATGTTAGATTCCAGTTGTGACTATACTTTGATTGCTAACACTGATGAGCCTAGGATTATTAGAGAGGCTATGGGTATGTATGATGTAGATTCCTAGTTGGGAGCCATGAACAAAGGAATGACATCATTGAAGAAGCATGAAACGTGGGATCTGGTACCTTTTCCTGAAGGATGAAATCCTGTTGGATGTAAATGGGTGTTCAGGAAGAAGATTGTTCAAGATGGAAGTGTTGAGAAGAATAAACCAAGGTTGGTCACAAAAGGATATTCCTAGGCAGAGGGGATGGATTATGGAGAAATATTTTCTCCTGTAGCTAAGCTGACGTCTATAAGATTTCTGTTGTCACTTGCAACTGCATATGACCTAGAAATCAAGCATATGGATGTGAAGAAAATGTTTCTTCACGGTGATTTGAAGGAAGAAATTTGCATGTCCCAACCAGAGTGCTTGATTGAAAAAGGTAAGGAAAACCTGATTTGAAAATTAAAGAAATCTCTGTATGGTTTGAAGTTGCTACCTAGCATGTGATACCAGAAGTTTGATGCCTATGTGTTATCTTTTGGGTTTGCAAGATCAAAGTCTGATCATTGTGTTTACTTTAAATCTGAAGATTTAAATGGTCATCTTATTATTATTTCCCTATATGTGGATGATATTTTGTTCATTGGGAATAGTAAGGGTATGATTTCAAAATTAAAATCTCAATTGTTAGTACATTTTGAGATGAAAGATCTAGGTTCAACTAGGTATATTATAGGGATGGAAATTAGAAGGGATAGGGGAAACAAAAAAATTTGGCTCAACCAGAGCAAGTATATAGATTCTATCCTAGAGAGGTTTAATATGGTGGATTGCAAGTTGTTATTTGTTTCAGTGTTGCCAGGAATGAAACTTTCTGTTGAAGATTGTCCAAAATATCCTACTGAGATGGAGGACATGACCAAGGTGTCTTATGCAAGTGCAGTCAACAATTTAATGTATGCAATGGTATGTACTAGACCAAACATATCCCAAGTAGTGGGAGTGCTTAGTTGGTTTATGGCTAATCCAGGAAGGCCACATTGGGATGCTGTGAAGAGAGTTTTTAGGTATTTGAAGGGTACTTCTGAGTATGCCTTAGGTTATCATGGTTACTCTATTGGATCTCAGATTTCAATTAGCATTCGTGGATATGTGGATTTTGATTGGGTAGGAGACATTGATACCTTAAGCCACCAGTGGATATGTATTCATGTTGTTTGATGGTGCAGTTAGCTGGATGAGTAAGCAACAAGATGTAGTTGCTTTATCCACTACTGAGGCTAAGTAGATGGTAGCAACTCATTCCTACCAGGAAGCCATTTGGATTAGAAGATTGTGTTTTGATGTTTGTTTTGATGCAGGGCATATTTTTATTTGTTGTGATAGTTAGAGTGTTATTTGTTTGGTGAAAAATCCAACCTTCCATGCTAGGAAGAAACATATTGATGTATAGTACCTCTTTGTTTGTGATATAGTGGAGGATGGAAAGGTTAGTCTAGAAAAAGTTGATACTTTGGCTAATGTTGTTGATGCATTGATGAAACATATGAGCATAGATAATTTCAAATGGTGTGCCAGTTCTATGGGCCTTGGGGCCTAGAATATTCAGTGACTTCAAGTGTTGGAAGGAGCCAATAAGTTCTTCATCATGTGGGAGAATGTTGAGAAAGTTTGTCTCAAACTTGTTGGTGTAAATGGCTTCAAGCTTTGGGTTCATTGGGCTGATAGGTGAATGTCGATGGGATGTAATGCCTAGTCCCCTCGACATCCCAATAAGCACTCAACAGGTTGGAATTAGGTGCTTCATTGGGTTGACAAGCATATGTGGATGGGACATAGAAATGAGTCTCCTCGATATCCCGATAAGTGCTTAGCTTATCGCTAGGTGTGTTTGGAGTTTGCATTAGATGAAGATCCGTTAAAGAGATAAGTGAATGTCAGAAAGATAAGTGAATGCTAGCGAGATTGAATTAGTAGTCTCTTCGATATGTCGATAAGTGCTTCATTAGTGAGACTTCACCATGTAAGAGGGAGTCACTTGGCAATCCCTTTGACATTCTGATGAATAGTGAGAAGGAAATTTTTTGAGGAGACTGGAGGATATCGGAGGGAGACATCATAGTGTCCCTTTGATATTTTGATGGAGTTGTATCAATGAGACATAGTGATATTAGAAGGAGTCATCATAGTGTCTATTTATCATTCCGATGGAACTTCATCAACAAGACTTCACCATTTCAGAGAGAGTCATTATAGTCTCTTTGATATCCTAATGGAAGGTGCTAGATGTGGTGAATGGTTACAAAGGACTCTTGTCAAAGGGAGATGTATATGTCAACAAGACATAATAATGAATCCCTTCAAAATCCTTATAGGATGAAATAGTATGTGTATCAAAGTGACAATGAGGAATCAGAGATACATGGTTTCAATTCTTTTCAATGTTCTGATAAGACTTTGATGGAGGTAGAAGGTAATGACGGTTGAGTCGGTTTGTGTCTATTTTTCTAGTATGGAAGTTGGAGCAATGGTTTACTGTAACACTTGAGAATGTTGGAATCAAGCAACACTAAGAAGGGGGGGTGAATTAGTGTTGTGCAATTCTTAACTTTATTAATCTGATCTTCAAAGTACTTATAACATTCAACCAAAAGAAATATGCATGAACATAATGTAAGCAACCAGAACACCATTACACAAGGATTTTTATGTGGAAACCCTATTAGGGGAAAAACCACGGTGGATGGACAATCCACAATATAATCTGAGTATACTCAAAAAGATGTTTACAAAATGGGAATGCACTTGCATTCAGGAACACTCTCTAGAGCTCATTGCTCAAAATCAGAAAGGCTAACTTCCTTACAAAAGTCTGGAATACTTCCAAAGATTTGAACTAAGAAAGATAGCATCTACAAATTCCTGATTATAGTTCTGGTTAGGCTCAACAATCAAAATTTTCTCCTTCAAATTAATTTTTTTCTTCTGCTCTGTCCTACATCAACTCGCAGCAAAAATACTTAATGCGCAAGTGAAATTGTGCTTAATCGATTTCCAAATCTTCTAATATTCACAAAATACATCCACTCACATTGAACACATATCAAAATGATATAATCGATCACTTATATATATCCACTTCAAGGGATTTGATCGCTCCATGTTGACTTCAACAGGATAAGCAAATATTCACAAACTGTCAGCTTCAAATCATTCATAATATTCAATGTGAGTTCACAAGAGTCAGCCACAACATAGTGAGGACCCAAGACTAAATGCTCAAACACAAAAAAAATTAACCAATAACTCCTCAAATATATGTGATACCCTATATCCACCAAGTCGGCCTTCATACACTGATGAACAAAAAATTAGACAACCAAACCTCATAATTTACATCCAGATCGATATGAGGCACCAAGATTTGCAGGTAACACTAATTATGCATCGAACAATACTCCTTGAGACCCAAAACACAAAATAATAACATAAAATATGCATATGAATCAAAGAACACAGATTTACCAGATGCTCTGTTCAAGCTTAATAATTAAATATTGATCTTCAATCTGTTTGCCGATATGAGAAAAATGCATTGTGCAAATCGACTAGCTGACAAGGGTTTCCATCAATGAAAACACCATAAAGCATCTGCAGTGTCTCTTGCCAACAATCTCCCCATTTGGAATTGATGGCAACACTTAGTGAAAAATAACTAAGTGTTGGATCAGTACCAACAAAAATATGTTGCCAACCAAAACTTCCAAAAAGATCTCCAAAACTACAACTTCCCCTTAGATGAATATACATTTTTCACTGTTCTATTCTCCCCCTTTGACATCAATGGAAAAGATAGGGAATCTACATACAAAGCAAAAAAAACTTCAAACTACATATGTACAAATTTGTTTAAACAATTTACACAAACTTGAAAATATTTGTAAAATTTGTTTTCAACAAGTTCACACTTGAGTCCCAACACTTCTTAAGACTCTCCAAAATAGTTATGTGACCAAAAATAAAATAAGATTGCATCTTAGTTGATTCAAGGTTTACAGGGTCACTAACCACCAAAGCATCTTGTGCTTCCTTTAAAGCACTCAACATAGTTTCCATTTTTAGACAAATTAAACCTCTAAGTTCACAAGTTCTTCCCACAACTCTATCATTTTCATGCCTCAGACTCTTTATTTTATCAAGTAAAGAGATAACTTGACCTTCTTGTGCTCCAATAGAAATAGTTAAAGGATCAAATGCATCCAAAATAGTAACTAACTCTTTCTCATGATCCTTAACCTTCTTTTCATTATCCTCAGAAAGTTTTGATAAAGAAAAACATGACTTATAGACTTTTCCACCTTTAGATAGAGCATTATGAACATTCTTTGCACAAATAGTTAACATATATTTATCTTTAGCTATCATACCTTTCAGACTACTAAACCTTTTTTCATTAAACTCCTTTTGTACCTTGACCATATTTAACTTCTCAAGTGACTCAAAATGAATACTTACTGAATTTATGAGCTTCTTCAACTCACCAGAGGAGGAACCAAATTGATCTTTAACATAAGTAGGCATGATCTTCCCCAGAATACCAGATGCAAGATTCAATAATTCACTATCCTCAATGTGGGACTTCAAAATTTCTTCCCTAGCCTTAGCTTGTGCAAATGATGCAACTTTCATTTTCTAAATTGGGGACAAAGTAGACAAATGAATAGGGGCATCTCCCAACTCAAGATAAAATTCTTCCTTTTACTCATCTAGAAATCTCTTCACTACCTCTGCAGTGTCCCTTGCTTCCACTAGAATTTCCTTAACTTCAACTTTCTTTTCCTCAACCACCAATTCTTCAACCACAAATTTTTGCTTGTCATTTGGAATTTCAACCTCTTCAACCAACATCTTCTTTTCTTCAATCAACATGAATTTAAGAGCTTCGGTCTCCACAGGCGTTCCTGTATGATGCACATCAGGAGGAATATGAGTATCCTCAATTGTAACCTCTTCATTTACTAGACCAAATGAAATGTCTTCTACATGCTCTTCTTCAAAAACAACACCAATCTTGTTCTTTAATAGAATTTCCTTCAGAATTCTCTTAGTTTCTTTTGCAACTTCTTATGTCCTGCCCAACATATGCTTGTTTATCCTTCACTTGCTCTTGAAATCTCTTTTTGCTTCTTTTAAGATTGACCGCATTTCCTCAATTCACATTACCAGACTTAGATTAGCAAAAATTAACTCTCATTTGCTCTTCTTCAGTTCTAGCACTGACTCTCCTCATCTCCAAAATTTCATACAATTCCTTAGGAAACTGTTCCATTATCTCAACAAGAGTGATTTTGAAATTGTTCAAATATTTTATTGTAGCCTCCTCAAGGAATTTTTGACCAACAGTATCAAAAATACCATATACTTCACATAAAGGCTTGAGATTTCCATCCTTAATTATACCTCTTTCAACTTCCTCTATGGACATACTTGGTTTCTCAGGCTTCATCTTCTTCTTTGCTTTCACCTTTTCATCGAAGGGCTTGTCCTTAGTGATTGATGTTGGTTGAGTGCCCATATGCTTTATTTCTCTAACTTCTTCATTAGATTTTGTCTCCTCATCTTTTGAGATAGTTGAATACACCCTTGTGCTATTATCCTTCTTCCTCTTACCAGATACCTTGACTTGAGCTTTTGCGGGGGTTGACTTCTTTGCATGACCAGATAGAGGTTCAGAGCTCCTTGTTGATCTAGTTCAAGTAGAGGATGTTGCCAGACTAGCAGATTTAGTTTTAGCAAACTCTTTTCCTTTTGGCTTCTCTTATTGCTTCTGCAGATATGCCCATACTTTCTGCAAAGACTTCCACTTCTTTCCTTACCCTTTGAACTATCATTGGCTTCTTTAACTTCTCATGGACGTGCATGTCCTTTTCTGCATATGTTCCAAACCTTTCTTCTATCGGATCCATAGGCTTACTTAACAGATGTTGCACATATAGCTCCAAGATTCCTTCCTCAACTTCATATTCCATTGGCATAATCCTTTCCCTTGCTTGCATTACTTCCTGAAAGTTCTTGAGATATCCCCAAATTGTAGTTTTTCTGACTTGACTATCACCAAGGTTGAATAGCATGTCTCTAATCTGAACAACTACAGGCTTATCACCTCTTTTCCAGAACACTTTTTTGACTCTAGGAACTTCATTCATGAAATAAAAGAATAAACATAACAAAAGATTACCGTATTTAAAAGAATTCTTCTTGTCTTTCTTTATCTTGCCAAGATTCTCCATAAACTGACTTTGAAGTAATTCGCACAAGTCAAATTTTGCATTCTCCCTTACCATTTGATAAGCTACATATATGGCAGTACCAAATATAAAATTTTCTCCGTTGGAGTGATATATATTATAACCAATGACTATCGAGGCGAATTTCACATCCACATTGGTGATGTTATGAATTGTCATTGTTCTTCGATCGAATGTTGAACCAGTCGCATCAATGACTGTCTAATTCTTTACAGACTTCAAAATTGGTAAACCACTAGAATAATTTAGACCTATAACAAATCTTATAGTTTCTTTTGTTATCTTGAAAGTTTGATTCAACCACATAAATTCAGCATGGACTCGACTCAAGATGTATCAGACCCATTCGCTTTCATCAAACAGGGGGAATTTCACAACCTGTGTGAATTTCTTCTCTTCTAGGGTTTTGAATTCAGGCTTAACACATAAATCTTCTCCAACAATGTGTTTGGAATATAAGTTCAGCAACTGCGAGCTTCCTAACTCTTCAATATTAGCATGAATATATTCCCTAATATCTTCAATCTGTAAAACTTTGTACGACACAGACAAAAATGCACCTAAGGGCTTGGTCCCAACAGACTTGAAAGGGTGCCATTTGAATTTTGGATGGGGTCTATCCTTCACTTCAAGTACCAATGGAGTAGCCATTTCAAAAAATTCACAGGTTTACAAGTTTTCCTGAAAAATACCTTTTAGTTGAAGTAGGGTTTTAGCTTCGAATAGCCTTCACACTTGAATTTTCCCAAATTTTTCCAAAGTTCGCTCCAGAGCTCAAAAAATTCTTCTTCTCAAAATGCAAAGTGACAAATGAAAGATAGAAATGACCTTTTTATCACTCACACACATAACTTTTCGATGCAATAAATGCTTTTTCCCTAACTCATCCAGATACCCTGTTTTCATACACTATGAAAGATAACTCTTCTGCAGACCTTCAATTTTGTATAAACACTCTCTCCAATTATTCAATAGCATCTATAGATCATATAATCAATGTGATCGTCCACATCATGATTCCAATTATCAACAGGGGGTTTGGAAAATTTTCTTAACAGTTCCCCCTAGGATAGAAAGCCTTAACTTAATTCTTAGAGGAATTACCAGAAGCTGATTTTGGTGCAGCCTCATTTTATGTAATAGAGGGACTCTTCTTCACCCAATTTTTCTTCATCTACTTTTTGATATGATCTGTAGTAACTTTCCCTTTTCCTTTTACATCCTTCTGCATGTTTCTTTTTTAATTTACTGGACCTCTTCTACATAATCTAGCAATGTGACCAGTTTTTTTGCAATTGTAGCACACCACATTTCTTTGTCCAGACCAATTGATCCATTGATTTTATCTCAATCTACATTGATTAGAAATATGGCCAAATTTATTGCATGTATAACATTTGACATCTCTATAGAAGTTTTTCAACACATTTTTGCATTCATTTGACTTATGACCATACTTGTTACAATTGAAGCACTGACTAGAGAATGATGGACCATTTGAATTCATTCTACTTATACATTGAGCTTCCATATGACCAAATTTGTTGCAAGTAAAACAATAACCATTGAACTTTTGAGCATTAGGTTGTCTTACCAGATACCTTCCAATGTTGTTAAGCTAATTTCCTTGTCTGATTTTCCTTTGTTCAGAATTCCTGTGTCCAGATCTGGAACTTTCTCCTTCCTCATATCCAAGACCTCGCTTGTAACCATCAGTCCTCTTACTTTTAATCAGTTCATCAAACTTGGTTGAGCTAACCTTAAACTTCTCCTTGTATTCATTTGCAATAGCAAGCTCATCTTTGAGATCAACAATGTGCTTTTCAAGCTCTTCCTCATTGTGTTTGGTTTGTTCCAACTGAATGAATCTATCAGTAATTTGACTACATTCTTCATATTTCTTTTTCACGAATTGGGCAAGATTTTCTTCATTATTCTTTTTGTCTTCAATCTCTTTAGTCATCCTCATCATAATAGATTCCATTTCATGCTTCAGAACTGTATTCTCTCTTGAAAAAATTTCACATTCTTTTGTCTTTTCCTTCAAGGCTTGACTCAATTGTTCATCTTCAATGTGTTTATTGTCATCTTGCTTGATTTGATCACAAAGTTCCCTTCTCTTCTCCCTGGACTTATTGATTTTATCTTTCAATGACTCAATGAATCTCTCAACATTCAAAAGATCTACTTTCAATTCCTGGAAATCAGATTTAGACTGACCAAGATCATCTAGGGCCAACATAAGTTGTTGTTGAAGACTGGTTGAATCCATTGAAACACTTTCCAAGATCTTCCCCAAGTTGTTAAACTCCTTTTGAGGAACTAAGCTCTAATACCAATTGTTGGAATCAAGCAACATTGAGAGGGGGGGTGAATTAGTGTTGTGCAATTCTTAACTTTATTAATTTGGCCTTCAAAGTACTTATAAAATTCAACCAAAAGAAATATGCATGAACATAATGTAAGCAACCACAACACCATAACACAAGGATATTTATGTGGAAACCTTGTTAGGGGAAAAACCACAGTGGATGGCCAATACACAATATAATCTGAGTATACTCAAAAAGATGTTTACAAAATGGGAATGCACTTGCATTTAGGCACACTGCCTAGAGCTCACTACTCAAAATCAAAAAGGCTAATTGCCTTAAAAAAATTTGGAATACTTCCAAAGATTTGAATTGAGAAAGATAGCATCTACAAATGATTGATTACAGTTCCAGTTAGGCTCAACAATGAAATTATGCTCCTTCAAACTGATTATGCTCTTCTGCTCTATTCTGCATCAACTCGCAGCAAAAATGCTTAATGCATAAGTGAAACTGCACTTAATCGCTTTCCATATCTTCTAATATTCACAACATACATCCACTCACATCAAACACATATCAAAATGATATAATCGATCACTTATATATATCTGCTACAAGGGATTTGATCACTCCATGTCGGTTTCAACAAGATAAGCAAATATTCTCAAATTGTTGGATTCAAATCATTCATAATATTCAATGCAAGTCCACAAGAGTTGGCCACAACATAGTGAGGACCCAAAACTAAATGCTCAAACACAAAAAAACTTAAGCAATAACTCCTCAAATATCCACGATACACTATATCCACCAAGTCAACCTTCATACATTGATGAATAGAAAATTAGACAATCAAACCTCATAATTTACATCTAGATCTATACAAGGCACCAAGATTTATAGGTAACACAGATTATGCATCGAAAAATACTCCCTGAGATGTACAACACAAAATAATAACAGAGAATTTGCATATGAATTAAAGAGCATAGATTTATCGGATGCTCTATTCAAGCTTAACAGTTAAAAACTAATCTTCAATCTATCTGCCGGTATGAGAAAAATGCAACATGTGGATTGACTAGTTGATAAGGGTTGCCATCAATGACAACACCATAAAGCATGTGTAGTGTCTCTTGCCAACAAAGAAGTTGTATGAATGTGGTAATGTTTTGGATGGACTATGGATTAGAGAAGATCGAAGTGAATGTACTGTAATGTTGTCAGATTCATTTTGTGAATCAACACTTGAAAGAGCATAGATTTGTAACTTGTATGTAATTTACATTTTATGATAATACAAGAGATCTCTGCTTTGGTATGTGGGTTTTTCCTATAAGGGTTTTCCCACATAAAATCTGGTATTCATTCTTTATTGTATATTCTGTTATTCATGTATGTGCATGTTTATATTTTGTAATTACAAGTTTTGAAAGAATTTTTGTATCTCTCTCTCCTGAAGATTAGTATTAGGAATGCATTTTCCACACTCTTCTTTCCTTTCAGAGACTATATAGCGCCCCCATAATATGTAATCACCAACAAAAATGGTAAGTGTCTGAAGATAAAACATTCAATGTCGACAAACAACTTGTCTCACTTTCGAAAGAAACAAAATTGAGTACAAATGCAAGAATGCTTCCCATTTCAAATAGGATTTGAAGGAAGGAAGGATGAATATGGATGATGATGATGTCTTTGAAAGCTTCTCATATGTCTCCTTGTCCATTAAATTTGAAGATACCACTATCAAATCAGTTACATGCTTAATCAAAGAAGAAGGTGTCAAACTAGGACTATGTGGAAACTGATGTTAAACAATATCCAAATATAAATATGGTTTGACACTAGTTGTGTAATTATTTTCATCAAAGAGGAGATATAACCCCTCAGATGTGACCTCCAAATATGAAATGTGAGACTCCACAAACAAGGATGCAATGTTTGATAAATAGGAATCCCAATTAGGAAGATAATGAGATACTTGTTGTAATGAATCATCGACATAAAATGGATGGTCCTCTTGAATAAGAATGATGGGAGCATCAATCAATGACTTTGCACAATGAATCAATGAAAGTGAAGGTACATCAACTGTCTCTGATGGAGAAGGCGTATCTGAAGAAACCTTTTTGGCCTCATTTGAAGATTCAAAATACTCCAAATAATCAAACTCCTGAATAGTATCACCATCATATGGTATCCTATCTCATAAATGAAGAGGCACAAGACAATCTGAAATAGGATCATCTGGGAATGGTTGAGTATCAAGATCTCCATGTATCTCCAAAATTTTAGTCCAAAGAGTATGAGGCCACTCAAAATGATCAATAGCATTCAAAGTGGAAACATTAATTAATATGCATTGCAATTCCAAGCAAATTTCTTACTATCAATACCAGGAGGGGGAATAAGATCATACAAATGTGGCAACAAATGAAGCCATCAAAGATGATTTATGATGTCATCTCTCCATTGTTTATAGTTTCCCCTTTTCAACATAATCAAGGAAGAATGAAATGAAAACCCCATAGCAAAATATGATAGATCTCCAAAAATACAAAGAAATTAACCTTCAACAACAAATAGAAACTCCCAAATATGATGTACAACTAAAAATGAAGCCTTCCAATACAAATAAACCTTCTCCAAATTGCAGTATGTCCAAGATATCAAGAAAATTCCTCAAATTGCAAGAACTTAATAGAATGTACCTGGGGTTGAGTCTAAAAAAAATAGATGCACAAAATGATAGAGCTCTAAATCACCTTTGCAATGCTACTGGAATTTCCAAAATTTGACAAACTAGTGAAAAGAGAGAAGCTTGGGAGTCCAAAAGGGGATCTTCACTTCAAGTTGCAATAAAATATTCTAGGAGTAAAATATGATATAATACTTACACTAATGGAAAGTGCTCAGAACTAGCATTCCGATGATATCTCATTTTTGAAAATAGAATACTCAAGTCAAAATTTATGACGATTTTAAGAAAAAGTACATAATTAAGACATGAGGGGGCTTCCATGACGGTCATTTGGCCATCAAATTTAAGATAGTCTCGTAATTTTTGAAAAATTGCCAAAAATAAATTTACTTCAAAATATGGATTATTTTATATGAAAACGGGGGGTTTTGGGCCTTCTATATGCAATGGAAGGGTCAAATTTGATCCAATATGCTCCAAAAATTAGCTACCTCCCAGATGATGACAACTAGCCTAAAATGCAGACCCTCCAATCTACAATGAAAATCACCTCAGCTCAACTTTCCAATTTGAGATGGACTTTGCATGAACTACACTTTGATACCATGTTGGAAATATGAATGAACAATAACCTGAATGAAGTTGCACACACTTCAAAGGATCAACAAAGAAAGGAACCATCCACATGAACAAGAAAGTGATGCATCGTGAGCAAGAAGATAATATGATCAAATGATGATCTATTGATTTGATATTTAGAATCTCTAGAATATCATGAGATACATGAGATATGAGATAATTTACAATAAACAAGCACCTTGTTTATATAGGCAAGGTGGGAGGAGGTTGGATAACCACCTTGGATGCAAACATTAAATGCCTAATAGATAATTGTAAATGCATGAATGAAATATTAAATGCCTAGATAACTATAAGCTAATTAATGAGACATGGACCCATTATAACTAACTTATAGAAATGACAATTAAGAAAATTAACTCGTAAGTAAACTTATAATAATGTGAATAGGTCCTCACTAATAACTAGTTACAAAATAACCCCATTCACACCAAAACTTTCAAGGAGAGATAGGAGGAAATTTTCAATCGCTTTGATGTGTTGGATGATTTTAGCCAACATGAGGTGAACCCCGCTATGTTGGCTCTAGATCAGGGAGTTTTGGAGGTGGATCAGGATGGTATTAAGACCGATGATTTTTAGAACATTTAAGAGAGTGGTATGCCACTTTCTCAAATGGATACATATCTAAACCTCATGTCTTCGACAACTTTGGTGGACCTGGTTGATGTGGAAAGGCTTGAGATTGTGAACACTTCCCCTCTAGAGAATATGGCGTCAGATTCAGAGAAAGGAAACAAGTCTTCTCTTCCTTTAGGGCTTCTTCAAAAAAATCATAAGGGGCTATTGAGAATCCTTCCAAGGCCATCCATAAGAAGGACTTGGATAAAATTAAGATGATGGGGAGACATTGGTGGAGTCAGGGTTTGTCAAAATTATTGACTCTCATTTCTCAAAATATTAGAGATTATTTTTCTCTCATGAAATATGAGGGGCTTGAATAGTGGCCCTAGACAAAAAAAATTTCAATATTTGGTGCAAATACATTTACCATATCTGTTATTTTTTCATGAAACCAAACTTTATGTGGAGAGTATGTCTAGTTTGGTGCCAAAAATTTGGTGGTGGGGTCAATGTCAGTGTATTTGTGTGCAAGGTAATGTTGGGGGTGTTACTTTCTTATGGGATCCTTTGAAGGTTTTCCCTCTTTGGTTCTAGTAAGCCTTCTATCTTTGTGGATGCTTCAAGTCTTGAGTCTGGGGAGATGATTCTTCTATCTAATATTTATGCCCCTACTAACTTGCCTAGTAAGTAGCATCTTTGGTCTCATATTTTTCATATTAAAAGCTATGCTCCTCTGTATTCTTAGATTATTGTAGGATATTTTAATGCTATTACTAATTTGGAGGAAAAGAGGGGAGGAATCTTGAGGTTAGAGTCATCTACTTTTCTTCTCAAAGATGACATTTCTTCTTTAAATTTGGTGGATATAAAACCTTGTAAATGTCTTTTTACCTAGAATAACAGGAGGTGTGGTAAGGACTGTATTGTTAAGAGGCTTGATAATTTCTTGGTTTCTTATTATTGGATTGGAGGATCACAAACTACCAACTTGAAGATTTTGGATTGGAAGGGATTTGACCATTGGCCAATTGAGCTTTCAGCTTCTCTGGCTCATGTTGCTCGTATTCCCTCTTTCAATTTTCATCTTCTATGGTTGTGGGATCCTTCTCTACAGGAACATATTGCTAAGTGGTGGCATCGAGGTAAACCTAATTTTGGCACAATTATGTATTCTTTTGTCAAGAAACTACAGTTTGTGAAATACTAGCTCAAGAGGTGGAATAGATAGTGTTTTGGCAATATATTTCAAGATAAGGTTGTTGCTCAAGCTAATTTGGATGCTATTACTCAGGGAATTAGGGAACATGGCCTTTCTAAAGAATCTCTCAAGGAGTAGTTGAGGAATTTGAAAGCTCTAGAGGAGTGTGAGCTATGAGAGGAGATCTATTGGAAATAGAAGGCGAGGATTGAGTGGTTGTAGGAAGGAGATAGAAACACTACTTGTTTCTTCAACTCTATGAAGGCTAGGAGACATGGTAATTTGATTCCTTTTCTTGTGAATTCCATGGGTGATCATCTGACCTCTCATGGGGAGATTTTTAGTGAGGCTTCTCAATATTTTTCCTCTTTGTTCAGGAGGATTCTCCTTATGTGAGGGAGGAAGAAAGTCATATCATTGCTTTTATTACCTCTTTGGTGTCTATGGAAATGAACAAGCATCTCATGAGCCTAATTTTTTTAGAAGAATTGGAGGCCACTATTTTTCAGATGAAGAAAGGGAAAGCTCTTGGGCCCGATTGGTTTCCAAAATAATTCTTTCAAGAATTCTAGGAAATCATAAACTTGGATTTATTGGAAGTGGTGTGTGAGTCTCAAAGGAACAAACAGATGATGGCGGCTTTGAACTCTACTTTTTTGGCCCTAATCCCCAAATGTGATGGAGCTGATAGGATGTGTTTGTTCCATTGTATATCCCTTTGTAATGTGGTCTATAATATTCTATCCAAGTTGGTTGGAGAAAGAATAAAGTGGTGGATCAACAGGCTTGTCTCTGAGGAATGGGGGGCTTTGTGGCTAACGAGCAAATCTTGGATGGAATAGTCATCACAACTAAAATTATTCACTCTATGGCAGCCTCAAAAGAGAAAGCTATGTCTATCAAATTGGACATGGCTAAGGCCTATGATAGGGTCAAATTTTCCTTTCTTTAGAAAGTGTTTGGTGCTTTTTGTTTTGTTGCAGAGTGGATTACTTGGGTAATGAGTTGTATCACAACCACTTCTTTATTTGTGTTGGTTAATGGGGAGCCTTCCCCACTCTTTGGGGCTTCTAGAGATTTGCAAAAAGGGGACCCCTTATCTCTATAATTATTTATTCTCTTGGCTAAGGGTATGTGGAGAGTAATCAAGAGCCATGTTAATTGCGGTTTGATCCAAGGGTGGAATTGCAGTCACAATTTACTTCCTCAGTTGCACTTGAAATTTTTTGATGATATCGCTCTAATGGGGTGGCTACTATAAAATAGGCTACTAATATCTACAATATTTTAGATGTCTATCTCAAAAATTCTGATTAGTAGATCAATGATGGTAAATCTTCTATCTTCTTCTTTAACACTCCTGTGACTATTCAACAATAGATTACTCATATTCTTAGATTTAAGATTGTTCATTTTCCTTTGACCTATCTTGGAATTCCCTCTCCACTGGTGCCTTGGCCATGGGTTCTTGGTAGGGTATTTTAGACATGTTTTGTGCCAAAGTGAACCATTGGACCCACAACTGGTTATCCTTTGCAAATCATGTGTTTCTTCTTAAGTTTGTGGTACAAGTTGTTCCCAATTATAGGTATATGCTTCAAGTGGCCCCTTCAAGTTTTATTAAGGTTTTGGACTCTCTTTCTATGCAATATATTTTGACTAGCAACTTGGAGTCCTCAAAGTGGAGTCTTGTGATGTGGGAGATGATTTGCAGACTGAAGCAACTTGGTGGTCTTGGTTTGTGGCAGGCCCTGAGTCTTACTAGTTTGGCTTTATCTACCAAGCTCTATTGGAGATGGTGTTCTGAAAAAAGACATGTATGGGCCATAGTTATCTCTAACAAATATCTAAAGGGGGTGGTGAAGGAGGATGTTCCCTAGTTTTTGCTTCTAGGTAAAGGCTTTGTGATTTGGGAAACATTGAAAAAGGGATCTAAGCTGATCAAGGATGGTTTGTTCTGGATTTGTAACAAAGGGTTTAATGCTCTCTTTTGGTATGACTCATGGGATGGATTCTCTCCTATCATGTCCAAGTATCCTATATGTAGGATTTATATCATCACTTCCTAGAGGCCAGTTGGTCCCAAGTTGAGGACTTCAAATCTACTCATTTATGTGGGTAGGTGGAAGTATCCAAATGGAAGGACCCTAGTGAGTGGCTTGTCAAGGGATCAAAAGAGGAGTGTGTTGTGTTAAGTAACATTATTACTGGTAGAGATTGCAGCTCCATCAAGGAGAAGGATATTTTGGCTTGGATTCGTGACCCTAAAGAGGTCTACATGGTGGATAGTGGTTATTAGGAGTTGTTTTTTGAAAAGTATGGGGGGTTAGAGGTTTCTTGGTGAAAAAACATTTGGAATAAGTTTTCTTGGCCTAAGTGTAATTTCTTCTTGTGTATTTTTTTCTAGAATAGATGCTTGACTTGGGATAATCTTCATAAGTGGGGTGTTTAGGGTCCTATTTGTGCTTTATGTGGCTGCAACAAGGAGGATTCATCTCATTTGTTCTTTCAATGTCCTTTTTCTAAGATTATTTTGTACCTTTGCTCGGGTATCTGGAGACATCCTTGTGTCCATGTATCTTCCTTGATTGAATTCTAGAGTAGTCTGGGGAGGCCCTCAGTAAAGGATTCTTTCTTTAGATTTGGTCCCACTTTTATCCTCTAGTAGATTTGTCTTGAGCGGAATCATGGAATATTTTGTGGAAGTAAGTTGATGATTCAACATGTTTGGTAGAGAGTTGTTGGTATGATTCAAGAGACTATGAAAGCCAAGTGTAAAGTATCATTTCCTTTGGAAAGGGGTGATGAAGATATTGTGAATAGCCTAGGTTTGCATGGTCTAGACTCTTTCTATGTTTAGAGAGGTCATCATGCCAAAAAGAAGGTTTAGAGAGAGGGGGTTGGTCCCCTCCTTCCGTAGATGTTCTAAAGATCAATACTAATGGCTCTTCAAGGAGTAGTCCTAGGCTAGCCAAGATTGGTGGCATTAACAGAGATAGCTCTAGCAAGGTCATTTTCTTCTTCTTTATTCATAAGGGGTAGAAAATCAACAACTTCATGAAAGGTTTGGAAATTCTAGTTGCTATTGAGAGATCTTGCACTCTAGGATGTCACAAGATCATCTGGGAATATGACTCCCAAATTCTAATAAATTTGTTGTCCAAGTGGAAGTTGGATGGGGTTAATTAGCAACTTTATTTTGTTATTAGGCATATTCTAAGGCTAAGTTCTATGCTTGATTATTTTTCCTTCTCTTACATTCCTCGAGAGTGGAGCAAGGTTGGTGATATTTTGGCCAAATGGGATTTTGAGCAGATTGGTGGCAGGAAGATTAAGTGCTGAGAGCAGTTATCCCAAGATTATTCTCAAGATCTTGAGAGGATAATCTTGGAGGATATGGGTGGCTAATGTTTCTTGTTGGTTGGTTCTAGGGTGGGTTTGGTTCCTTTTGGTTGTTTGTTGTTCTAGGCTTCTTGGATTTCTCTCTAGGTGCCTGTTTTGGATCCTAATTGCATTATATCGTTGATTTTTTTGATGCAATAAATTTTTACCCTCTTTATTCAAAAAAAAAGAATGGGGTACCTATTTTTAATGCTTTTCTTGTTTTAAACCTTGTAATCAATACACATATACATGTTATCATCCTTTTTATTCATGAGGACCATGGGTGAAACAAATGGTCTATATTTGGGTCTCATGTGACCTATATACAATAGATTTTTTATACTTTTTGTATCTGTAACTTATTCATCATTTGGTGGTAGTAATATTTTTAATGTCTCATTTAGAGTTGAGATCCAAATCTATAGTGTGTTATAAACCTTTATAAAGTAGTACCCTTATGGAGAAGTCTATAAAAACCATATTGTTCTTATCCATAATATTTTGAATTTAAAATAGGTGTGTTGCTCCTCTATAGATGAATTTGTATTCATTACTAAGAAATTTGTTGCTTAACATACTTGTCCCTTATGGAAGGACTTCTTTATCCTCCTAGAAGTCACTACCTTGTGAATTATATCCAATATTCCCCTAGGTACCACATATTTCCCTTTAGATTTTTGAGCTTTAGTTCCATGCACTAGTATTTCAATGAAAACCCACCAAGGGAATGTAAACATTGTGCACCCAACACCATGTCTATCTCTCCTAAGCCTAAAACATAAAAAATAATTGCACACCTTGTGATATCCCATGATTATTTTGAGTTATCAATTTATTTAGGTGCATAGTATGGTAAATCCATAAAAAAAGCCTCCAAATTTCTCAACTCTTTAGCTTCTATTAATCACTAATCCTTCATAAATGAAAGTTTAGGTGGCCCTACTATCAACCATTGTCGTTATCCATTACTTGAATAGAAATCCTTGAACTTTAAAAGGTTGATACTTGAGCACTCTCAAAAGAGATACAAGTGTTCATTTGTTTCTTCACCCTCCCTATCTTCATATTTATGCTTTTCTATACCTAGTTGAGGCTCTAGTTCCTTAGAGTTTGAGTCATAATTTGACATGAACTCAATGTATTGGACTTGACCATTACCCACAAATATATATGGTTTTTTTCAATGGCTCTTTGTGATAAAAATAGATATTTTATTGCTAATATAATTTATTGTATATTCATCAATATTCCTTATCACAATGGGTAGAAGTGTAATCCTTGGTGGGTGTACATTCAATCCTCGTTTCTAAAAATTTGAGATATGTTGCATGGGGTTGGGGGACTTGGTTTGGATAATATATTTTCAATTAATCACTAATGGTTCAAGTGTTAGATCTCTTCATATCACTTCATGTAGGTTGGAGGGAACAAAATCCTTAACAATGCCTTTAAGGGGTTCAAGTAAGCCCTCAAGAAATAGAAAAGTGACTTTATTCTTAGAGATGTCAAGTACCATAATTGCAACCTACTAAAAATTAGTGGCATAAGGCTTCATTAAGTGTTGTAATTTTTTTGTGAGCTGCCCAAAATACTCATCTTTATCTTTTTTTCTCAAAACAATCCAAGCTCTAACTAAAGTGATCAACAGTATGCACAAGGTTATGCCTCTAAGTGATCAATTCATAGTTCCACCAATTGTGAACAACACCTTATAAATGTAGGGTAGAAAATTTAATGGTATCATCCTCCATATATTTAAGACTAAAGTTTACAATTTTAACAACCAAACTTATGGAGAGAACTTTCTATTACCATCAAAGGTAGGGGAATTAAAATTACCATTTTTTGTTAAAATGATATTTTTTCATTATTTATACTTCCATCAAGGATCCATACTTTTGGGCTTCTTTTGTAATTCCTATTATCTAACAAAATAAAACTTATTCCTAAAATATTCTCATTTTCCCTATTATTTATTGAAAATTCTATCTATATCCTCTAGAAAGGGACCTTCTAAACTAGTCTCTTCCTTATTTCAATTTTGTAGGAATATAGGTCTTGATGGCTTAGATATGGAGTTAACCATACATTGGGGATTTTTCAATGTACTCCCTTCTCCTTAAGATGTTTTATTGGGTTCTATATTTTCATTATTCAGAGCATGCAATGTTTATACATTAGGTCTATCAATCCATCTTGATCTCAATGAATCCTAACTAGAACCTCATGGAAGAAATAATATTTCTCTTCTTCGATTAGTGTTTATTTTCCTCTTTCTCATTTTTCCATATTTCCTTCCTTATTTTGGCATTGTGTTTGTATTGCCCTTTTCTCTCTTCTTTGATACCCAATTTCTTTCTCATTAGAAAGAATCAACAACTATTTTAACCTATATGTTTGCAATATCAATGCTCTAATACCATTGTCATTACTCTAAGCCAAAATATTCTTTAAAATTTCTAAACTTACATAACCAAAATTCAAATTCATTATAAAATTATTAAATCTAAAGAGCCATAAACTAATAAAATAAAGTTGGAGATAGATAAATTATCATAACTAATATATTTTAATCATATTATTTAATTTAAATATATTTTTTCCCAATAATTATTAAGGATCTACTCAAATTTAGTTGATAACAAATATTTTCAATTATTCTTGAAATGGAAACAATGTTGAGACACCCAATAGGCTACTAGAAATATTCAAAGCTTGAAGTGTAGCTGCAATATCGTAATGAAGCTACCTATAGGAACTTGAATTTTTTTCATTCTCTAAACCCTAAGGAAACCAATGAGGTTCCATCCATTGATCTCTATAACCTAAGGGTGATTCACCAAGAAAGCACAAGTACTTATCTCTACAAGTTAGGATTTATGATGGTTGGGAAAATATCCCAAAATGAACAAGTATATTAGATTAAAGGCCTAACGTGGGACCCACATGTTTTTTCGTAGGTATTTTATATTTTCCCACCTATTTACCATATTTAAATGAGTGGAGTCCTTATTTGAACAATAATATTTTGTGGAAAGGCATGCCTAGGACTAAGGATTGAGGTCAAGAGATACCTATTGTAAGGGGATCCATGGATTAAGACTTAGGATTATTTATTACACAAGAGAGTAGGGATTAAGGCTAGGTAATACTTGTTATATGAGGTGTTCAAGATCAAGGATAGGGAATAATTTATAGAGGAGATGACAAGGGTCAGAGTTAGGAGATATTTGTTGTAACGGGTGTCAAGGTCAAACCTCAAGGATACATGTTGAAGGAGGGAGTGGGGATTGAGTTCAAGGAATACCCAATACTTGAGGCTTCAAGGGTTTTAGTTATGGAATACTCACTATAGGAGAGTGGAGATCATGGTAAAAGAAACCTAGTAATAGATGTTTTGGGGATCAAGATTTATGGGTTACTATTGAAAGAGGGAGTGGGGATTGAGGCTAGGAGATACCCTCTACTAGATAGAGCAATGATTTGGATTGCCACATATCTAATACCAATAAGGATCATGGATTTGGGAAGTCAAATAATGACTAATAATGCAAAGAAGGAAGGACACAAAAATCCTCTTACCCAATAGTGACATGAAGGAATAAGAATTAGGGTTAAATATTCTTGGGATATTTCATACCTTTCTAGTATATTAATAATAGAAATTTTGGGAGCCCACAATATATAAAGGGTGGGTCATGAGGATATATGATACCTTAGCGATCAAGGATCAAGAATATGGCTTACTCACTACTAAGGAAAGGAAGAAGAGAGAAACCTAGAGATTCACATGCCTATGAGTGAAAATGTATATTGATAAGGGAAATTTTGAATGTCTAATATTTGGGGAACCAATGAACCATAAACTTGAGAGGAATGAAGGAAAAAATAAGCCAACATGGGAAATTTTGAAGTCTTGATGAGTAATACAAGGAAATATTTGGAGAGAAGGTATGATTGCATGAGGAAACCAAAAACCTTGCTCAAAGCTAGGTGAATTTTTACTCTCATGCTTACAATTTGGGACATTACAAGTATTCTCCCACTACAATGTACCACTATACAAAAAGATTGACATCATGGTGAGAACGAGCACCACTAGCATTAAAAGTTATTTTTTCATCCCACTTGAATGCTTAAAGGTTCACACAAGGCATGCATGTGGTAGCATGGATTCCACTTAATTATGGGTGATTCCTAGCATAGGTACATGCACAAAATTAGTTTATGCCACCATGATGAGACATCATAGAGCCACCATGCTCCACAAGGCTTGACCTCAAGACCTAAAATTTGATACCAATGTGATGTGCCACTATACCAAAATATTGGCTTTGGAGTGAGTGTTAGTAAGATATGAAAGTTTTTGAGGCACCACAAATATAATTTGGGTTATTTTTAGACCCATATATCCATTATATATCATTTAAATAGTCCTAAAACACATAAAATATGCCTAAATTAGCTATAAAAGTATAAAATATCATAAAGGAAAAAGTAAATTCATGAGGATAAGATAATTAGTTGTTATTTTAAAAGGATATGATGGAAAGGCATTAAGAGGCTATATAAATAAGGGAAATATAGGATATAAGAGAATTAATCATATGAATTAAATATATGTGAGAGTAAGGAAGACGATGAGTGAGAGTAAAGGATGAGGAATTAATTATAAGACATGTATAATCCATTAAAGTATATTAATATATTATTTTATGGGTGTATATATATAAATGTTTATACTTTTATTATAATTTAGTTTATAATTATTGCATATCTAAGTTATCCCTTTCTATTGTATCATATATCGAGGTTACTACACATTAAATAGTATTAAACCTTGGACTTTAGTCATGGTTTTTCTATCAACAATGAGAACAAGCACGATGAGTGTTAAGCAAGAGGTTTTCAACTCACTAAAAGGCCTAGTGGTAGTACACAAGGTAAACATGTGTTAGTATGGAGCTTCCCCAATCATGGGTGGGTCCCAACCATAGGTACATGTTGAGTGGGAGTTTGCACCATCATAATGAGATATCACAAGAAGTATCATTGTCCTCTTTAAGTTTTAATATTCTCTATTTCAATATTCATGGATGATACTTTCATTTATTGGTGCAAGGAATTTCAATATGAGTGTTACTCATTGCAATTTTTCTTGGATGACATGGAGTTGATACTTTATTGGATAATGTTTTTGTTTAGTAGATATAAATCTTGGATGATCTGTTTGTTATCATTTATATTTATAGTCTCTTGATTTCCTTTTATGATCTTCTATCACTATCATGATTCATAATTTTGGCTTGCATGTTTGGATGTTGTAGGTTTTGAGACATATTCATGATGATCAAAGATTTGAGTGTGAAAATCAATATTTATATTTATGGTTGGATTCATTATTTTATTGGCATCCCTCTCATCCTTATTTATCATCTAGAGAAAGCTTACTTGACATGTATAGAGTATAAGTTTCTATAATATGGAGGCACTTTATTTGACCATTCAATTGTTCCTTTGGATGATGAGGATATAATTACCCCTTGGGTTTGTTTATCCTTTATTATTTACATATAAGGAAGATATTTTTTGTGCATATACAATTTAATCATTTTAATCCATTCATAATAGTTCTAATCTTATTTGTTGGAAAGGATATTCAAGATTGTATACAACTTGTAGCAAAGATATTTTGATGAATGTATTGACGATTCTTATTTTTAATTATCATATATGGATGAGAAAATTGTTGTGAGAGTAAGAATTTGATGAATTCTTATATTTTATGATTTTTTCATTAATGGGATGTTCGAGCATCCTCTCCTTTTTTAATATAAACTTAACCTTCCTCTTGGTTTCTCCAAGTTAAGTTTTAATAGGGTATATTAGAATGTATAAGACACATTTTTTATGTTTCTCATTGAGTTACCATTGCATGTTATACAAATTTGGGTCACGTCATCTTATATTGATATGATATTAAAGGTGCTAGTGTTTATATAGTGTCCTGCATATGTATAATACATATAATATTATATTAATATGTTGGTACTATCATATCATCCTCCATCTCATGCAATGTATGTTGATGGTAAATTAATAAAGGAAATACCTATCACCATTTCATTCAATTCATTTAAATTATATTTTATATTCCAAATTCAATTTGTCAATCTTGACAACTTGTACATTTATGTTCTCTCTTTCTTTTGCTTTTGAATTTTATTTATATATGGATGTGGTTGTACAATATATATAAAAAAATAAAATGAATATAATTTGAAGAATTTTGAATATGTATATAAACACCTATTTTTTTTTATTATATTAGTAGGGAAGAGCCCTAATCCTATGGTAACAAAGTAGCGAAAACCACATATGGTAAAACAGGCTAGGGAAACAATGCCATCCAAACCCAAAAACAACAAAAGAAAATTAATATTAAGTTTTTATAAGTGGCTCGTAGGCCAGATAACCAGTAATAGTATCCACAAGATTAATGTAAGTATAATAAAAAATAAGAGCATACCACATATTAACCCAAAATGTGGTACACGGACCATAACAGAGAATAACCATAGACCAGCAAGTCTGAAACCATAACATAGCCATCAAAAAATAGCAGAATGAGACAATAAAATGGAGAAATGATAGTTTAAGACTAGACATAAGTCTAGAACAAAAAGGAGAACAGAGTAGAAAAATAGAGCCATTACTTGGATTTAGCAATCAGTGCCCAATTTTCACCAATCTAGGAAACAAATTCCCTCTAGTCTAGGCCATCTTTATGTGCCAAGTCCTTTTCTTCTTCATGTTTCCTAATCTTCTTCAACTTCCTCTTTATCTTATTTTGACCAATAACCACTCCCACCATGGCATAGTGCATCAAACCATCAGTCACCTTCATTTAGGTGATGATCACTTTCTCCATATCTTCCATTTAAACCTACAAAAAGGTTATTCTACTTTTCAAGAAAAGAACATTAGTATCTTTAGGAATAGTAGCATCTTGGGCTTTGTCCTCCACTTCAATGACCTCCTTCTCCATATCCCCAATATCCTCTTCCCTCTCAATTTCTTCCTCCTCCTTATCATCAATATACTCCTCAACATCTTCTTCTCCATCTCATAGGCACTATCTTCAAACCCCATATCTTCATTTTCCTCATCCACCTAAGGTTTGAAATCTTGCACAGTCAGTTGTTCCTCTTCATCTAACTCAATTTATATTTGTTTCCCTTTTTTTATCCACATACATGACCTTGGCTAACCTTGCTAATCTTTGGCCTCCACGGATCATACCCATCTTCCCATCCTCCACTTCCTCCCTTTGGTTCCCCTCAAGATCTTCAATAATTATTATTACTTCCTCATTCTTATTTTGATCTTTTTTCAAAAAAAAATATTGGGGGGTACAAGCAGCAGTGATCAATGTTTCCTTTTATCTGAGGTGACTTTGAGCAACTCATACTCAAGGAATTTCTCCATGGAAGCTTCCAGAGGTTTAGAGCTAGAGGATTTAGTACTAGAGATGGCCAAAGGGGTAGCAATCAAGGGAGAGCCCTCTGATGAAACAAAATGCTAGGTTGTAAACCTAGGGTTAGGTGCTAGGTTCATATGCTCACCATCCTGGAGTAAACCTTCTTCCTCTTCATCATTTTGGTGTGGGTTATCCTACCTAACCAACAATGGGTTGCCATGAAGGTTATTTGCAAGGGAAAATTTGTAAAGGGCCGACATTAAACCCTGATACAAAGGGGGTGACACCCCATTCTCAATATTTTTTTGTAGAGAGGATAGCAAATAGAAGGGAAAGTTGATCCTATTGTTATGGAAGATATGATTGAGAATAGGAAAATGGTAGGCATGTACCTACCTTCAAGGGTAAAGTAGCACATAGAAACATGCTTACTAGGGAAAATCACAGAGGGATTTCAAGCCACACATATCCATTCTAAAACCTGGTTAGCTTCTCACCATCGTGCAAGAATTTTCCCACAAATTTTTGATAATCTGCACCACTTTTCTTTGCCACCTTTCTTCCATCATTTATTAGACCAATAGCTTCTGCTATAAACTGTGTCGTGACTTCAAATTTCACCACCCCAATTGACACATTCCCTTTTTTCTAGGAATTGGTGAAATTGGTCATCATGTTTTCATTATATCCCTTCATTACTTTGAAGAAGGAATCTATGCCCGCCCTTAGACTAAACATCTCCCATAGATTAGAATTTTTCTTAAGAGTAGTATAGTTAGGGGGTTTAATGTGTTTCCTAGGCCCACCCATTTTAGAAGTTTGAAATTTTTTAAATTGATATAGAGCAAGGTGATATTTTCTTCAACCAAATAGGTTCTATTGGTCTTCCAACCCTCTAACCCAATCTAGGGTTATTTCCTTGAATATCTCACCTACTTGCTTTTAGGTCAACAAACACTTTCAGAGACCCAATCACTTTCAGAGACCCATTGGTCTCTCATTCAACATGTCAACCTATTGCAATAGGTTTTTTTGGAATATCTTACACAAAATTGTCCTTCAATGCTATTTCTACGCCAAATTAGGCCTCTTTTCCAAACGAGGTACTCAAAATACTTCACACAAAACCTAAAAAACTTCACCAAAAACACTAACCAGTCACAAAACTCATAATTCCACCATTATATTCTTCATATCACTCCAATTTTTTGCTATCCCAAGCAAAAACCAGTAATTTTAAGCCTAACACTCAAACTTGCTAGTGTAGGGCACATGCTAAAAACCTCCAAACACTATCACCCGACCCTACAACAAAGAAAAATCTGAAATAACATATCTAAAAGGTCCATTCCACCAAGCTATAGAATTTTCCTACAATGCAATGGCCTAATTTTCCATGATTTTGATCAAAACCCTAGAAACCTAGCAAATTGTGCAACCTTCAAAAATTTGGCTTTATCTCCTACAAAAATGAATAAAAATAACTCTAAATGGATTCATAACAAATTTAATTCAATTCCACAACTTATTCCACAATTTTCACATTGATATCTGATTGTACGGAGTCATACAAAACCTAAAAGTATGAAAGAACACAAAAAATCACACAAAACATAGTAAAAATGCTTTATTTCTCCAAATATTCAAGAAAACAACTTTCCTCAATGATGATAGAGGCCTTATATCATGTTTTAAAAGAGATACCAATGGTCTTCAACCAACATTTGAAAAGGTAACTGTTCATTTTCCAACTAACACCAAAAAAAATGACAAAAATGCATAGTGCAACTTTTGCAAAGTTGCAACATTATTGAAAACTTTTAGTTTCAACACCACTAGGACCCTAAATTAATTCATTTATATCACACATTGGTTAAATTAACCTTATTAGCAACATGAAATGACTCAACCCTATTCTACACTACAAAATGCAAAATCAAGCCAAAATTTGCAAGGGTGCTCCTGCACCATTCAACTGGGGAGGAAAAGATTTCATCCTCTTGATGAAATGAGTTCTTGGATTGAATTACCATGTTGTTTTATATCATCTTCAATAATCCACTGAGCATCTTCAATTGGTAGATCTTTCCATTTAACCAAATACTCATTATATACCTTCTTCCTAGTTCTTTTGACCTCCCTTATATCTATTATGCCTTCAAGATTCATTGGTTGACTAGGAGGTAAATACTTGACCCATTCATCATCTTCATCATTTGCAGTACCTGTACCATCACCTGCATTCACAACACCTTTAAAAGGATACAAATCAGCAACATTGTAAATGGGAGAAATGGCAACTCCTGGAGGAAGCTCAATTTCATAAGCATTCTGACCAAACTTGTGCACTATCCTATAGGGGGCTATCTTCTTCTTCATCAGTTTAGTGTATTTTCCTTTTGGAAGTCTTTCTTTCTCGAGATGTGCAAGTACCAAATCACCAACCTTGTATTGGAAATCTTTTCTTTTCAAATCTACCTTCACCTTATACTTCTCCACATTCTTTCTCAAGTTCTCCTTGACCTAATCATGAATATCTTTCATAGCAATGGAAAAGTCCTCCCCTATTGCACTCCTTTTCTCCATGTCTCTCAGGTCTCTAAGTTCATAAATGCCTCTAGGATTCACCCCATAGACCACTTCAAAAGTAATTTTTCCTATACTTATGTTTATGGAGTCATGTATGCATACTCTACTTGAGGAAGTACAATGTCCCATGACTCACCCTGCTCCTTAGACAAACATCTCAACAAGTTTCCAAGAGACCTATTAACAACCTCAATTTGGCCATCTGTTTGTGGATGGTAAGCTGAATTGAATTGCAGATTAGTACCCAAATTTTTCAACAAGGTCCTCTAAGAATGACCAATAAACTTTGAGTCTCTATCAGACATAATGCTCAAGGTATGAATCCTCACAATTTCTTTGAAAAATAGACCAGCTATATGAGATGCATCATTAGTACTTCTACATGCAATTAAATGGGCCATCTTACTAAATCTATCTACAACCACATAAACACTATCATTCCCTCTTTGTGTTTTAGGTAGACCCAAAACAAATTCCATGCTTATTGACTCCCATGGATAGTTAGGAATAGGAAAAGGTTGATACAAACCTGCATTAGAGCTTGTCCCTTTGGATCTGTGACAAATTCCACATCCTTCTACAAACCTTTTGACATCAACATGCATTCTAGGACAGTAATAAAACCTCTTGACCTACTCCATAGTTTTGTCAAAACCAAAATGCCCACTCAAGCTTCCACAATGCTTTTCCCTTATCAAATTCGCACTCATGGAGCACTTAGGCACACACAACTGATCCCTTTTGAATAACAAACCATTTTTCAACACAAAATCTACATATTCACTATGAAAACTATCTTGAAACTGACTACAAATAGCGTAGGCTTCTCTAAAGTCATCATCATGCTCATACATACCTTTTAGGGAATCTATTCCAATGATTTGATGTTGTACCTCTTGCACCATCATTTACCTTTTGCTCAGGGCATCAACAACCTTCTTGTCTTGTCCTTTCTTATGCTTGATTGAGAATGCATAGGCCTGCAACTCCATCCAGTTCATGTGCCTCTGATTTAGCTTGTCTTGGGTGTTCAAGTAACTTAATTCATGGTTGTCAGTAAACACAACAAACTCCTTTGGAAAGAGAAAACATCTTCATTTCTTGAGAGACTGAACCATAGCATAAAGCTCAAGATCATATGAGGAGTAATTCTTTTCGGCATCATTTAGTTTCTCACTGAAGAAGGCAATTGATTTCCCCTCTTGGCTCAAAACTACCCCTATAGCAGACCCGCTTGCATCACAATCCACAGTGAAAACTTTATGAAAATCAAGGAGTGTGAGAGAAGGCATTTGTGCCACTCTTGACTTTAGATATTCAAAGATTTTATCTACATTTGCAATCCAACAAAAAATATTCTTCTTCACCCCTTTGATGGTATCAATCATTGGTGCACATATGTGACTAAAGTTCCTGATGATTTTTCTATAGAAACTGGCTAATCCATGAAAACTCCCAACTTCTCCAACTGAAGTAGGTGTTGGCCAACTGAGTATGGCTTCAAATTTTGCAAGATCCATCCTCAAAGTCCCTTCTAATATCACAAACCCAAGGTAGATAAGTTCCCTCTTCATAAAGTCACACTTTTTGAGACTAATCATTAACTTTTCCTCATTGAGTTTGTTCAAGACCTTATCAAGGTGTTCCAAGTGATCTTTTTTTGTCTTAATGTATAAAAGGATGTCATCTAAATACACCACCAAAAATCTACCTATGAAGCTCTTCAACACCTCATTCATTAGCCTCATGAATGTGCTAGGGGTGTTTGACAATCCAAATGGCATCACTAGCCATTCATATAAACCTTCATTGGTCTTAAAGTGGGTCTTCCACTCATCACCTTCCCTTATTATGATTTGATGGTATCCACATTTTAAATCTTTGAAAAGTACCTAGCACCAGCCAAACTATCCATTAAGTCTTCCATCTAGGGTATAGGGAACTTGTACCTAATGGTGATCTTATTTGCTATTGAGTCAGTGCAAAGTCTCCAATCTCCATCCTTCTTAGGGGCCAATACTATTGGTACAACACAGGGACTTAAGCTCTCCCTTATCAGTCCTTTATCTATCAACTCCTGAACTTGTTTCTTGATCTCCTCATTTTGTTAAGGGTTCATCTTGTATGCTACCTTTTTTGGCAGACTTGCACCCAGTATCAAGTCAATATGATGACTTACATCCCTAATATGAGGCAATGCATTAGGAAATTCTTTTGTTCCAATATGTTCATACTTGTCTAACAAAGTTTTCACTTCACTTGGAACCTCCACTTGATCTGTAACATTAGAGATTGACTTTCCCATAATTGCAAAACAAACTTCTTCCTTCTCTAGGTCTTTCAAGAACACCTTTTATTTGACAACCATTACACTAGGACCTTCATGAAATATACTATCATCTTCTTGCAGAGGTGACAGGGTATATGACACACCATCCTTTACAATCACATACTCATTCTTATATCCATCATGCTAAGCCTTCCAGTCAAAATGCCAAGGCCTACCAAGGAATAGGTAGCACACATCCATGGACACAATGTCACAAAGAATCTTGTCTTTATAAGGTCCTATGGTAAACTCTACCCAAACCTGCTCATTCAAAAGCACTTGTTGTGGGTGAGGCATTCTTTTCATTTTAAGCTTCTCTACCATTTCTAAAGAAACTATGTTATCCATTGAACCAAAATCAATGATGATTTTGCATACCTTTCCTTGAGACTTGCATGTTGTTCGAAACAAATATTTCCTTTGAGGGGATTCCTTGGTGGTTGGCACTTTAATTAGTGTTCTCATGATCATCAAAGCCTCTCCTACTTCTAGTGTAGCATGAAGCGAAGGTGAGTTAATACTTTCTTCATCCTCCTCTTGAACAAGTTGTGTCTCCTTTCCCCACTATGATAACTTGCACCCTATTTGTCTAGGCACTTCTAAGCAGAATGGCCATATTGGTTACAGTTATAACACCTTCCAGTGAATTTATTAGACCCCCTTCCTTTTCCATTAAATTTGCCCCTACCTCATAGCCTTCTTCCTCTGAAATTTCCTCTTATTTCTCCACTAGACTCTTGACTAGTGCTTTGTTCATTTGGCCCTCTTTGTGAACCTCTTCCACTAGGGTTTACTCTGCCCCTTGATTTCTTTTCCCTCCTCCTCTTGATCTTCTCTTCATCCTTAATTGCCATTTGAAAGAACTCCTCCACAGTCCTAGGAGTGGCAAGGCCGATTTCATCTTGTATTGCAGACCTCAAACCATTCAAGTATCTAGAAACTTTCTCCTTTTCATTTTCAATATGGCCTAACCTTATGCTAAGTATATGAAATTCTTCAGTGTAGAATGCCACAACCAACTCTTTTTGCTTCAAATTTTGTAATCTTCTAAATACTTGTATCTCATAATCAGTAGGTAAGAATTGTCTCTTTACCTTTGCCACCATCTTTTCCCAAGAATTAATCTTGTACTTTCCTATATTTACCCTCTCCTCTTGGGTGTAGTTTCACCATGTAAGTGTTGGTCCCTTCAACTTGGTTTTGGAAAACTTGACCTTATCTTCAACTATCTCTTTGAACTTAAAATAATTATCTAAGGCATCTATCCATTCAATCACTTCTTCAACATCTATTTTTCCACCATACATAAGTAGACCCATCTTCACATCTTGTTTCTATCCCTTCACGACCTTAAGCACTTGTAGAAATTTCCTATCTTCTGGATCCATCTATCCTTGGGATCCTCCTGGGGTGTTCTCCTCTTCACCCTCTTCCTCATCCTCAAAGTCACTCTCCTCTGCAAGACCTTTGTCTCTCCTATATCTCTTCTCCAATTCTTCCATCCTAGCTGCCATGGCTTCTTGAGACTCTCTTAGGCTCTCAACTCCCTAGCAACAACAATTGAATTACCTTTTGGAGCCATCTCCAATACTTTGCCTTAGAACTCTTCAAATTTTCTTCTTCCAAATTCCAAAATTCTTGCAAATGATCTCAACCTAAGATCTAATAGCTCATGATGCAGAGCAAGGTGATATTTTCTTCAACCACATAGGTTCAATTGGTCTTCCAGCCCTCTAACCCAATCTAGGGTTATTTCCTTCAATATCTCACCTACTTGCTTTTAGGTCACCAAACATACTTATTCAACTATATCTTTTCAAGAAGGTCATTTAGGGACTTGTCTCAATCACTTTCAAAGACCCATTGGTCTCTCATTCAAAATTTCAACCTATTGCAATAGGTTGTTTTGGAATATCTTGCACAAAACTATCCTTCAACGCTATTTCTAGGCTAAATTAGGCCTCTTTTCCAAAGGAGGTACTCAAAGTCCTTCACAAAAAACCTGAAAAATTTCACCAACAACACCAACTAGTCATTAAACTCACAATTCCACCATTATATTCTTCATATCACTCCAATTTTTTGCTATCCCAAGCAAAAACTAGTAATTTCAAGCCTAGCACTCAAACTTGCTAGTCTAGGGCATGTGCTAAGAACCTCCAAACACTATCACCCTACCCTAAAACAAATAAAATATGAAATAAAATATCTAAAATTCCCATTCCACCAAGCTAAGAAATTTTCCTACAGTGGGATGGCCTAATTTGTCATTATTTTGATCAAAACCCTAGAAACCCTAGCAAATTGTGCAACCTTCAGAAAATTGGCTTTATCTCCTACAAAACTAAATGAAAATCAATCTATATGGATTAAAAATAAATATAATTCAATTCCACAACTTATTCCATAGGTTTCATAGTGATATCTGACTGTACAAAGTTGTACAAAGCTTGAAAGTACAAAAGAACACAAAAACAGAGTAAAAATGCTTTATTTCTAAAAATATTCAAGTAACCAACCTGCCTCGATGATGATAGAGGCCTTATATCATGTTTTACAAGAGACACCAATGGTCTTCAACCAACATTTGAAAAGGTGACCGTTTATTTTCCAACACCAAAAAAAATGACAAAAATGCATAGTGCAACTTTTGCAAAGTTGCAACATTATTGACAACTTTTAGTTTCAACACCAGTAGGACCATAAATGACTTCATTTACATCACACATTGGTCAAATTGACCTTATTATCAACATGAGATGACTCAACCCTATTCTAGACTCCAAAATGCAAAACCAAGCCAAAATTTGCAAGGGTGCTCCTGCACCATAAATCTTTTCTTCTAATTAACAATTCTCTTCATTCCACCCCAAAAAATGACCACACCACCACTACAGATTCCAAACTTGTAGAGAAAACACCTAGAGATAGTGAGAAGAAGGTTTTTGTTTATATTGTTTATACAATTCTACCAAATGAAGGATGTCGCAAACTCAAAGTTGATGATAGAATAGGAATTTGATTACCCTTCCTCATAATAAATGTTACTAGACTATCAAATTCAAGATGAGCCTCAAAAATTCCATGGGATGATATATTTGACACGTCAAATATTTTTGAAATTCAACATGTAGTTGCAATTCAACATGTGATACAGAGAGTTCTCGGGAATGATTACCTCATTAATTATATGCTTGATGACAATATTCTTATCATTAACCTTGATTTAGAGCATTCCAACCTTATAATCATTAATTTTTAATCTCATTATATCATTGGATCTAATTATCACCCCACTCAAGCCCCTTATCCAAAACTCATAATTTGTAAACATTTTTAAAAATTTCTTTTAACACATTATCCTTTATTTCCCTTAGAAATTGACCATAATCCCAACAAGACCAAGTGATACACTTAAGAGCCTTGTTAGCAACAATATCTACGGAGCAATTTCCCTCCTTATAAACATGTTGAATTATATAGTGAGTGAAAATTTACATATGTATCTTACAATTATTTATTATATCTCTTATTTCTTAGGGAACAACACTATCACCCTTTAAAATATCAACAATCAATTTAAAATCTCCTTCCAAAATGACTTTCTGGAAACCTAAATCTCTTAACAACTTGATGCCTCCCCAAGCAGTCATGGCCTTTACTTTGTTGTTAGAACAGAGTCCAACATTTTCCCATAACCAACTATACAATCACCAATATGGTTTCTTATAAGGCCGTCGGCCCCTTCCAGGCTAGGGTTACCTTTGGAGCAGCCATCAAAATTACATTTGATCCAATCCCTCTCCGGAGGGTTCCAAACAATAGTATTCCTTGAAAGATAAGTATTCAAGTTAATAATAGTAAGATCCTTTTTTAGACCCCATAATTGTTTGATTCTCATTTCCTTGTATGAATGCATAACCTTAAAGTGGTTGTATCCCCTAGTTTCCACATTTTCCATAATTTGTCTTTATGGTCACACGTAACTCATTATTGTTTCTCTTAGTTTCCCTAAAGATATTATTGTTTCTCTCCTTCCAGATCCCCGATGTTATGAAAGGTGATACTTGATTCCAAAGATCCACAATGATCTTGTGAGAGTAAGGGCTAAAGGACTAGCTATCAATAAACATTTTTATGGAAGGATGGGAAACCCAATCAGTGCATAACAAAGGGAGGAAGAAGGACCATATTTCTCTTGAGAATAGACAATGGAGGAACATGTGCATAATTTTCTCTTCCTCCTCTTTGTAAGGACACATCTATTAACCAAATGGAACCCCCTTCTAACTAGGTTATCAATAGTTAAGATTTTTCCATGAGAAGCAACCCACCAAAAGTAGTTAACTTTAGGGGTCAAAATTTTTATCCACACTTTATTCCACAAAGGATCCATCTTTGCTATTAAAGGTTTTTCTAATTCCTCATAGGCATTTTTGATGGAAAAATAGCCCGATGGGTTATTAATCCATAATATTTCATTCTGCCTATCTTTAGAGAACCAAGTGGCCTCCCCAATTAAGCAATTAAGCCTTTGCACTGTAGGCTCCTAGTTTTTTTTTCCATCACCTCTCAAGTTAGCTCGCTTGAGTATGTTGTTAAATTCCATCCACCTAGGCTCAACTTCCTCCCAATTAATATAGCCAACAACTTCTTACAACAAGTTCTGGTCAATCTTTGTTTTAGGGGGTTGAGGTTGTTTAACGATGAGAGTGGGGGCCCATTATTCCAAGAGTCTTTCCACAAGTCGATTTCCATACCATTACCAATGTGCATTCTTGCACCCTTTCTTAGCACACTTTTAGTTTTAATTAGGTGGTTCTAGAAGATAGAACCATAAGGTAGCTCAAAAATAGTGAGGAAACAACCCTGGTCTCTCTTTCTAAGGTATTTATCTTTAAGGATCTTGATCCAGTCTTTGGTTCCTTCCAAAAAATTCCATCCTATTTTAGCTGCTAGAGCTTTATTAAAGAGTTTAATTCTCCTTATCCCTAGTCCACTAACACATTTAGGAGCACAAAATTTTTCCCACCCAACAAGCACCATTTTGTTTCTTTCCTCTATTCCAGAACATAAGAATCTTTTTTGGATTTGTTCAAATTTTTTTGCAATAAAGGTAGGGATGTTGAACATAGAGAGGTAGTAGATCAGAATATTTTGAAGTGAGGCTTTTAATAGTTGAAGCTTCATAGCTTGAATTAGAAGTTTTCCTTTCCAACCATCCAACTTATTTTGAATTATTTTAATAATGTGATTCTGGTAATTACTATCTATTTTTTTAGAGATCAGGGGTAGGCCAAGGTAGGCACCAAGAAAAATAGCTTCCTGACAGCCCAAAATTTGAACAACTTTGTCTTTTTCCATTTGGTCAGCATGAAATAAGTATAGCTTACTCTTTTTTTTAACTTATACACTGACCCAAAGCAGTGGAATAGTCATTTAGGATGCATTTCCATTGACCAACTTCACCAACAAAAGCTTCACCATAAAAAATAGTATCATCAACAAACTGTTGATGAGAAGCAAGCAAGAGTGATGAAGCAACCTTGACACCTTTTAGCACCTTAGAATCAAGAAGTTTTTGGATGTTTCTACCAAGGACCTTACCAACAATAATAAATAGGTACAGAGAGAGAGGGTCCCCTTGCCTAATATCATGACCATAGGAGAAGAAACCATGAGTAATTTCATTCACCAAGACTGAGCACTTCAGGGTAGTAACACATGTAGTGATCAACTTTCGAAATATTCGATTAATCCTAAACTTCTTGAGAATAGCAAATAAAAATGGCCATGAAGCTCTATCATAGGCTTTAGAAATGTCAAGTTTCAAAGCCATCCCCACATTTTTACTAAGTTCCATAGAGTGGAGAATTTAATGGGTAGTTATAGCCACATCCAATATGTTTCTTCCTTGAAAAAATCCTTTATGGTTTCAAGCTATCATTTTGGTTAGAACAACTTTCAATATTATCACTATTATCTTAGAAAAAAGTTTATATATAGTGTTGCAAATACTAACGGGTCTAAAGTCATGCATAGAAGAAAATTCTACCTCTTTGGGAATGAGGGCAATGAAAGTAGCTTTAAGTTGATCAAGAAGCCTACCAGATCTGAAGAAGTCCCTAACAACATTAAAAAGATAAGACTTTACAATTGCTCAATATAGTTGGAAGAAGGTTGGGGGGAACCCATCAGGTCCAGGGGCTTTGTAAGCACCAAAAGAGAAAACATCTTTCACCTCCTATAGAGAAATAATTCTAGACATTTCCTAGAGATCCTGATAAAAAATTACCTTAGGGACAACTTGAAGGATATCATCAAATTCTTGTTGGGCATCCACAAGTTGATTTTGGAAGGAAGAGAAGAAGGCAACAACTTCTTCAACAATTTCTTTTTCAATAGTGACCAAATTTCCATCTTCTTTCTTAAGTTGTCTTATCTTGTTCCTAATTCTATGTTTCATAGTGGATTGGTGGAGGAATTTGGTATTTCGATCCCCATCCTAGAGCCACTAGACATAGGATGTTTGTTTCCAAAAAATATCCTCTTGTTTGTTGATCTTAAACCATTGGGTTCTCAAGTTACATTCATGGTTACAAATATCTTCATTCACCATCCTAGACTCCATCTTATCCTACACTTCCTTAATCCTTTCACCCAAGGAATTTTTTTTTTTTAAATGTTACCAAAGGTAAGCTTGTTCCATCCCTTCACTCTTTCTTTAATTCTTCTCAATTTATCAACAATACAAAATATAGGGGTGCCAATCAAGGGTTCATTCCACCATTTTTCAATTAGAGCAGAAAAACCAGGGTGAAGGGTCCACATTATTTCAAATCTAAAGGGGAAAGGACATTGAACAGAGTCAACATTTCTCTTTAGCATGACAGCATTATGATAAGATATAGTTCTTGGAAGGGCATAAAGAAAAAGGTGATGAGAGATGTTCTAATTGGAGGAAACCAAGAATCTATCCAATTTAACTTGAATTAGCTGATTTCCAAGCCTCCTATTGGACCAAGTAAACTAGGTACCCAAAAGGGGGACATCGTAACCCCATAGAGTTAAAAAATCCATACAACTCCATTATACTTTCATAATAGTCAACAAGGCCTCCCAACTTTTTTGAAGGTAGAAGTGAAGAGTTGAAATCTCCTCCTAGCATCCAAAAATCCTCCTTTCTAGTCTTTATATTGTCATCCAAAAAATCCCAAATCAACAATCTTTCACAAGAAGAATTAGGAGCATAAACATTAATTGGATTCCATTTTTCAGAGGTAATGAGGTCTTCAAAGGAAACCATAAGACAATTTTTACCAGAGAAACCCAAAGAGCCTTTAAGTTTCGAGGGGTTCCATAGTGTAACAATACCCCCCGAAGCACCATCAACCTCACTCAAAAAATAATTAGCTTTGGGCCAAATATTCAAAATAATCTTATAAAAAAATTCCTTCTTCATTTTTGTTTTGTAAAGTAACAGAACATCAAATTTGTTATCCAAAAGCCAAGTTTTAAACAAAAATTATTTATAAGGACCATTAAGGTCCCTAATATTACAGGATAGAATCTTCATTAACAAGGGGACAGTCAACCGAGTCACCAAGAAACAAAAAGGGAGGGGAAACAACCTCCCTTACTTCTTTTTAGACTTTGGACCTGCAATTGAGTCCAAAGTCTTTTTTTACCTAAAGCAACATCACACACAGTGTATTTGTTTATTTTTTCCTTCTAGGAAGGTCTTCCAACCTTATTTCCTCCTCCTACATCTGGTTTCTTTTTCTTTTTTTACTTTCTATTAGTTTGAATCTAGTCTTCATCAACCACCTCATCTGAGGGTGAAGATGGAAAACCCAACATAGCCATTGAATCCTTGATATTCCTTCCTTCTAAAAGATATCTCCTTGAACTAGAGAGGGGGAAAATAAAGCTTTAGCAACCTGGGAGACAATTTCTCCTTCCTCAAAAAACTCACTATTCTCTTCAAATTTAGGAACAAATATTTTAGTCAAACCCTAATTTAATTCTAGTTTCTTAAGAGAGTGTTCAAATTTCTTCACTTCTTCATCTAATTCCTTCAAGACCGACTGCTCCTCTAAATTAATTTTTTTTTCCTCACAAGAGGCCTCTTCCAAAATTACCTTATATCCCATGTCCTTAGAAACATGTGGGGGACTTCCTGGGCCTTTTCCTGAGTCTTAGAGATTTCACCAATCTCAAGAGCAACCTCTTTCAAGGATTCTAGCACACCACCATTATTTTCTCTTACCATTGGTGGGGAATCATCAACAATATCCTTTGGTTCCATTACTGTAGACTTTATCATAGGACAAGGCACCTCACTTGACACACTTTGAGGCTGCTTATTACAGGAGTCAATTAGATGGCCAAATTTTTTGTAGGATTGACAAAATAGTATAGTATTTACATATTCTAGGGGTTGAGAGTGACTTCTAAACTTTGATTTCAAAAGCACTGAAGTAGGCAAAACAATGTTAATAGCCACATTAACACAAATTTGAGCAAAAACTAAGAAATAATATTCTTGGGTTATCTTATCAATAGCCAAAAGTCTTCCAAAAGAGTTGGCAATCCCCTTGAATGTTCCAATATCCCAAAATTCTAAAGGTAGTCCTGGTAGGCGTACCCACATAGGAGTAGTAGCACCCAAGTCAGCAGAAGGGTCAAAGCCCAAATTCCATTTACACAATGAGGGGAAGTTCTTAAAACCATCATCAAATGCTCAAGGGCCTCCCATAAGAACCGTTAACATTTCCTCATAGACAACAAAGGAGAATAGGAAAATACCTTTGGGCATAACACTAATAAAAAAAATTTCCTTTTAAATTCCAAACATAGATGGCCTACTTCCTTACCTACTCTATGTTCAGACGATACACCAAGAATTTTCCCACCAATGACAGCTTGAGGCCATCCATAGCTTTAATCATCGATGCTTCAAGAACATCAATTTCCTAACCAATCACTGAACAAGAGGCAACCTCTATGTTTAGCATAACTGAATCTAGAAAGCTACCACCCACTAGTTTATCCACAAAAGAAGCTAGTTCTTCTTCAAAGAAAAAAGATTCTAATCCTAGGGAAGGGGATAGAGTGAATTAATAGTTGTACCAACTTCCAATGAAATAGAAGAAGGGACAGTGCTACAAGAAGGAGTACCAATATGGGGAACAACATTTTTGGAAACAACAAAACCTGACACCACGCGAGGCTTGGGAACAACATTCCAAGATTGGGGAGCCTTGTTGGGCCCCCCACCTAGCCAGCCCATGTGACAGTCTAATCAGGAGTAGGACATAGAGGGAATTCAAAAACCAAGGAAGCGGGAAAGTTGTAGAGCCAAATTATAAATGATGTTAGTAAGAAGGAATGAAATTATAAATGATGTACTTATGAAAAATAAACACCTATTTGTTATAGTTTTCATAATTTTGATTTTATAATACTTCATTACAAAATTAACAATAAAATTTTGATGGGAAAACAATGTAATATTTTTAATATGTAGTTATACATATAAATAATTAAATTGATATAGATCCAACTTAGAAATTAAATTATTTTATTTCAACCTATTACCAAATATTCAATATAATTATCTATGTGACTATTCTCTAAAAAACCATCTACTTTATTTTAGTTATAGTTGTGTTAAATGCATGCAAATATTTGTTTCATGGATAAGAGTGTGTGCATGCCTTAAGGTGTTCCATCTATTTAGTTAATAGAATTTTAAGAAATAATCTCCATTAACTTTTATACAATAACAGATATGTTATTCTTTAGCAAACAAGTTACCCCATTGATGTGATTTGTGTTGTAGTATTCCTTCCTCATATCTACAAAATTTAGAATGTTTATTATAATAGATAATGTCACTTGAAATGTTAAATATTTTTAAACCAAGAGAAAATTAATAAAATATATTAAAAATTGAACAAGAAATATAAAAGTTATGATGTATTTACTTTGCTAAAAAATTCAAATGAGAAAACCCAAGTGACATGTAAAGTGAAACCATTTCTTAGAGGTGGACCTATTGAGTAAAAGTAATTATAATTTTATGACAAAGTACAAACAATAATCAATATGATATTCTAATAGATAAACTATAATAAATGAAAAAAATGACAATTATAGTAGTGCTTAAGGGAATATCTTATCCTTGTTAAAAAAATTAACTTGAACATTAAGCTTAGTCCAAACTCTATGAACAATAGTAAACATTTATTTTATCATTACCTCTCAATGTTGATGAACAAATTTTCACATTAGTCCTTGGCCCTAAACCTCATCTTCCATGAATTGATCTACAATGTCGTAAATGAAAGTTTCATAAATTACCACACATGTGGTTCTCTTCTGTTGATATAATATAATAATCTAAGGGTCACTCCATTAGATTGAAGATGTCTTATTTAAATCAATCCAATTATAGATCTTTTGTTAGAGGGATGGTATTGATAGATTGATCAATGAGATTATATGAAGTGTTGGAGTAAAAAAATTACAACAAGATATGTTTTTGCATGCATTGTCACTAGCTTGAGATCTTTTTTTTTTCTACACATATCTCTTGGCTTAAAGGAGACACTCATGGACAATGCTAGGGAAATCAACATAGGCCTAGACTAGGGAAGGAGGTTTGTTTTGAAAAATAGTAGCATTGATATGGTCTTTCACAATAAATTATATATCCTCATCCAAATGTTTGATTTCATCTTTAATAGATTCTTTGAAATTAGGCTAGTTAGTTCTTAACAATTTAGTGATTCATCCCTGGTTTAATTTGGTGATAAATTATAATTTTGAACAGACAATTCCTAGAATGAGTACCATGAGGGTTTGAAGGGAAGGGAATCAAAACAAGGATATTTTCATGTCCACTTCATTTTTAGGATCCTTATTATACAACCATGGCAATGTGAAATATTTGAACACCATTGAAGAATTATAAATCTTGGTTTGAATTTAAGTGTTTCTAAATTTGTAAATATTTCCTAACCATTCAATACAAAAAATCCCTCAACATCCTAAACTCATTGAAATTTTCAACATCAAATTCTTACTCGCGGTGGGGGATATGATGGTACAAGTATATTTTCCAAGAAAAAGTTGGTGTAAAATAAATTAAAAATGTTTCAAAATATTGCACTTTCACCCCTTAGTAAACCTAAGTTTTCCATATTTTAGAGATTTTTATTGCTAGTGTGCAAGAGAGAATTAATGACACTTGAAAATTCATCTTGAAAGTTATAGTTTGGAATTGGAATGATGATTTATAATTGCTTTACACCAAGGTATCTAGAGGCACCTATATTTCTTAGTAATAAAATTCTTAGAATTGCGAGGAAATTTTGACCCTAGTGATGACAATATGAGATCAAATAGTTTGATAAGAAGGTAAAAAAGGATAACATAAAACATAATTATAAATTTTAAATGACAAAAAATAACATAACTAACTTCTAAAATAAATCTACACATATGAATCGCCTATAAATAGAAACAACCACTCTAAAAAAAAAGTTTAAGCATAAATAAAAAAACTGTTACTTTTTAGTTTTACAAATATCTAAAACACATTATTTTCAAATCCAACCAATTTTAGGAATTGTGATATCAAAACCAAGAAAGAAAAAATTAAAAAGCATGGATGATTTCTAGCATATCTAGAAACAAAAGGATGGAATGAAAGGTAGGAAAAGAGATTTCCTACATTATTTTTCCATACCCAATGATGATGAGTGGGGAATGATACCCTAAGTGAATGAGGTACACTAAAACATTTTTTTTTCCTCTATTGAATGGTGTAGTTATCAATCATCTTATTTTAGTACAAAACTACCTCAATTATTGGTGCCATTAGGGAGAATAAATTGGTCATAATTTCATAATGTTCTCACTCTTATTGGACATAAAATGGCAATTTTATGATTTTTCATTTAATATGTCTTTATTGTTCATTGTATTCTTCATTGGAATTGCTTTAATGATTTTTCTAATCCCAAAGTGAGGAAGATTTATACCTATGAAAATATATTTTTATAAGCATTAAGAAATGAAGCATATTTAGCAAGAGCATCCATAACTCTATTTCCTTCATAGTGCATTGGAATTAGATATAGTGAAACTTCTAGGTTAGGTGGCAAGTGTTAAATATTTTCTCTTGTTTCAAAATAAGAATTATATTTCACAAATATGTGAAACTTGCATATTTTGATTAAAATTTGTATATTATTAGTTTTCATATTAATTATTCCAACATTACGTATATAAGAATTATATTTAGAGACATCATTAATACTGATTTTAATTTAAGATGTGGAAAATGGAATTTATAAGTTTATATTTTCAAATATTTTATTTGGAGGAAATATCAAATATTTAATTTGTAAGAAAATATATCAATAAACTTCTAAGCAATTAAATTAAAAAATGTAATTGTTAAACACAAAAGTATATCCATATTAATCTTATGAGAATAAAACTTACAAAAAAATATTTATAGAAATTTGAGCAACACACTTGAAAAAAAGGAATGAGAGAAGGAGTATTGAGGCAAACGCAAGAACAATATTAACACAAATAAAATATGAGAAAATATTTTTGGGAAAAACTCGGCCTCTAAAATAAACCTAAATATATTGAACAACGATCAATGATTAAGAAATACATTACCAAAGTCCAATGCTCTATCAGTGGAAAAAGGAGATTGACACTTTACATCCATGAAGAAAATAAAGTAGCATAAGCTCGTAAGAGATGATACATTATTACCTCATCTCAATCTCTCAATATATAGAATGAAGAAGGCCCAAAAAACCACCAAAATAGAATTACCATGGGCCCTATTAGAGTTGATGATTTAACTACATAGCTTCCAAAAGTCACCTACAAGCAATTACCTTATCACAAATGAGAGATCAAAGAAAGATGAATGTGCTCAACAACTTGAGAAATTGTATTGATGCAATAAATTGAATGAATTATTACAATGAAAGGTGAGTTTTTATAAAATAAAAAAATCAAATCCTAGATGAGGGTTTGATTAGATTGAGACAAGTGTCATCATCTAATGCAATAAGACAACATGATCTAAATATAGCTCAATATAAAAATAAAAAAGAAATTCCTAAGTTTAGCTTAAATAATTAAATTAAAAGAGGCCTAATGATTTTTTTTTTTTGATCGGTGATAATAGTTTATTTTATTAAAGATAAAGCAAAGTTTCAAAAATTATAGAATTAACATCATCCAACAACTACCAAAAAATGCTAATAAACTAGCACATAAACCAAAGTAGCCAAAAAAACTCCTACCATATATGCTAGAAATCTACCCTACCAACCTTTACCCGTGCCCCAAACTATTTACAGAATCACTACAAAACAAGGCTTAACCCCAAAAAAACAAAAACACAAGCTAAGTAAGTACAGTAGACTAAATGTAATATAAGCTTACATGTTACTTTGAGGCCTTCGATGCGCTGCCTAGCTCCAAAGGAACTGACTCCATTATCAGCTTTAGCTTCTTCCTTGAACATAGACCCTTCTTTTCACACATCTCTGTTCTGGAGATGTCTTTGAGATTCTCTATGACCTCCTCGATCTCCATTAATTTTACGTAGATTTTAAGTGCTTTCCACCTGCGCTCCACTCCTTCTCGCCACAGGGCTTTGGTGCGTCCTTCTGGCCACCTAATAAAAAGATGGTTTAAATTTGCAAGCTCTAGACCCCCACCTTGCATGCCTTCATCCTTAACGAATCCCACTCTTGGTATAGCCCACTCCAGGATGCTTTCCATGTCTTCTAAAAAATATTTATGAACCAAAGTTTTCATTACTTTCCGCACTACATCCACCGACTCTCCTAAATCTAGTCCCCATGCCATGATCAATGAATAAATATCCATATTAGTTATATATCTGTGCTTCAGATCTTCAAATCCATTTCCCAAAATAATTTGCACAACTTGCACCACCTACACATCCTTGAAGAGAAATAAACCTCTCAACCTCTTCATAGACGCTTTTCCATCAAAAGGGTCCAATTTTCTCCTTGATTTCAAAGTGAAACTAACCTCCATTTTTTCTTTGGTTCTCTGGCTTCCCACCTACCTCACACCCCTGACCGGATACACTCCTTACAACCGCACACCAAGAAGCATTGAAGGTGATGATATACATATCTTTAATACACCTCATTTTACCAGCCATCACCATTAATGTTGAATGTAAGTCCAATGCCAACAAAACAACCTTCATCAATGCTTCGCTCCTTTAGGAATTTCCATGCCACCTTACTTGCTAAATGTTCATTCCTTCTTGCATTAAATGAATCAGACAAAAATCCTCCAAATTAATGCCTCTAAAGTCTTCAAATCTAAAATCATCCACCTTTGCAATAGATAGAGCCCATTTTGAGAGGGTATTTGCATCCACATTCCAAGTTCTCCTAGTATGACTAACCTTAAAGTCCTCAAAAGGGGCTAATTCTTCAATGAATTTCCTAATCACTCCCTGCAAATGCCAAGCATCAATTCCTCCTTTTATAATTGCTTGAATTATTATCAAGGAATCACCCTCCAAATGAATCCTTGTTACCCCTAACTTTTTGGCTATCTTAATTTTCATTAAGGTTGTTGTTGCTTCTATTATATTATTAGTTCCTTCCTTTAATCTCCTTGCTCCTATGGCCAACACATTCCCATTCCAATCACGAACAATACTAACAGCCCTTGATGGACCTGAGTTTCCTTTTGACACTCCAAAATTTACCTTCCACCAACCTTCCTGTGGTTTCTCCCATTTATCCACCTCTAAATACAATTGAGTTAGATTAACCCAACCAAGCCCCGTAATGGGCAGGCCTAATGATTATTTAATTATTAGGTGATGACCTATTTACTCCAACACCCCCCTTAAGATCAACTTAGGGAGAAATCAAACACTACTAAATAGTGCAATGATGGGTCCCAACTACAAGGCTTGATGAGGTACATCATGTACAAAAAAATGAAATCTCTAATAACCAAAGAAAAGGAGAAAACCACATGGAAAAAAATCATCTCTAAAAGAAAATGAAATAATTGCACTAGTGAAAGAAGGATAGAAGGAGGACTCAACATAACCCCCCAAGGACTACTTTTGTCACACAAGCACAATAGATGTCCCCAGTAGGAGATAGAAAACGAGGATATAAATCCACCCATAAATAAAGAGCTCTTGTGTCAATGATGAACACTTGAAGAAAAAACATGATCCACTACCTGCAAACAACATTTCTCCCCTTAGGAAGAGAAAATCCACTTGTGATTAAAGAAGCTTGCCATTCCTAAAAGATGGAAGAATCAGGAATCCAAATCCAAATGATGTGTGCCTTTGAAATTTTTTCAAGAGTCTACATGTTGTAAGGAGATGATTTCAATGCAAAATATTATGAAGACTGATGTAGAAAAAAATCAAAAGATGATGAAGATGATGGGCCAATAGTGATGATGTGGTTGTCAACAAAGAGGATATGAATGTCCTCAAAGTAATCCTCCAAATTTACAATTTGAGACTCTACAAACAAGGATGATCTATCTACAAGATATGAATCCCAAGTAGTTATGTCTAGAAGAAGATAAATGTCTTGTTGCATTGAACCAATAGAGGCCAAGGATGTGGCGATACCAAGTTGATCAAGAACAACAAAAGATTGATATTGGGTCTCAATCTAAAGAGGGGATATGAAGACAATTCTTGGAACCATTAGAATATGTGCAAGACCTATGATATACTCAAGCTCCTCTAAAGTATCATCATCAAAGGGAATGTAATCTACATCTACAAAAGGAATGAGATAATCTGGAATAGGATTTTCTAGGAATGGAAAGATATGAGGGTCTCCATGGATCTCTCAAAGTCAAGTCCAAAGTGTGTGGGGACAATCAATGTTTAATACAAAACACATAGTATCATGATCAAAACTAGAACAAATCACTCCTACAACATAATCATCAATAATACCCCATGTTGATCAAATCCTTATGTGTCTATTGTAGGTATGATTCCATAAAGATAAAGCAAAAGATCAAGCCACCTAAGATGTGTCAAGGCTTCATTTCACCAAGATTCATAATTATCCTTTTCCAGGATGACTATCAAAGGATGAATAGAAAAACCCATGATACTTCCTCAAATAATAAAATCAAAGACTTATAAGCTCAAAGATTGTAAAGGAGATCAAATAAATTCATCTCCTGCCTTGATAGATCCTTTCTGAGTGCCAAAATATCCAAGTAATTGAAAAAATATGAAATCACAACAAATAAAAAAAATTTACTAGATGTAGGATTCTAAAAACACCATTAATGGATTTAAAGAGCTCTAAAATACCTTTCCAATGCCACAAGAATCATGAAAATTGGAGATACAGGTAAAAAGTTATGAGATCAAAAGTAGAAAATGATGATCTCACTTTGAGTAAGAATAGAATGTACCAATAGAAAAATATAATGATGAGACCTACACTACTAGAAAGGGTTTGGAATTAGCTTTCCAATGATATATGGATCATGAAAAAAGATCATATGCCCAAGTTATACTTGATTTCATAAAACTTGTTCAATTTCCACTCTAAGGCAAAAAAGGGCTAAAAACCCTAGTCCTATGGTAGACCAAGGGGCCAATTGTTGAACATTGGGTAGGGGGCCCTAGTCAACCATGTGACTAGGGAAGGGTGATGGAATGCGAAGCAGGCCTAGTGGTGAAGCAACACAAGCATAAAAAGGTGGCGTGGGCCAACTAAGCAAAGGTGCACAACTAGAAATATTCTTTGAAATATTCCTAAGATTGTTCTTAGATGTCATATTTTTCTAATATACTAATGTCAATTTTTTTTAAAATGTCATTTTTTTCATTGGAATTTTTATTAATAAATTTTTCATCATTAGAATTTGTAAAACTTGTATGACTGCATAAACATACCAATGACATATGTATCCATATGGTGTTGTATGGACCTATACGACCATATAGATCTATATTGTTGTAGAAATTTTTGAACCTTGAAATTTGTGCCCCAAAAATCAAAGTCATATTTTTGCAAAATGGTAATCAATTCTTAGGTTTTTGGTCACTTTGGATGCAATTTTGAGGTCCATTTTTCTTTGAGGTGCATCAAAAAGTTGTTCAAGACTGAATCTCTTAAATTCTAAATAGGAGGCTATAGATCTAGGGCTTTGGTACCATGTGAGAGTTGATGATTTAACCCCACAGCTCTTAGAAGTCACCTACAAGCAATTATTCTATCACAAACAAGAGATTAAAGCAAGATGAATGTGCTCAACAACCTAATAAATTATATTGATGTAATAACCTAAATGAATGATTATGATGAAAGGTGAATGCTTATTAAATCAAGAAAGCAAACCCTAGATAAGATTTTGATTAGATTGAGACAAATATCATCATCTAATGCAATGAGAAAACATGATTTAAATATAGCTCAATTTAATAATAATAATAATAATCCCAAGTTTAGCTTAAGTGATTAAAGTAAAAAGGACCTAATAATTAATTAATTATTAGTTGATGACCTATTTACTCCAACAGGCCCAAACAAAGAACTAGAAGACCTTAATAAGAATTCTCATGACCCACTACAAGAGAGTGGCCTCCAAAATAAAATACAAATCCCCACACAAGTATATTTACTTCTACCACTCAAATTAACATATGTAACCCCCAAGCACTCCTTGTGAAGCACTAATTATATCTTTCATCGTTCTAACAAGTCTACTATCTAACCTAGTCACAAATATCGCATTAGTACAATATCTCTAAATTCTAAGATATTTCATTTACCCACTCCATAAATTTTCAAGATGAGTATATAATTAATCTTATATGAAGAATTAAATTATATTAAACTTTATAATATACAAAGATGAATAACACCTAATTGTAATATAGTTAATATTATAATTCATATGTTTTAAAAATAATTTAATCTAAATAAAAATAATTATTATGTAAAAAATTTATATTGTTTGTTTATGAAAATACTATATTTTTATTTCAAATTCATGAGGGGGCTTACTCTATAGAAATGGTCATGGTGGTGTCATGAGGGGTATTGAAAGCAAAATTGCCCATAATCAAGTGATGGCATTTTTAGAATGAAGTGAACCACTCAATTCCATCTTGATAGAAAGGTGTGTGAAGAACATCACGATTCTTTTTAAATTAAAGAAAAAAATCACACACATATTTTTGTATATGTGTGTGTGTATCAACTGCATATAAAACAATTAATCACAAACCTCACCCATAATATTAATTTTCCATTTAAATATCTCCTTGATCCAAAGTCCATACATCCTAATATAAACAAAAATGTGTGCCAAATTGCCTTTTTCCAATGGAGTTTTATGCTCCATTACCTATTGTAAAGTCATGGAGTTGAATTTCGTTCAAATTAGACACTTCTTCAAGAAGAGATTAATGATCAATAAAACTCTTTAAGACTCACATAAAATAAAAAGACCCATCAAATAATTAAATTTTGTTATTAAAATACAAAAAAATCCTTCAAATCTTACAAATTATTACATAAAATATTCAATAAATTGTATCTTTGAAGAATTTATCATCATAAGGCAGAAACAAAATTAGGTATTCTCAACTTTCAGGAGTCTATGACTGTCAATGCATAGTTGTTCAGCAGTGATTTTATGCTTTTAACTGTTCTTCCATTTTTTTACTATGCACCTGTTAACTGTTAATCTGCAATCTTTTATATACTTTAATACTATATATATATATACTAGATTTAAATTATTTTATAGTAAATTTTAGTTCAATTGATTAATTTTTGGGTCAAAGTTATTGATCTATATTTCATAAGTAGTGGTTCTCATGAACTCATCTCTAATGAGAATGAATGGTCTACTTAACGCTTATTGTATCTAGGTGATCCTCATGGGAAAAACACCTGGATTTCTTAGAAGATCACTCATCCCAATATTACTCCCAATTCAATGTGTTTAACCATGAAAATTCTCCAAGATAAATTAATCAATTAAAAAAAATTGCAGTGTACTCTTTGTTTCTGTTAGACTGTTAGTATTGTGTTGATAACTTTTCATTTACATTCTAAATGTTATGTTATAATGATTTTACATCTATTCTATTAAAGTTCAATATTTTATCTAATTTTATTATTAAGAAAATATCAAACCCTTTTAAAACTCCACTTTATATTTTTATTGAAAAAACTTGTATTTTCATATTAAACTAGCACTTGCACTAAAGGAGGTTCAAGGATTACACCATAGAAAACCATATGTATGCGAATATGTTAGAGAGTATGTGATGGGTGTTTGTAGATGCCATGTGCTGCAAATTCTAGTTGTATGTGGTTGGATTAAACAATTAATAATAAGTACCCAAGAGTTTTTCTAAGGTTGTTGCTTCGGATTCTCAGGGTCTTGGGGCATCCCCTTTGGATGTCTCAAATGGTGGGGCTGCTGAGGCTTCCCTATTTATCAAGAGATTGGATCTCAGGCTGCCTTTCCCGGTGATAGTACTACGGTGGCCAGTTTTGGTGGCTCTTTTGATAAGTCAATGTCTGTACGAAGGAATAGTGATGAAATCTCTGAGACAATGGTTGTAGGCATTCATCTTCAGGAAAATTGTGGGTTGGCCTGACATGATAAGGCAGCACCTGTGGAAGAAGGATGGATTACTGTTAAGGGCAAGAAAAAATCCTCTAGGCCTTCTTTTGACATGACTCTCTGCTCCCACAAAAGTAGTTCTAAATGTAAATCTTTACGAGTCTTGTTTGGGAGCTAGTTTTTGGCTTGCTGCAGGTTGTTCTTTTTGTAGCCTTGTTTTTGCTAAATAATGGAATGAAATAAACTTAGACAAATCTAGATTTTTTTCTTAAAAAAATTAAGTATTATCTGATTTTGAAATATTTGCATACAAATTTAAAACATAAAGTAATGCAAAAAAAAAAAAAACCTTGCCATCAAATTGACAAAAACATTACAAATGGAAATAGAATGTTCTCATCGAGTTGGAAAATCAACATTTATCTAGCTTTTATGTGATAAGTGATATTTTGGAGGCTTTTCTCATTAAATGACAGCTGGTTTACCATTAAACAACAGCTAAAACTTGTTTTTTGATGACTCAACAGTAATTTGCAAGAGACTCAAAGCTCACACTATATGCAACCTATCGACTAATTAAATATAAAAACAAATAACAATATAAAACAACAAAAATCCATAAAAGCTCTGAAAAACATTAACCCAACAAAGCCCTGCCACACAGACTTTATCTCATCTCAAAAGTTCCATACATTCATGTTCTACAAACATATATATTTATGTATATGTACTTATTTTGTTATATATATTTATGTATATGTACTTATATTTATGTATATGTACTTATTTTGTTAGAGTTTATAATGTGAAGTGCATTGTTTGAGGAGCACTCATGAGCTAAGAAACACACAACGTGAAGTCCCTCCATATTAATTAGCAGGAGGAGATTCCATTGCTGACAAAGAACATGGCTTGGCTCATGCCAAAATCATGCCCTTCCTCATGAAAGAAGGTTCATGCATGTAGTACAATGAATCTTTCAGGATTTTAAATTATTATTTTTTACTGTCATTCACCTGAATGATTGAGAGGAATGTGCAGGCAATAGAAACATAAGACATTGAGATAAACTATAAAGCAATTGTCATCATATGATTTCTTTCTTTAAATGCATAATCTTTTTAATCTAAAGCTAATTGTTTTGGAGGGTTTAAGTATATAAAATTATAAGGCATAAACACCTTTCCAAGATCATAATTGAATACGAGTAATGCTTAACCACTTAAACATGCTTAAGCTTTTAGGCAAAAGAAAATATATTTAATTAAGGCATTGAAATAATTTTATAGGATGTTGTATGATGTAGTTTTTTGGGAATCAAATTTGTTTTGTGAGGGAAAGTTTTTATATTGTAGGGACAGCAAAGTGTAGATTTTTATTTTTTTTGGTTTTATGATACTTTGTATAAATATTGTAAATTTATAGTTTAATTTTTTATTTCTTATTAATTAATTTTAATTTTAAATATATTTAATTTATTATTATAAAGTAATATTAGATATTTTTTTAGGATTTAAGTAATTTAGTTTGTTTACTTTGAATTTTATATTTATCTTTTTTCAAATTGAATTTTTAAGAATATAATTATTTATGTTGATTTATTTGTTAAATTTTTTGAATTGTGTGTTTTATATTTTTATTTTTAAGATATTAATTTATGTTATTTTAATAATTAATTGTTAGGATCAAGCATTCATTAATCATAGTCATATATGTTCAAGATTTATATATATATATATTGGATACTAGAGGTGTGTCCCCCTGAGGCGAGCTAGGGGGAGACTAGTCCCTTGCGGGTGAGATCCTCCACCCACAAGAAGTTCCACCTCTTAAACCTGGAAGAGAGTCGAACTCAAGACCAATAGGAAGCAAACCCACTACCCAAGCCAACTCTACCAAATTTTATTATAATAAATCAAAAAAGTCAAAAACATGTTATCATTCTTAATTTCTATATTTATTTAAAACTATTCAAATCTTAAATTTAATCTTATTGAATTAAATGCATAATAAAATGGGTATATAAGTTGAAACTTATTTATCTTATGTTCTTTGGGCTGCCTCAAATAGGATTATATTCTGATATAATTTATTGTCTCTACTCTTTAACTTATTCCAATATAGAAAGTTGAGCATTGCCAAACCAAAGATACTTTTATAAGCTTACATGTGAATCCGGGCAACCCCCAACCACTTAAATATTACCAAGCTTTTGGGGAACGAGAATATATTCCTTGCCTATATTTAATATATTATATAGGCACTTTAAAGTCTAAATTCCATATATTGAAAGTAAACTAAAGAAATGAGGAACATAGCTTTTGAAAGTAACTTCTTTAATTAAAAAATATATATTTTAATAGTAAAAAGATTCTATACAGTTTAGAGTTGGAAATAAATATAATTATAATTGAAGAGTTTATAAAGATATGGCGTAACTAATTTTAAAAGGTAGACTATATTTTATATTAAGAGTTATGTATAGCTTTTAAGAATGAATAATATTTTAGTATTTGTAATAATGTTGTTAAGTTTATGAGTAAGGTCTTTTTTTATTTTTGGCGAGAGTTGTTAATTAGGATTGAACATTATTATTTGATTCTTGAGTTTGCATTGCTTTTCAATACTTCTTTTATATTAAAACTATAATGAATATTGACAATTATAAAATTATTAGAAAAACATTTATATGATTATTTTAATTAACCAAAAATCTTTTAAAAATTACTTTACATCTAAACATACAACCTCAAAAATATAGAACTTTAACACAAATTCAAACATTTATATATTTAATATTTTTTTACAATTTTACTACATATTTAAAATATTGTATCTCAAGCTTTATAATGCCTTTACATATATTGAAGAAGAGACATCTTTATCAAATCTAAATATTTTTTATTCAACTCACTCCATGATGATAAAATTTCTTGATCATTGATTTACATCATTAATAAAAGTGTCTAATGAGATTTAGGTGGAATTTGAATTTAATTATTTGAAGAGGAGTGTTTTATTTATTAAAAAAAAATGTATTTAATTGTTGTATTATTGAAGCTTATTATATGGAGTATTTAGATAGGTTTATTTATATTTAATTTAATGAAAGATAGAAAAAAAATATAGAATTGAATCTGTGGATGTCAAAATCATAGAGATTTAAACTAGGAGGAACATACTTATCAATTTGTTTGTTTGAAGTTGAAGATCGGGAGAATGTTAGGCTTTTGTCCAATTGCAAGCATAATTTTCATACATAATGTATTCATATGTGGTTTCATTCTTATTAGCCGATAGGCTACATATAGTGTGAGATTTGAGTCTGAAACAAGTCTAACATCTGCAAACCACTATTAAGTCATCAAACAAGTTTGAGCTACAATTTAATGGTAAAACAACTATCGTTTAATGGTAAAAGCCTCCAAAATATCAAATAAAGCCTCCAAATCTCACTTATCACATAAAAGCAAAATATATATTGATTTTCCAAGTGAATGGGAACATTCTATTTTATTTGTAGTATTGTTTGCCAATTTGATGACAACTTTCTTTTTTCATTGGCATTGCTTAATGTTTTAAATTGCATACAAATATTTCAAAATCAAATAATAAGTAATTTATTTAAGGAAAAAAATCTAAATTTGTCTAAATTTATTCCATTTCATTATTTAGCACGTATTATTAATTGTTTAAGCCACATGCAATTAGAATTTACAACACATTCACAAATTTGTACTCTAACATATTAACATACATATAGTTGATAAGTAGGAGGTATTTTTCCACAGCATGTCAAATTGTGATATTAACATACATATAGTTTTCTATGTAGGGGAGAGGACCCAGTAGTTGTGCACCCTAACTTTGTGCTTCTAATGATCTGACGTGGAAAAATCAAATCACTCCTAATTTTTTACAACAGCTTACTTGACAAGTCCCCTGCTTATAACTTTTGTTGCTGGGCCACATCATCAAATATGCTGCCACATCAGCATACTTTTTGTCAAGGTGTCCAGAAAGACCCAAAAAAAAGTGAGGTCAATACTTGTGCATTCACATGGGTAGTTGAATGTCGATATGGCATCACATGATTGGTTGCTTTTTAGATCAAAGGAATACATTTTGTTTAATTATGGGTAGTCAAGTCACAACTATTGGGCATTATATAAACAACTAGTATCACAACTATTGGGCATTATATAAACTACTACTGTCACAACTATTGAAACATGCTCAACTACTCGTCCTCTCCCCTACGTAAACCTTGCATCTCTTTTAGGTAGTTCTAATTGCCCTCTTTATAGAACAAAGGTAGAGACTAGATTAGACAATGTAAAATAAGAAGAAAATGGTGCTAATATTTCAAATGATGTAGAAAATATGGTACATGAATTTTGCAATCAAACAATTTTTATATAAAAATCTTTAAAAAAAAAAATTATCAATTTATATTTTTCTTAAAATGTCAAGTAAAAGACATTCTACCTAATGACCAAACTGACATAAAACTTTTATATAACAAATAGAGACAAAAAAATCAAATTAGAAACCTATTCAGAGCTATTTAACTTCACCAATATCACCATTTTAAAAAACACTGCCACAGCTAAAGCGGATTTTAACGTAACCGGCATTTCCTTCTCAATTTTGGAGTTTTTGACTGGACACAATTTCATAATTCGTTTGCCAGGGTTTTTGCGTTTTTACAGTAAGTTGGCCACTGAAAAATGGTGATTTTCTTCTACTCTTTTTACTTACCTGCTGGGGCGTTTTCAGATTTTTATTTCATCCTTTAAATCGCATTCTTAACATGTCAAAATCATCTGGAAAGTGCGAAACCCTAATCCGCGATTTTGTTCTTTCGTCTTAGAACCTGGTTTTATTCTGAATTAATTCTGCCCCTTTTAAATCGCAATTTTGGGTTGGCATGACCATCTGGGAACTGCGGCTAACTCTGTTTTCACTTAATCTTTCTTTGTTTGGTGGAGTTGAGATCTTCATTTGTTAAATTTGTTTTCAATCAATAGATCTTTGATCTGTTAGTGAAATTGAAAGGTTTTGAATGAGTTTAGTAGGAATCAAGTTTTACTGAGTAAGGTCCCAACATCAAAAGTGAGGTCAGGATCATGTCTCAGATGATTTTGGTGGAATGGACGCTTCTCAGACAGTTAAGCAATTCTGTGATTTTAATATAAAACCTTCCAATCCCTAAAAAAAACATATTTTTAAATTCAAATGTTCCATTCTATCTTGCAGAAAATGGATGCTTCTTAGTCCTTGATTATCAGTCAGAGAGGTTTCAGCCTAAATACTCCTACTCCTATGTTAGACAGCTAAACAATTCTATGATTTTAATATAAAACATCTCCAACCCCTCAAAAAAAACTTATTTTTAAATTCAAATGTTTCATTCTATCTTGCAGAAAATGGACGCTTCTTAATCCTTGACTATCACTCAGAAAGATTTCAACCTAAATACTCGTACTCCTATATCAGACAGCTAAACAATTCTGTGATTTTAATATAAAACCCTCCAACCCCTTATTAAAAAAACCTATTTTTAAATTCAAATCTTCCATTCTATCTTGCAGAATTATCTTCTTCGTTAAGCTTGGGCCTTCAATACTTTTTCGTCGTCTGCTGGACATGGTGCAACCATGAACAATCTCCTAGAATGTCAGTAAAATACTAGACAGAGACAAGATAACTTGACAAATTGGCAAGGAAGGAATTCAGTTGGTTTTGATAACATAGACAAGCAAAACCTGGTTTGAGGGTACAAATCTGACTAAGCAAAGTTTCGCAGGGGTGCCCATTTTGGTACTAACAGATGGTATAGAATGAATGTTCCAAATTATCTAGGTTTTAGTGAATCTATTAAACATGTATTCTTTGACTGCATGTTATCTACAAAAAAATATTAAGATGATGAATTGAGAGGTTTGAAATTTTTGTTGGAAAACTTGTGGCATCTGTCTTATTCCTTGTCCTATGTGAATCATTCTTATTTTTTTATTGTATTTTTTTTTATTATATTTGGCGGATGAGTATGTCCACTTTAATTTTTGTGGTGGATAGAATAAGAGAAATAAACACATTTTCAAACACAAGTGTGGAGTATATATTGAATTCTCAATTGGTCATATTTTACAGTGTTGCTTTGTATTGTTGTCTCTAATTGCAAATATGACAAGAAGATTAAAACACTTTTTTTGTTTTGTGATTACTTCCCAACAAGTATATATATATAAAGGATAGGGTGGAAAACTTTTGAGACCTATGTTTTCTCTTAATTATTTGAGAGAGAGATTAGGGAGTGTGATTTTCGAGTAATATAGTTATTAAGAATTTGAGACCTAGGTTTTCTTCTAATTATTTGAGAGAGATTAGGGAGTGTGATTTTCAAGTAGTATAGTTATTAAGATATTTTTATCGGTTATGTTTGTTTGTAAGGTTTCAAATTATATGTTTAGCAAGAAAATAATGATAACTTATTTTTTTAAATAGAAGATGTTCAAGTCATAAATAAAGATTACTTATATACTACTTATTGATGAAGATTGTAAATAATAGAAAAATATGAAAAGAGAATAATAGAGATCTTATCATTATTTTAATATTTATAGTAGTGATGTTTACATTCATTTTTTGGAAAATATATATCTAATTAAGGTAGGGTGAATGGATGAAGGAACAATAATTTCAAAATTAGAGGTTTAAAAAGTTACAAAGCAATTGTTATTGGAAATTTTAGTAAAAGATTGTTTGGACTTTATAATCACCTTCAAATGATAAGATATTTCAAATCTTGAAACCTAGGGCAACCTCCAGAGTAGGTCAACTCCTCTTCTAAAGCTTAAACTAAACTAGTTGGGGTGAAAAGGGAGAAGAAAGAAAACCAGAAAATGGGGTGATGAGCCATGTAATACAACCATTCAACCTAATAGTTTTAGTTTATCTATACACAAAATAACTTAATTTCCAAAATTTACTTCAGAATAACTAACAAAGAAATGCAAGAAGTAAGCAATTCATCACTACAAACATATTGACCCTTTCACAATTAACTCAAATGAAACAAACAAAGAATAACCACAAAAAATTTATTAGTAACTTTATAAATACAAAATTGTATTTGGTCCCAAATGACCATAATACTTGAAAGGCTAAATTACTAAAGAAATACAAAAAGCAAAAGATTTTGAATCCTTGAAAATGAACTCAAAATTTTTATTTGTACAATCTTGTAGGCATCAATCCTTCATTATGTTAAATTCAAGCTATAATAAAAAAAATCATGTGAGAGAATGCATAGTGTCAATCATTAGCCAATTTTGTTTCTATATCACTAAACTAAAGTTGAAAAGAAACAAATCCTTTATTTTCTTTACTAGTTAGGTGGTAAAATTTCTTGATTTTGATTTTAATTTTCTACATGTGGTTGCATGGGCCTTTTTGGCTTATTTGGATTTCAAACCATGAGCAAAGTATACTTCATCTTGCAACGTTCTCATGAGAACATATTTTACAAGTATTTATGAAATCCTTGCCTTCAATCCTAGAGATTTAGGCACCATTTAATGTAATGCCACAACATCAAAATCGATAGTCCATGTACTTTTATGTCTTACGTCTCTTAACCAAGCCTTAGATTAGGGTTATTTTCGTGTGTCCTTGAAGCACATTCTTCTTTTCACGAAGTATCAAATCTTTACCTTTGCTTATTTTTCTTTATTTGTTTAGGTGTATGGGCCCCTTGTTGCACTAGCCAATAGCATCAATCTTCTTCTGACATCTTAAAAAAAATCTAATAGTCATGGATCATTTGATCTTCCAAGCTACAATATACTATAATGATTTTATTGGGATTTGTACCTCCTTATTTTTTCTTGCTTTTCAAAGATGATGATGGTTTTTAGTAATATAGCACATCAAATAAATAGCTTTTTACGAAATTAAAGTGATTTTGTCTAATCCAAATCAAGAAAAATATATTTTGGTGATGTTTTTTTTATTATATGGGTAAAATAGGTTTTGAAGGAGTCTTGAAACCCTTTACAACAAATAATAGTTGACACTAAATCTAAACAATAGCATAATTGTAGGCAAGCTTCCCCACAACAACATCTCGACAAAAAAATAGCCAACCCAAAAAACCAAAGGATCAACAACCTACACAACACCAAGACCCCACCTATAAATTTGCATACTTGAAACATGTGGATTAGACACCAATACATGTTTAGGATGACCTCTCATTCTTCTTTGAATGATAGTCTAGAACACATAATTTTCCAAGTCCTCAGATCGAGGGGAGAGGAGAGGATAATCCTCTATTATCGCCTTGACCTAATCCACCACATGTGGAGAAGAAGAGTGTGTAACCAAAGAAGGTATGAGTTATGCAAAATTCAACAGGATGCAAGGAAGAAAGGTTCCACCAACACACACCTTGAAAGTATCAAGCCATAAGGAGTAGCAACTAGAAGAGAACCACAAGAAGGTAAGCCATCAAGATAAGAATAAGGTGTCTAAGTTGCATCGACCTCAAAAGGACCCACACCCTAAGAAGGGCCATAAAGTCTGATGAAGCAAAATTAGATCCACAATCTTCAAAGTTGGAAAAATCACCAACAATCAAGTGATTAGGGTAGGCATTATGCCACCAAGTAGCTAAACCCACCAAGCCACGTTGAGAGTAGGGGAAACCAAAAGCAAGGTTTCCAATAGAAAAGCATCTTCTACAATGGAAGGGGAGGCCCTCATAATCAAGAAAATATTTTTTTTCCTCGATCATAAGCACGATATCCCCAATGAGAGCCTTGGAAATATCAATATTGACCCAAATAAAGGCATATGTATTGTGGCCAAAATTTAAAGAAATTAGGAGATGCCCCAAAAATGAAGAGGTGGATCATATAATCTAACCCAGAATGGAACAATGTTGAGGGGCTCAAAAAGAGGGTTGAAAGAAGGAAACCAAGGCTTGAGTAAGAGGGAATTTTAACCCACATCCCCAATCTACCATACAACACTACATCCTTATATGTAAATAGATTGAAATTTGACAATGAAAAAATCCCTAACACAAGGATATAACTCGATCATGTTCCAACACCTATTAATGTGAATTAAAAAGAGAGGACCATAAGCGATTGAATTTACAAATTAAACCAAAACTACTAAAATATTTTACATCATCAATCACACAATGTCCATAAACAAGGATAGGGGAGGATTGTAAACATGGTAGAGGCTTCTTGCAACACATAAGGTCAACAAATGGGACTCCTAACCCAACAATGGTTGCAAATGACACCTATTTTGAACTAAGTGTCACATTTGCACAAAGGCCAAGAGGGATGGCCTTAGTATAAGGAACCACATCAAGAGAAACCATCACAAATGAACGAAATGACCTAGTATCCATGTCATGACCATTGTAATGCCCACAGGTTACATTTTCACACCCCATTCAAGACACCCAAGATACACCTTGATAAGTTCACCTAGCCAATAAACTTTTAATAACAAAATTACTTGCGCCACATAGAGAATGACACAAAACAACACATTATCCCACAATGTGAACTAAGGATAGTGTATAGGAGAAAATTTGCACCCCTTAAGAAAATTCCCCTTTCACATACCCTCACCTTAGAAAATCAAATTCGAAGGTGAAATTCCACATCACCTACCCGCCTTCCATCCACCTGGCATCTGTCTTGTGTGTCAATGAGAGAATATTTGTCAAGAATGAACGCACGATGCACAAACATCTACGCAACACGTTGTTGTCCTTGACGGATTCCTACATCTGAATTTGGCAAAGACATTACACACCCGATTAGAGTCAAATTGTAATGTCCCTCTTCGACCAACCAACCTGAAAAATGGAAGATTCTTCTCATCCCACCTTCAAAAACACTCATTCTCACTTCATCATACTCTCTAGACATTCACATTCAATCTCTCAAGCAAATTCACAACATTCTAGCACTTCATTGTGAGCATTGCAGCAACATTAGCACTCCATCAACTCCACATTGCAAGTGTGAGGCATCCATAGAAGTTGTGTGCTTGGAGTCTTGTGAGACCTCCCTTCATCACCGTTGCGGCTCTGGTGACTTTGCCAAGTCCATACCTTGCATTCTCCTCCATTGGCTAGTGGGCTTTTGGGTGGAGGTGGTAACGCTTCACTCCTCTCCTTTGTGATTTGATAGAGTAGCATTTGTATTTTGTAGTGTTCATTGCAGTACTTTCTACTTTCTTTATCACATATTCTACTTTGTTGCTTTCTAGTTGTCCATGGAGGTGGAAACGCCAAAATGAGGGTTTGACTGAGGCAGGGCCCTATACAACCCCAACAATTTTCCCCTCTTGCTTGTGTGTGGGTGAATGTGTGCATGAGGCTAGCTAGTGAAACGATGCTTTTGTGAGATCATCTTCATCACTCTAGCTTTCATCTACTTGCTTAATCATTTCTGTCTTTATTTCTTGTACTTTCTCATTCTATTTTTCTCGTCAAAATCTACTAGCTAGGCTATCAGTAAGTTTTTAGGTATTTTTTTTACTTCATGTATTTTGGTTGTATAGACACCAATGCGCCAGAGAGACACCAGCTTGCCGCACTGTTGTCCTATAACTGTGTCATCGTCCTCGAACAAAGAGTTGTTTGAGGTGCAGTACCAACTCCAAAAACCAGCTCGCCTAGCCTAAACCTGAATCTCAGGTCTATAGAGTGACAAAAGTACTACATAGTGCTCTCCATTCTCAATCCTCATCCCAAAACATCCCTCTAGAGTGAGGTAATTTAGGGTAGACCTCCACTCTTGGCTCTCCATGACCTTGGGCCTTGACATGGTTGGTCCCCTTCTCTTACAGATAGTAAGGGTCTTAGAGGTTCTCTTGTTTCCCCATTAGCTCTTTTATATATCTACACAACTTAATATAATTGTTAGTTCTTCATGATATAAATAATCAAATGATATATTCAAAATCATAGTATCAACTAAATAATAATTACATTTACATACCTTGAACATGTTTTGGTGTGTCTTTGAACAATCATAATCCAGCCTCACATGTTGGAATACAACAACTCTTGCCACTCAATGTTAACCATTTACAATTATATCTTTAAAAATTTGTAACCATGATTATTGAATTTCCACATATCTAGCTAGCCAAGCACTCACATTCTTAAAATCATTCAAGAATGCAATTCAACACTTGTTTTTCAATTGCACTTCTATTTCATTTTATTTTTCACAAAGGCAATTTGCATTGATATTAAATAAAATCAATATTATCTAAATAGTGATGATCCACACTATGCTTACTTGGTTTGCTCTATGCTAACTTTATACAATCCCTTTTTACACTAAATTAAATCGATACAACTAGTAAGTTATTATATAGGGACTTCTAGACTTCTCAAATTATCATCAACCTTAGTGCATGGAAGGTAACATCTGAAATAGAACTTGAGTAATTTAAGGAATATCTACACGCTAACATGTTAATATTAAGACGAGGTAGATTTCTCATCATTTCAATGGGAATATAACAAAATTTTCACCAAATCATAATAGTAATTAATTGCAAGGACCACTTTTATTTTCAACCCTAAATTACAAGGTAAGAAATCACGAGAATGAAATAATAATTATCTTAGGTTGATATTTCTTGATGACTCATATGAAACTTACTAGTGGTATTATCTTATGTATTATAGTAACATCATGTGCATCTAATCCAACAAGAAATATTAACAAAACTTGCAATTCTTGTTATCTTTATACCAAACAAGGTCACACAATATAAACTTATGGTACTAAAATCCTATTGAGAGACCTTTTCTACAACTAAGTTTATACATAAAAGCATTAGTTGAGTGTATTGGCGTGGTTAATGTTCTATCCACATGGCCCACACAATGATATCCATTTGTACTATGTGAACATACACCACAAGGTTCATATTAGATCAAGGCTATATAAATCATTAGTTAACTTGTCTAACTACTAGTAATGAAACTTTCCAAGAGAGCACATGAGTTATAAACGTTGTATGAAAGGTAGGGCCTTACAACCATCCGCAACAATCATTTAAGAAGAGAGCCTAGACAAGTCATGTGGGAAAAAGTAAACCCCACTGCATCAAAAGAAACCCCAAATAAGATGTATGGGCATCCAAATCCAACAACAAAATCCCCATAGATGCTTGAGGAATCAAAGAGAGATGAAATATTCATTTAAATCAATGCTAGGGATCCCAAAGTGGTCAAGAGTAGATGAATCCCCAAATGCAAAAAAATGTTGATGATTAAAAATATGTATTAAATTTTGGTGATGTTTGAAATGGAATCAGTGTTTTGATGGTGTTGATTTACAAAGTATGGTGATACCATGTACCTCCAATAAATTTTATGGAAATATGTTTTATAATTCCAAGAAAGATTACAAAAATCCATGGAAACACCAAAGAATGGTAAAGAAACCATGAAATTTGATTTTTTACACTTCTAATTAATTGTTCCCATGATGATTGCATTAATGGTGTTATTTTATTTTATTATGAACACATTGAGTAGGCTTGGGTAGGGGTAGAGCTAGCCACTTGTGATAAAATCAACTTTCATTATGTAAGTGTAGGAACCATATAAGGTACTTGAGCTTGTGTAGTTGCATGCCTAAGAGATGATAATGCACTAATAGTAGAGTAATAACATTTAGGGAATAAAAATGTTCACACTATGAGTTCTCAAGTTATGGAGGTTGGCTCATGTGGCCCACATTAGTTTAACTAAACTACTAAAAACTATTGTAATGACTAACTCAATTGATGTGTTCAAACCTCCCACTTAGGACTAAAGAAAGAGGTGAAATGCATTAAGGAGGTTGTATATAACCTCTATGGAGTGACAATACAATGTTAGTGGGTGGATATAATCGTGAAAACATAACTATAGGATATAATGTTATGGGGAGATGATGGATATATATATATATATGACCATGAGGTTGTTATCATCAAAAGAGTAGTATTTCCTAAGAGTAGGAATTATTATCATGGAGACATAGTTTAAGTGAGTACATCAATTATGGTCATATGGTGTTAGTGAACTAGTATCACTATCACCAGGGCTTACCAAGGAGATAGGCATGCATGGTCACCATACATAATTGAGATATATACACAACCATACATTATACAAATGTATGGATCGAGAGGTATATTTTATACTATGTTATAAATGGCATGGGCCTATGATATGTTATCTTGAAGTTGCACTTTATAAGGATTATTGAAATGAGTTTTCATAGAATAATATATGGAAAGTAATATGTATGTGATATATACATACATTGGTGTTAACACACATAAATAATATTAAGATTCCTTGCATCATTATTATGGATAGTGTCAAAGATCTGAGTTGTAGGTATCAAATCCCTAAGGCTAGATAGTCTTTGAAATGCTAAGGGTGTCAAACCTAGGAAGAATACCACAAAAGCTTTGTTCAAATTGGGTAATTGAGGACCAACTATTAAGGTGGATAATAACTCCACTTCTATATTTACTAAACTGAAAGGGTTTTCCTAAGGTGTTGCAAATAATATCACTACAAAAACCAAACATTAACCCTGAAACAAACCACACCCATTCCATAGTGCACCCCTATGTTGGTTGTCGCTTCGTTCCTATATGTTGATTTTCAATACTCAAGGTCAAGCACTTTATTAGAGAAAATAGTCTACCATATAAATGTGTTGAATGTGATTGATTGTAGCCCCTAATGTTGTATACATTCAAGCATGGTAATGAAAACACATTGAAATAAACAAAACTAGAAATAAGTTTATATCAAGTTGTTTTGAGTATATTAGGATGGTGGGAAGATGAACCCAATAGTAGAGTAATGCCATTATCTAGTTGAAAAATAGAGCTTCTAAGTTTATAAAAAATTATAACAATTATAACCTAAGGTGACACCTTAATAAGATACCACAAAATACTATGCCTTCCAAAATGTATAGAAAAATTAGGATCTACACATACATTCAAAATAATAATAAATATTTATAAAATATTAGATGATTCTACTTAATAATCCACAAGCATACCCAAACATTTCCTTTATATTTTTTATAAGATACATCACAAAATCATTGTGATAATTTTGTAGTCATTTGGTTGGGTAGCAAATCAGCAAACATCAAGAAACGTATATTACTTGCATGGAGACAGTCACTAAAGGTTTGATCTAAGAATATTACAAATAATTTATAAAAATTTTGAGATAAACCTAGATCATTATGGTATTAAAATGTTATTCTCAAATCTAGAAATTGTGAACCCTAAGATTCTATTGTGTATGTTTGTATTCAATATGGTCCCTTTGTTTATCCTTTTATCCATCCTCTTTCCAAATGAAGTGACGTGTATCCTTAATACCCATAGAGGAAGATGCTAGACTCACAATAAATTTGATTACCCACCATGGGTAAATTGTTGCGAATGCACATATTGCTCAAGCATTATTTTCCCCAATCGTGTTAAAAAGTTATGATGAAAATCCACCTAAATGTCCCACTGAAGCATGGAGGAATGTTCTTCCTAGATATACAACTATTTTATTCATTTATGGTGCCTCTAAATATGTCATGACAAGACACTTGAAGAAGCTCATGAAATATATTACAGATGTATCTCGTTCATATGATGTATAACCACCATATTAATTAGGGCATCCTTTTTTCATTCATTTCTTATTTTAGATCCATTCCCATTTGATTAAAATGTGTTTTATAAGCACCAACTAATTATATCTAGTGATTGGTGAGCACTATAGACACATTAGTGGCATTTATGAATCATTTTCTTTCATGTTGCTAGAAATATGCTTGCAAATCCACTCTAAAATGATAAATAGTAGTTCTTGAGAGGGAAAGGAATTTTTTTGATAGTCACTGACCTTTTACAGATCATTAAATGCATTATAGGTCATCTAAGAGGGTAGGTGGGAACTACAATGAAAATGGTGGGAATCTTGAACTTTAGAGTTTTAGGGGGGACTCATGCCATATACTTGTGATTGAAGTGTTGAGGACCAAGGTTGAATAGGAAGTCATACCAAGAAGGGATACAACATGGAGAAATATGATACCTGAGGATAAGAAAGTCCTCAAACCCAAAAAAAATCAAATGGGTAATCCTTAAAGGAAAATTTCTGAGAATCAAGGGTCAAAGATGTAATAGAATGGGTACCAATGGAGAGACAAGTCTAACACACCACGAATACAAAATATTCTAAGGTATAGCTCAACCTTTTGTGGACTTTGGATAGATGAGATGACATCCCCAACAACCCAATAGGCCAACAAAACAAACAATCAAAAAAATTAACAAGGGTATGAATTGTACATTATCTTGAGATTAGTAGGATGGTTATAATAGAATGGACAAACATGGCAACCTAACAACCCAAAAATCACACAGAACATAAGGAATGGACCCCTATACTTTCAACACATAAATTTTTTGGACCTTTTGAAGATATTGAAGCATGATAAACATATTGGGGATGCCACGAAAAACTTGGGAAATTTTTGAAAAAGAAAACCCACTTGTACTTTCTTAGATAAATTTAAAAAGTGGGCTAACACAAAGACAATATAGCACATAGGTAAACACAACCAAATCTATAAATTTTGAGGCCTTTTGAATCTAGGCTCCAACATTGGCTCTAGTTAGGGACGTTTGTCTCTTGCAATCATGTTGAGAATCCAAATCTCTAGGTAGACTGAAAATGGGGAACAAAAGAGATCAAGAATAAGCTACACTGCATCATAACAAACAAACATCATGATTGTGTAAACACAAGAATATATACGAGACTTTACACAACACAGACTAAATAAAATATATGCAAGGATAAAAAATAGCAATCAATGACATGTATGCTCAATGGATTAGAAATATCAGTGAAAACACAACTCAAAAATATAAATACAAGACCTACATGAATATCTATGGTACAAGACTATAGAAAAAAATTTACATCCACTTGCCCTTGTCAAAGAAAAGTCTTCCAAAGGATCTAACATCCCTCAAGCCACAATTGTGCCTACCACCTAGCTACAACAACTAAGGTTTTTTCTTTGCATGTGTCGTACTAAAAATATAGCCCATGTAATGAAGGCCAACCTCACCATTAACCTTGCTATCACAAGGTAGTGGAAAATAATAGGTGTTGTAACTATCCCATGATGCACCATGTATAAACATGAGAGGAGATAAAATATTAAAAAACTAGGTCAATCTCAAAATAATTGCAACTTGTGGAAGAAAATAAACTTTCCTCATATAAGGGCACATTGTTATTAAACCTATTGATCTTCTCATATGAATTGATGCAAAAGGAAAATGCATCCAACTAATATGACAAAGAAAAGTGTGTTTGTTTACCTTGATAATTTACACAAATAAGATCTTTTTATAAATCAAAATGAAGCGTTTGAAATTTTGGTATACTATCAAGTTGAGGTAACGAGTTATTCTTCCTTGTTGGATTATTCATTGTTGCTCAACATCTTCACTATTTGTATATTGGGCTCAAACAAAAGATACAAACTCTGGCATACCATTATCCACAACAATAGAAGTTTTAACTTCAAAAAGGAAAGCCTCATATTCAACATTGTTAAGCTCTGGAACAATAGGTGGCCAAAAAACATCACTGGCATACATGTTGATAAACTCCATGTTTGGCTCACACACTTTATCCATATCTTGATTATCATCATCAACATAAAAATTAGTATCATGAGGCACCTCGTGTAAAGAGTTGAGCTTTCCAAATTTCCTCTTTGTTTCAAACTCATTCAAATCTAGTCTATTACCATATATGATATTAAAAACATACCTATAACAAATGTCTTGTTTTTCATCCATAATAACAACTTTTAATACCCTTATTAAAGAACACTATGCATGAAGAAAACAATAAATCTTGCACCAAATAGATAAGTTTTCATAATCATCCACATGATCACCATCTTCACAATCTTCAAGGGAAAGGTCTTCAATTTGAAAATCATTGACTGCACAAATATTTTTCTCAACAATTCCATTACTACATGGAAACACATCTATGTCATTGTGAAAAGCAATAATAGATTCATTACCAATAACAAGGAAAAAGGAAGATGATACATCGAACAAGAAATAATTTTCTCATTCATTCTTTAAATCATATTCATCCATACACTTTGTATAATCGGCCCAAGATCTAATTTACTTGACTATTCACTCATGAATGATGAGGGGCTCAAAGATACTTTCATATAGTCATTTTATGTTTTAAAAGACTTGTTTATTTTATTAATTAACATGACTGGCGATAGACTATAGACTAATATATTTACTTACTTTGCTTTATGTTTGGCTAATTTGGTAGATATATTTGAACTAATGCTTTATATTAAATGTGTTGCTTTTGTGATGATATTGATGAGTTAATTATGCAGTTTTAATCTTTTATTGTCATAATTGGTATCCTATTTTTAAGGATTTTATTCAGGGTATTTAATTAAAAGACCGATGACTGATGATAAAGTTAAACTCCCTATTTAATCAAATGAAGACAATCACACCATTGATCGACCCAACTAGTTGATGAATCACTAAAGTTTCAAATCAGCTTCTTTTAGTCGGTTTAGGAACTTCTAGTCCCAGCGTTGATCTGGCATTTCTCTCTTTGCCTATTCTTAGTCCTATTTAGTTCTATTTTAGTCTTTAGTTTAATGCCTTGAATCTTGGTAGTTAATACCATGTTTTGAATTCAATATGGATATAGTTATAAATATCCATGTTTAGGATTTAGAAAGGAGTTAGATAATTTTTTATTAGAATCTTGTAATGGTTGCAATACTCTATTTTGCATCCCTATTTTGATCAATTTGAATGAAGATAAGAAGTTAACTCAAATCATTGTGTTAGAGATCTCACCGGAGGAAGAGTAGGGTCTACTCAACCAAAGGAATTGATCTTGTGTGGTATTTTTCTGAGTTTATTTTGTTTTTTTTCATTAATATTAAATCTGGAATGTTAAGTTTGTTTGAATCATTTTTAGTTCATTGGATGTTAAATTTGTAATGTTAATTCTATTTGAATTGTTTTCAACAACTGTGTTTAAATCACTTTTAAGTTTAGTTCATCATGGTTAGAATGGTTTGTTAGAATCATTGTAAAGTTATTGAGTTAATCAGATTTAGATGCTATTTGTAGGAATTAAGTTTGGTAATTATCTATTGAGTTTAATTGAAGCAATGATGAGAACTTGTGGAAAGATGAAACTGAAATTTGTTTGGAATCTATTCAGGGAAATTAGCATTTTTTGTCTAGATTAATCATTATTTCCTTGCACTTTATTTTTGTTCTTTAAAATAGCATTTATTTTCCAACAAATCTTAAGATAGATTTCTTTTGAAGTAAATTAGAATTAAATTTGGATTTTAAATTCTAGATTAAGAATTAAAGTAAATGTTAGTCTTTTCCATGAATCAGTCTCAATCAAATCAAATGAAGTCAAAAATAAGTCGACAAAACTTTAAATTAGTAAATAAGATAGAATTTATCCTTAGGAATTAGTTGTTGAAGTTTAGCTCCTGAGAGCTCCTGAAGGAGCCAAACCGACACCTGAAGTCACTGTTTATAGTGCAAAACCCCCCAAAAATTTGTGACAAACATCCTTATCGTATATGGCTTTGAGACACACCCGGTTTGATAATTAATTGGCTAAACGATGCAAGTTGTGACATCAACGACCTTTCCCATCAATGAATGCATCTTCTTCTTTGTCTATATGGCTTCTAAAAACCATAGAATCATGCTTTCCATGGACTCAACTAAAGGTCATCATTTATTTCATCACTACAATCAATCACATATGACCTATTCAATTGCATGTAGGTGTGTATTCTATTGTTAACATCAACATCATAGTCATATTATGTACCAACACTATTTTCAACACATCTACAAACACAATCATCATTTTCTAATGATGTATTTATCATGTTTGTTACATCCAAATGGATACTACAAAAATTAACTTTATCATTATTCACAACAATTTCCTATAAGTGTATTACTTTACCAATATATTCATCCCTTACCTTCTCTATGGAATTAAGCATTTAGCATATTTTCAATTTTAAAATCGGCTTGTACTAAACTCAAACCAACTTTATAGGATTCCCATAACAAGTCAATGCAATCATCTATGTTAGGTCTAAAATCACTTGGAATCTAGGAAAGAGAAACAACAAACCTATGACTAAAGTCTATACTTGACTCTCCATCTTCTTTTTTTATATTTGTTCATAACAAGAACAACAAGGTCAACATCACTTACAAATTATTCTTTTAAAGAAGTCACAAGGTAAATTTTCCTTTCCTTTTTGTGCAAAGACCTAACAAACAACCTCATCCACATGTCTTCATCTTCAAATTAAAATTTATCCATGAATTCTAAAAATACCTCAACATGTGTGTTTCCTTCACTGATACCAGGCCCATCAAATCTATGCATCTAGTTTTATACTTTGGTTTTCATAATTTTCATTTCATAATTAACCTAAGTGATACCTAGTTGTTTATACATAGTGTATGAGGGAATAATAGGGGATTGAGTAACCTGAACTTTTGTAGCAACAAGGTGGACATCAAATTGCAATACCTTGGTTATTTCTTCACTCTTTTTCAATCCTAGAAAGATTGCTAATTTATTTTTTGTTTTATTTTATAGATGTGATATTTGAGCATGGGTTTATAAAAATGTAGGGCTACTTGAATAGCCTAAGAAATTATCACTTGAATAATCATAAACAACTATCACCTTTTTCTTCCTCATTACCCACTATTGTGTTCTAACATTATTTTTCTTTGTCACCTTCCTAATAGCATTGTTGTTCCTAATTGTATTATTTTCTTTTTGTGGTTCCTTACTTCTACTCATTGGAATTATATTTGATCTAGCAGCAATATCATTACTTAGTGCAAGCACATGTTCAACACTTCAACTAAATTTCATTTCTAACCTACACCACTATTGCATTTGCATGGACTATCATGTTTTTACATGGTGTCTTAAACTATAGCAATAGTTGCATGAGTTCCCTTAGATTTTAAATGTTGTGAGCAAGAAACTCACATTGTTTTGTATTAGTACTATAGATATCTTGAAATTTTGGATCAATTGCATCATAATGACAATAATCATCTTCTCCATCCATAGATTCATATCTTGATGTGAAGGACTGCTCATCTTCTTCTTTATAATAGTCAAAAAAGGTATCCTCATAATGAAGACCCTCTCTCTACTCATTGGGGGTATTTGGATTTATGAGAGTGGAAAGTTGAATTTTCTATTGTTCAATCTCTATAATAATTTGTTCCAATTAAATGTGATACAACACCTCATCTTCATAATCAACTTATTGTTTGCATGGAATCATGGAAGGAAGAGAATATTGGCAAGCATTATAATTTTCTCCATCAAGATAATTTGTGCAAAAATTTTAAGTGTCATATTTTATATCCATGTTCATCCTATCAATAAGCATAGCATTTCTTTTTTATCGAGCCTCTTGTTGTTCAATAATTTTCATTTACTTTTGTGTTTCCTTTTTTAGTTGATTTATCAATTCATCTAGTTTATCATTAAATAAACTTATGAAGTGTTGAGGGAAGGGGAGGATCAATGAACATGATGTGCAATATCATATATGTCCATATCCCTTCTATGAACACCAATGTCATGTCTTTCCTTATAATCAGACCTAAATTTTTTTCTTTATTTTCTAATTATGTTGCTACTTGAATCTTCAAAGCATACAAGTGTTGATCTCTTGAATTCATAAATAAACTATTTCTACCGATTGAAATAACTTTTAATATTTGAGAGGTATGTCTAAATGACTTACCATTATTTTGATTTTCACATGATGGATGTTTTTGTGTATTGTTTGAAGCTGCATATTCTTCTTCTTGTTAATAGAGTTTCCCTCTTTTATGCACTTCAAATCCTTTTGACCTAATTGTAAATTTTGGGTTTGACTTAAACAAAATTGCCTCTCTTCACTTGGAAGAGACAAAAATATTGTATAGCAACTACAACTTCAAATACTAGGAAAGAATATTTCCCTATTTTAATTTTTCAAGGTTTTCAAGATGAGAAAAAAAAATCTCCTCGAAAATGGCACCATTTTTTGGTGTGAGTTGATGGGCAATCAAAATCACCCAAACAAAAATTTTCTAGTTAAAACTAGCAACCAAATTGTAGAGGTTTTTAAGATATGAACAAACTCATACTTCACCAACAATAGCTGATATAAAGTATCCCCAACAATGGCACCATTTGTTAGCATAAGTTGATGGGATTCCAACTTCAATACGCAACAAAATGAAAACAAAAAACTTTCTATTAATAGGGCCTTCAAAATAAAAATATAATATCATCCCTAGCAACAATGTCATTTGTTGGCATAAGTTAACATGATTCAAAACTTAACCAAACAAGTTATTTTTTCAATAATTGTGTTAAAGTGTTTTTCAAAATATAAACCAATTTATCTTCTCCCCAACAATAATGCCAATTTATTGGTGATCTAAGTTGTAGGTCCCAAATCCCTAAGGTTGGATAGTCTCCCAAATGTCAAGGGTGTAGAACCTAGGAAGAATACCACAAAAACTATGTTAAGTTCAAACAATTGAGGACCAATTATTGAGGTAGATAAGACCTCCTTCACTTATAGCTCTACTAAACTAAGGGGAGTTTTCCTATGGTGTTGCAACTGATATCACTACAAAGACCAAAAAATGAACCTAATACAAACCATACCCATTGCAAAGTGCACCTCTATGTAAGTTATCATTCCATTCATATATGTTGGTTTGTAATACTCAAGGTCAAGCACACATATAAATGCATGGAATGTGATTAATGATAGCTCCTAATGCTATTATAGAATTCAGACATGGAAATGAGAACATGTTCAAATAAATAAAATTGTAAAGGAAAAATATATCAAGTTGTTTTGACTGTGTTAGGGTGGTAAGGATATGGATATAGTAGAAAACTTATGCCTTTATCCAATTAGGCAACAATATCTAAGTTCATAAAAAATTGTAACATTTGTAACATAAGATGACACCTTAATCAAAATACCATAAAAAAAAAATATTCCTTTCAAAATGCACAGGAAAGTTCGGCTCTACACATACATTTAGGAAAATAAAAAATATTTGCAGAATATTATATGAGTTTACTTAATAATCCACAAGAATAACCATATAGTTCATTTATTGTTCTAAGAAGATACATCACAAAATTACCATGATGATTTCACATTCATCTAGCTAGCCAACTAATCAACACACATCCAAAATTATACATTACACACATGGAGACACTCACTCAAGGTTGATTATTCAATTAATCACATGATCTAAAAATATTATAAATGCTTTATTACAAATTTAGTACAAACCTAGGCTATGTAAATATAAAAAAAAAATCCCAAATCTAGAAACTATGAACCCTAGGGTTCTATTGTGTAAGTTTTCATCTCTACTATGCTCCCTTTGTTTCTCCCTTTTTTATTCTCTTTTCAAGTGAAGTGTTCTAGATCCTTAATAACCCTAAAGGAAGATGCCAGATCTACAATAATATTTTCTATGACCCACCATGGTTATATTGCATAAAATTTGTCTATTACTTAGGAATCATTTTCACCAAATCATGTCAAAAAATCATGCAAAAAATTTGCTTGAATATCCCATGGAATCATGGGATAATGTTCATCCTATATTTGTAAGTATTTTTCTTCATTTATGACACCTTTGTATCTACTGTGACAAGGCATGGAGAAGCACACAAAAATAATTGCTAATACAATTTGAATATGGCATTTAACCATCATATTAATTAGGGAATTCTTTCTTCATTTTTTTCCTCTTGTATATCCATTTCCTTTTGATTAAAATTTGTTTTATGAGAATTGATGAATTAGATCTAGTGGTTGGTGAGCACTGTAGACACATTAATGGCATTTCTAGGTCATTTTCCTCCCTATTGTTGGAAAATTTCTTATAAATCCACTCCAAAATAATGAATAGTGGTTCATGGGGAAAAGGACCTTTTCTTACAGTTGTTGGCATTTTGTGTCTCATTAAATTCTTTCCAAGTTATCCAAGAGGGTAAGAGGGAGCTACAATAAAAAATGACAACAATGTAAAACTTTCAAGGTTGGAGGAACTCGTTCCATATACCTATTGTTGAAGTCTCAGAGATTGAGGTTGATTGGAAGTCATGACAAAAAGATATGTGGAATGGAGGAAGATAGTACTTGGGATGATAAAGTATGAAGGCCTAGAAAAAAATAAAGGGATAAGCCTAAAATATAAATAATCTAGAGTAAGGGATCAAAGATGTGAGAAAATGAGACAAGTCTAACATCTTAGAGATAGAAAAATTTCTAAGGCATAGCTCAACCATTTTAAACTTGGGATGGATAGAATGACATCACTGACAACCCAATAGGTCAGAAAAACCAGCACTTAGAAATTTTTTAAGAAGGGTACGAGTGGAATGTTGAGATCAGTAGGAAGGTTATGATAATATGGACAAGCTCAATAACCTAACATTCCAACAAACACATAACGAAATGAATTGACCATTATAGCTTCAATACTTATATTTTTTGGACATTTTGAATATATTGAAGCATGATGAACATAAAGAGTGCACCATGATGTATAATTAAGAAATTATTTAACAAAGGAAAAACCCACTTATACTTTCTCGATTTGGTTATGAAAGGTAAGATAGCACAAATCCAATATAGCAATGAGTAAACACAACCAAATCTATAAATTTTGAAACCCATCGAAGCTAGGCTACAACAAATAGGAAATGAGTATATCATGGATTCCTTAATTGGTATAATAGAGCTTGAGGGATCTCAAGGAGATATAGTCACCATATTATAATTATAGTGAGGTATAGTAGAGGAATATCTTAACTAGGGAAGCAAACAATAATAGTAATAATTGGTAGGCTCAGGTGTTATTTTTACCAAAAAGGTCAACACACTAAGTTGATGAGATTCACAACAAGAGAGGAAAGTACCTTTTCTAGTGGAGTTTGATCATTACGAGGTCAATGAAAAACTCAAACTAACCTAAGTAATGATATAAAATGAAGAGAAAGTAATGCTAATAATGTTTTTTCTTATGTTTATTCAAAACCCTCACCATTTATGTATGGCAATACCATAGAATGTGCATTATTAGAAACATTTATATCTTACACCCATAGATCATGGAGAGGAAGGATACAAACCATTAGGATACATCCAAACCCCCATAAAATATAATTTACACCCACTCTAAAACATCCACATTGTTGATTAAGTGTATGATCAACATGTTAAGCTCAACAATTTTGGATCAATAATCTAGAAACATAGATTCAACAAGATGCCAATACATTATATGAGGTGATAGAGTTATAGACACAGTAGCACACTACATAAACAATAAAAATCAATTCCTCTTAGAGAGATTACATCCTATCACTTGACATTGTAATTCACTAGAATAAAGGGTATAGTCACTAGCCATAAATGGGGTACATGAACCTAAACTCACATTATAGAACAATTGTGGAGTACACAATTCTTCACTCTTAAGATAATGTCCCATATGATGAGTGATATATAAATGAACTTTTATTTTAATATTATATATAATTACATGAGCTCACCTTTCTCTAACCATACTTTTGGATTATCAACTTGCATGCACTTGCTTGTAATAAGAAACCTACATAAGTACATATGCATCAATCTAGTTATGAGAGTGGCATAGAATAGAGAAAAATACATACTAACACTGGAAATGAGTCTCCCAATTACTTGAAGGAGAGCCCTAAGATGTGATGTCTAAAAATGAACTTGTTCATTAGTTCACATCTTTAAAATTAACATTTTGATCAATTTCTTCAATGATACAAGTAAATGTAATAAGGAATTAGGCACCAATTTCTAAGAATTCAATAATAATAAAAGGCCCAAGAAATTTAGACATAAAATTTCCCTTCTTGTCATATTATTTTTGAAAAATAACATATTGTTACTAATGTTGAATGTGTTAGATAATGATAAATTTTATGAGGATGACCATACTAAGAACACCAAGGTCTGAACCAAAATGATATATGCTTATTAGTTATCATCTTGAACATGTAGCCAAAAAAGTAAGAGTATATTTTTATATGCAAAAACCTCCTACTAGGACTAATTTGTGATCTAACAAAACCACTTCTTAAATTTCAAATACTTTAATGAAAATTATAGTACTTAAATAATTTTTTTGATATACCATAATCTCCCAAACAAATACTAGTAGTTCCTCATTTCTACTTCTAAACCTATGTAAAATATCCATAACCAGATCTCATAATTCCTCATTTACTTATGCAAGTTATGGACTCAATAGATTGATTGAAAAAGGAAGCAGGAAAACCATTGGTTCAAAGAAATATAAATTGTGCAAATAAATAATAAGCCACAAAAAATTATGGGGGCCTTCCAATGAGCACTTACCCCATCCCTCATCACCAATGAGAATGGAACACCTATTCCTCAACCTCCAATCCAAAATGAAGTACTTAGAACCATATAAAATTGGATATTATAACCTTAAATAATTATTATTAACATTTTCACATCCTCACTAGCCCTTACCTTTTGTCAATTTTAAGCTCGTGTTAATCATCATAAAAGTTTTGGAGATATTTAAGGATATTGAACTTTTTTTAAAACACTCCTCTATAGCTAAGATTTAAAACTTCATTCCTTTATACTAAGTACTACTTTTTCTTACATCAACTATGACAATCATGCCCTTGGTGTTGGAGACCAATGCACATACAAGACAAGACAATATAGTATAGACGACAAACTTCCTACAGCCATAAGAGCTAAATTCTTACACATCTTTTATTATTATAGCATTACACCATTTTCTTCTAGGCTTCAATTTTTTGCACACACAACCATATTTATTAAGGTTTGTTTCAATTTAGAACAAAAAATATTTCCTTCCACAAAACCTTGTATACACCATCATGCTTCATACACTAAAATCCAAGCTTGTGCATATACATTATTCATTGTCCATCTTTCATTCTAAGTTTGTAAAAATGATGCAATCATTATGTAATAATAAGAAAATTTTATTTTTTCCATGCCCTTTGTGTGAGAGGATTTAGGTTCAATTCAATATACATCATGCACATATTGTGCCCATGGCCTTGTGGGCATTGAGTCGATACTTGCACACTAAAACATATGAAAATAGGTGTTCCTAAAATGAGATGGGGTAAAATGGGTTGATGCACATATCTTCCTTGTTTCATTAGGAAAAATAGGTCCCCTAGGATAAGATTGAATTTCAACCCTTAGGTGAGTCAACCTTAATGGAGATCTTGTATTCCTTATGATTAGGGACAAAGATAATATTCCTAAAATGCACTTTTGGGAGATAAATAAAAATACTAAAGGAATCCAATTATGCAATGTGAAACTTGAATCATCAATTTAAATCATAATAGAAATAAAAACAACAAAATTTCAATAGATCTGAGAAGGGTAAGACACTGCACATGCCACCAAAAGCTTATGCTAAGTGTCCTCTTGGGACAGATTTTCCCTAGGGTGAATGGGTCTTGGTAGGACTTTCCAAAAATTAAAAATTTGAATATGTAGCTTTTGATCTACACTTTCTACCTATACCTTTCAATCTCTGCTTATGGATCTATACCTATAGAAAAATTTAAAAAAATTGTTTGTTTGTATTGGGGTTTGCCTCGACCAAACCCCAAGTTTGGTAATTAAACCTTGATGAAAAATACATATCTAAAACATAAATATGTGTGTGAGCCCTAATCTTAAGTGTTTCTAAGATTACTTAGAGCTGAAAGTGCAAAGAAACCTTATTCAAGTGTATTAAAATAAGATCCCTAAATGAACATGAATAATGAAAGAGAGACCTAATTAGGGAGAAGTCAAAACACCCTAATAGATCCAAAATTTGATTATACCTTGCTTTAGGTGGCTAGTAGAATGAAGATAGAAGATAGGATCACTAGGAAACAAGTTGTTAGATCAAGGGGAATAGCTAGTTGCATGTCCTAAAACCTATAATCCATCATGATCCACCATAGGCATCAATCTTCAATCATGAACAATGCTTGATCAATCTTGAAAAAATAAGCTTGAAGACCTACAAAAACAATTGAAATGATGCTCTAAGACTTCAAATTTTCTTTCTTGAATGTTCTCCTTGCTCTTGAGTGCTAATGTTGTGAATATCTTCTCAATCTTTTTCTCAACCTAGTGTAAAATGGTGAAAAGACTAGGCTTTATAGGATTCCTTTCTAATTTCCTTATTATTAAATTCTAAAAGCCAACATTTGAAATTTGAACTTGGGAGTTTAAAATACCACCAAAAACATGTCTAAATTTTGAATGTGGATCTTAAAGGAGACCCAAGGGTGAATGGGTCCTAGCCTAAAAATCTAGGATCAATGTATTTTGTGGTTTTAAATTAATTAAATGCATTTATTCAATGCATGTTGCAATATTGGAAAATGATAAAAATAGGCCTTGGGATGCATAATAAAGGGGTTTAGGGGCCTATTTATGAATGGTAAAAATGTATAAATGTGAGGTCACTAAAATGGGTCCAAATTAAGTATGAAATTGTACTATCACATAAAAGGAGTACAATTTTCTACACTACATTTAGCCCCCACTTTAGCGGCCATATGACACTACATGTAAATGCAAGATAAAGGACTTAAATTATACTATAAAAAGGATACTCATAAGGATTTTTAACAAACAAGGAGAATGGAGCCCCCAATGTAGTCATATGCAAAACCACAATGTTAGGAACTACATCTTGCAAAATAAAATCAAACTTCTACAAAGAATCAAATTTGAGGGTAGATGTATGTTCCCCTTATTTTGTTTGTTTTATGGAGGTGGAATTAGGATAGCAATCTAACTGCATCAAATTTCTTTTCTTGGTGACGTGAATGCTTACAATAGGATATTAAGAGTATAATACCATATATTGATAGACATTAAATAAGATCAAGGATGAAACCATGAATCTAACATAACAAATGACATCAAAAATGCAATTCTTTAGCCCCATTATGTTGATTTGAATGAAATATACTTGGAATAAAATATGATTTCTTAAATAAACTTGATTATATATGAATGAAAATGAAAATTCTAACTATCATTTTGACATTTACATTTTGAGAAATTACCTTGGTGCAGAGTGATTGAAAATGTTGAGTCAGCAACCATATAGGCCTCCTTGACTGATTGTTATTTGAGACGAGTTGGCACGTGGTGAGCTCCAACATACAGTTAGTCTACTGTACTCAACTTTATGTTTACATTTTTATATTTATAACATTTTTTTATGTATTTTAGGAGGTTTTGGAACGTGTCTAGAAATGTCAAAAAGTGTCTTGTTTTGTCGCAAAGCATCCCAAAATGGCCAAAGTGTCCAAGACCCCCATCCAAAAATGGCTCAAGTGTCCTAGAGAAACTTTGTTTTACTTTTAATTTATTGATGAATATTTTGATTATATGGGAAAAACAGGTTTTGAATGGACCTAAAACCATTAACAAGCAAGTTTTGACAAGGACCCAAAACCCAACCAGAAAAAGAACACTGCTTAAAGATACTCATAGGTAACTAGCAGCCAAACAACAACAGATCTACGAAGAATGACCAAGACTTTCCAAATGTGCAACACAAGGTTGTGTAGGGAACCTTGAACCTAATCAGGATAGGAATAGGGTCCTATAACCCAAAAAGAATAGAAGCACCACCTGAGTCGGTCAAGCAATAAAATATGACATATGAACTACCTAAGACAGCTAGGAAACCATCAGCCTACAGCAACTGGACTGCAACATAGCTTTTAACAGCAATACCCAATGAATTCAAAATCCCCACCTTAATAGGAGAATTAAATATCAGAATTAAACACTAGAGAGCCCTAGCCTTCTCACAGCACCAACCAAACCAAGACACCAACCCAACCTCCACCTCAGTAGAAGAGGGCTTCCCTCTATAGGAGAGGATGAAATGAGGACATTTGCCACTAAACATAGAATTTCCCACCAAGTCCACAACATACCTCTCCACCTCAATAAAAGATGGCTCCACCTCAGAAGAGCATTCTCCACCTCCATAGAAGACAAAGACTATAAAAACTTAAGGAAATAAGCTACATCCAAAGAAAGGAACAACATGACATCCTTTGGCACAAAAGAAAATTGGAACATCAAAGAAGAAACAAAGCACTCTTCAGCCAACAAACTTGAGAGAATATACCTTTGAGCCATAAACATATACATTTGAAGGAGCTCATCCAACTAGACGAACATGCCCCCACCCTACAAGTCAAACTTCAAAGCCCGAAAGGGGGAGAACCTAGAACTCAACAAACAATGATGGAAAAAAAATCAAAATGCCAACCACCTAACATGAGAAAGTAACCAACCAAGATAGCCACAAAAATCATGAACACGGGGAGGGTAGAAATCACTCCACCAGGGCCTCCATAGACACATAGCACCAAGGGAAACATTCCCAACATGATCTAGAGAAATAAATAGCACTGCAACGAAGTAGAGACAGAGCAGCTACATGATCAGCAAGAGTTGAAAGCACCAAGCTACAAGGACCCATGAGAAGTATGACAAGGCTAAGAAATCCCTCAAGTAGAGAGAGAAGAGAGAAAGAAAGAACATGAAGAACAACCTTTGACATGTTTCAAGAACATGGTGTGTCCCTTGATCTCCTCTATGCAACGTGGCGCTTGGGCTCATGACATGGATTAACTGCCTCTTGTGGATCTTGTATAAATTTGGTGGTTGTATCAGGCATTAATAGGTTGATCTTTTGGTGCAATGGCAACCACCAATGTAATAATTTTTATCAGATCCAAGGCCACAAGTTCAAACCCCTTGATTGTGTTGGGGGGATTATTGCAAGATGGTGTGTCCCTTGGCCTCCTCTATGCAATGAGGTGCTTGGGTTTGTGACATGGCTTAACCACCTCCTGTGGATCTTGTATAAATATGGTGGTTGTATTGGGCATTAACAGGTTGATATTTTGGTGCAACAACAACCACCAATGTAACACAACCCTACATGCTAGTCAAGGTCTAAAACATGCTAGAAAATCTCTTCATACAGCTCCACCAAAGGAAAACCAAAAACCTCATGCAGCTTCAAAGAGGAAGCCCCATAGAAGTATAGCCCCATAGCCACAACAAAAAATACCTAAATAAATTCATCACAGGAAGAGAAGAGGGAGAAGATAGAACTATAAAGCACAACCACCAACCTAATATGACATTCCAGGTCAAAAGATAGCCTACAACTCACCAAAAACCTTCTTACAAAAGGAAAACCCAAGTGATTAAGTACAGAGAACACCAAAGATAAAGTAGCAAACAACAACCTTTAAGAAGAAGAGAGAAAAAAGAACCAAAGATTCCTAGGAAAGGCCACAGGGACAGCCAAAGAAACACAAGTAAATTCCATGGAGTAGATAGGAAACTCACACAGACTACAAAAACCATTTGCATCATCTTCATCTTCAGATTTGGCCTCAACCTATGACACGCCTTCCCTGGAATTTGAAAAATTCAGACTCCCACTCATCTCTGAGTTTTTTTTAAGTAAAATTTTATTGATGAATGTTTTTAGGCATGCTATTGATAAATTCTTTCATCATTTCTAGGTTCCACCCCACTCACATCAATGTTTAGGAGGTAGATTATTCACATCTCTAGGAGTAAGTTACCTACCTAACCATAGAGGAGATAGACATCTTATGTGAGACTAGATTATTTTGGATATACATTATGCCACCGATGAGATATCATGATGCGATGTTGATGGAATTATTGGAGATATAGGATGAATACACTTGTACATTTCATCTACCTTTAGGGGAGATGATAGTGACACTTTAGGATATTCATCACATCTTGAGACTACCGATCCAAGGTGAGACCATCCATATTGAGGAGGATCGCACACACAGGAAGATACAGTGGGATATTGAGTACTATACTAATCATCCTATTATGCCAACAAAGATCAAGGCACGCATGAAGCTTAAGTGGCTTCTATGCTCACACTCATCATTGTTGTAATGGATCATGATTTTCACCATGGCACTAGCTCTTATTCTTGATGGACAAGGCACACACCTAGATGGTGGCTTCATGCATACTATTCACGAGATGGAGCATCATTGGATTGTCTATGCCTGTGGTCACAATATGTTGGCTCACCTTTTTTATGATCTTAGGTATTTTTTTAAGGAGAGTTGGATAGTATAGTGCATTCTACACTCTTGCAGGTTTGGGTCTTCGAGCATATCACATGCACTAGGCCTATAGGTTATCCCACAATAGTGGTCATGGGGTACCCATGAGCATTCAGCTATACTCTAAGATGTGCCTAGGATTTTGGGGATATTCTATACTAGAGGATTCAATTTGATTATTTAGAGTATGACATAGTATGGAGGCCATACCACACCATACCCAAGTGGTCAGATCACACACACAACTTGTTAGGATGCAATGGTATAGGCTCCTACTGTGACGTGACATGACTATATAATGATTCCTTTTTATTATGATCAAGTCATGCAATATTTTGGATAGATTTAGGTACCACTAAGGCCACAACCCACATACTTGAGATCAACATAGAGCGGCTCCAGACCTAGAGACATTCAACGTCCTATAGTTAATGATGTGTAATTTATTGAATTAAATGATGAGGACCATGATGTGCCCCCAGTATTGGACCTTGATGATGTAGTTACCACTATAGCCTACAAGAAATGGTGGGTGAGAGTACGATCGACACATGTCCCCTTACAATCATCATGTAGGTGACGTTAGACCTCTTCTAGGTCGAGGAAATGAGAGAGGAAAGAAGGTGGTCGATGGAGATACAAATGAGGATGATAGAGTAGAGGACATAGAGGATAAGGATGAGGATGAGGAGGATCTATAGTCTATGAGTGATGATCATAATGAGCTAGATGAGGCCACAAATTCCCCCAAGGGGAGATATACATCTCACTCATGAGTCACTTGAGCATAGTCAATAGTTGCAATAGGAATCACCATTCATGAGCATGGGGAGGCTAGTGGTACTACACCTTCCATGCTTCCTACACATGAGGGACCTATCATCCCATAGCAAGATCTCGATTGGTGGGTTGGAGATCTAGGTAATGATATGTTATTATAGCTTCATTACGTTTTTAAGATTACGTACATTTTCATTTAAATATCATGGCATTTTCTAATGTTCTTTATGATTTTTATCTTGCAGTGTGCACTTGAGAGTGGCAAGACCTCTTCCATTGAGTTACTACAAATATGGTCCCTTCCTTACCCCCACATTTGGACATATGGGTGGAGCATATGCTACCACCTAGTGTGGGACATCATGCTGACCTTTTTGAGCCCTTAGTGAGGTTGTGAGGTATTATGATCTATCTATTGTTGGGGAGGATTGAGCAAGAGGTGAGCTTGCAAAGCTTCATACTGCATACAAGGAGCTTTAAGCTTCTCGAGTTCCAGTCAATAGTGATATATAGGCCTTCATGTAGTAAGAACTCATCAAGTTGTAGGGAGAGATCACTAGAGTGTAGGTTGACAGAGATTTTACAGATCAGGAGCATGTCGCGAAATTGGTACAAGAGGGGATTGCTTTAGGTGAAGTATGGGGCCTACCAAATCAGATGAGCTCCATGGGTAGATCACGATCGACGGTCTCGTGAAAAACACCACCACGAGGCCTTAAGGAGTATGGTACCCATAGGCCACACTAGTATTATTGTATATTTGATGACATGTATATGAACTTTTCATGATATGTAAATATATGAGCATTTTGTGTTTGTTTTGAATTAGATTGCAAGGTGATCAATTAAATAGTCTTCACAAGAATATTTAATAAATGTCTCCATGATATGAGTTTTATGTGATCTAGACTAAACATCTAAGTTTATATTAGATACTACATTTTGATTAAGTGATAAATGTGTTAAACTAAAATGTACTTAAGATATAATTAAGAAATTAAATACATGTAATGGTTTATTTTAACACAACACACATGATATTTCAATAGTATGAAAAAGAAAGTAATAATTCAACATAGTGAAAAATGACTTCACATAATTCAAGACACATCAATAAAGTTTGTCAAGAACAAAGCAATGTGATACAAAATAGCTAAATATCTATTTAATCTAACAACATGCTTTTATATACATACTATTCAAAAGAAATGCTAAATGTAATATTTGCGCAAATGTGCAGCATTGATAGGCTCTTTGAGGGGTGTTCCATCTATTTTTGTTCATGTTTATGCTCCAGACCCATAGCTTTCATTAGTTGCATAGGGTCCTAACCAATTCAAACTAATTTTTCCTTTTTCACTTAGAGAGGCATTAACATTACATTGATTCTCATATAACACCAAATTATCTTTGTTAAATGAGCGGGGGATGACATTATCATTGTAACTATGTTGCATCCTTTTGGAATAGGCTTGAAGATGCTTGAGAATGTTAATGTGCTATTCATCAAGCATTTCAAGTTGTTGTAAATAATTTCTCTTTATACGTAGTGTCATCAATAATCCATCTAAGAGCAATTCTTAATGAATGAATTTCTAACTCCAAAGGCATTATTGCATTGGTGCCATAGATAAGGTTATAAGGTGTGTTTCTTATGGATGTTCTAATACTAGTGTGATAAGCACACAACACATAAGATAACTAAGTGTGTTAGTCCTTATTGTGTTTACTTACTATTTTTCTCGAGATTTGTTTTAGTTTTATTGGTTGATTCTACTTGACCATTGGACTATGGGTAGTAAGGTGTTGGACGTGAAATGTTTCTAAAAACTTCCTCACATCATTGTTCTTAAATGGTGTACCATTATCCGAAACTAATTTGGAAGAAATGCCAAGGAGAGAAATAGTGTGTTCCAATATGAAATGATAAATTCGATTAGTTGTGCGGAGTGAAGAGGAATGGCTTCTACCCATTTCATGAAATAATTTGTTATGGTAATTATCAGCATGTGTTCAAAAGAAGAGGGTGGTGATATCTTTCCAATAATATCCAAACCCCAAACTGAAAATCGCCAAATAGGAACTTGAGTGGGAAATTGAGAAGCATGAGCATCGATCAAATTGTTATGCTCTTGAAAATTGTGACATTTCTTAACATGGTAAAAACAATCATGTTCCATATGTCACCAATAATATCCTATGTAGATTATATTTTGCACTAATGATCTTCCTCCAAAATGTCCCCCACAAGCACCAGCATGAGCTTCCTCAAGGGCTATGTGGATCTCTGATTGTTTAAGACATATGAGTAAAAGACAATCAAAGGATTGCCTATACAAGACATCGGCTAGAATGGCATATCTATAGCAAGTTTTTGAATACGAGCTCTCTTGTTTTTAGTGGTTGGTTCAAGAAAGGTACCTTCTTTTAAGTCGTTGAATATTGGTGTGTACCATTTAGTAGAAGTTTCAATATTGGCCACAAATGCTTCTTTTATCTTGTCGTCTATGGAGGGTTTTGTTATTGTGTGGATGACAAATGTGAATTCAATAGACGAATCTTCAAGAGATACAAGGGAAGTCGCACTTTCCATTGCATCTGCATGTCGATTATCCTTTTTGGTAATGTTGTCAATGGTATATGATTTGAAGCATTCTATCTATTTCATTGTAAGGTCTTTGTATTTGGATAATTTATCATATTTTTTTTATGATCCAATTACTTTTTTAATGACCAATTGAGAATTACTTAATATCTTCATGTGTTTGACACCTAAGGATAATGTTGCATGTATTCTAGCAATTAAGTCTTCATACACTACAGTGTTAATTCATGCATAGGAAGTTTAATCAATCAGACAAGGGAATAGAATTTTCTAAGGGAAGAATTAGTATAACCCCCGCTCCAAAGCCAATTTGACACTTAGAACAATTAAAATACAATTCCCATGTTTCTTTTTCAATTGTCAATACACTTTCATTAGGGAATGAGCCCTTTTTAGGTAATGCTATTGGAGAAGGAGCATCATCTAAATGGTTAATCAAGGCTTGTCCTTTGATTTCCTTTTGAGAGATAAATTTAAGATCAAACTCAATTAACAATATAACCCATTTAGCTAAGCGTCTTAACAAGTTTGTTTTAGCAAAAAGGTGTTTTAGAGGATCAAACTTTGTAACCACATGAATCTTGGCATTTAGTAAATAATGTCTCAATTTACTAGTAGTAAACACAAGAGCCAAATATTATGTTTCTATCACTATGTATCAATTTCCATAATCAATTAGAGTTTGACTAATGCAATAAACATGATGGTCTTTACCATTATCATCTTGTTGAGCCAGCAATACTACTAAAGCATGGGTAGATGTTGATAAATAAAGGATAAATGTTTTTCTTGCATGGTGGGTTGTAAAATAGGAGAGGTAGCGAGGTACTCTTTCAAACTTTCAAAAGCTTGTTTACAATCCTCATTTCATTTAAATTCATATTCTTTCTTAAGAAGTTGTGTAAAAGATAAAGTTTGATCTGCCAAAGATGTCACAAAAGGAAGATGGCTTGAATCCTTCCTTGTAAAGTACATAATTGAGATATTTTCTTTTGAGGTGGCATGCTAATGATAGCATCAATATTTTTTGCTTCCACCTCGATGCCTCTATGTGACACAATAAAACCCAAAAAATTTCCACTTTCAACACCAAAGACACATTTTTTTGGATTCAATTTCATGTTGTACTTACACATTCTTTCAAAGATCTTTCGAAGGATTTTAACATTGTCTTGATAAGTTAGGGATTTAGCTAGAATATCATTGACATAATATTCTATAATTTTATGTATGTAATCTTGAAATATCAATGTCTTATCTCTTTGATATGTTGCATGAACATTCTTTAATCCAAAAGGCATGACAACATAACAAAATATTCTCCAAGGTGTAGTAAATGTTGTCTTGTATTGATCTTGAGGGTTGATAAAGATTTGATTATATCCTTAAAAACCATCCATGAATGATAATAAGGTATTACATGTGGTTGAATATACTATCACGTCAATATTTGTTAGAGAAAAATCATCTTTTAAATATTCTTTATTAAGATCATGAAAATCCATACACATCCTAATACGATTAATAGGCTTTGCCACCACTACAATGTTTGAGATCCATTGGGAATAATCAATAGGATGAATAAAGCCACCATCTAGGAGCTTCTCAATTTCAGCCTTAACTAATAAAGTTATCTTAGGATTCATCTTGCATTTTTTTTCTTATCGATTTAGTTTTTGCAAATACAACTGTTGTCGCACCAAAGATCAACCTGTTAATGCTCGATACAACCACCGAAGTTAATGAATACATAAGAGGAATTTAAGCCATGTCCCAAACCCAAGCGCTACACTACACAACACAAGGAGACCAAGGGCACACACCTTGCAACAATCCCCACCCAACACAAGTGAGGGGTTCGAACCTGTGACCCAAGCTCTAATACCAATTGTTGCAAAGATAATTGTCATTGCACCAAAAGTTTGCATGTTAATGCCCAATACAATCGCTAGAGTTAATGAATCCATGAGAGGCAGTTAAACCATGACATGAACCCAAGTGTTTCATTGCACAACACAAGGAGACCAAGGGTTCACACCTTACAACATTAGCATCATGTGCAAGGATGATGTTGGGTGCAACTATTTTAGCATCAATACCTAGCATATCTGAATAAGTCCAAGCAAAAATTATAAGAAATTTATGTTATAATGTTACATGCCCTTCTTGTTCATCCTCATCAAGGCACTTTCCTATTTGAAGCACTCTCTCTTTGTTAGATGTTTCCATTGATATGTTAATTGTATCTCCCATAGGTAAATCACTTTGATTTGGTATTTTAAGAATTTATTCTTCATGAATATCACTTGTTTTCATTTTTGTACTAGAGTATTCCTTACTAATTAAGGCACAAGGAATCCTTGTTTGTGGTGAGGAGTAGGTGACTTATCATAAACTCCTAAAATTTCTACCAAGGCTTCATCATGTTCAAAATAATCTAATGATCCATCACTTATTGTATCAATTAATTTGGGATACTTTAAAGTGAGACTTGTCTTAGAAGAATCTCACATAATGGTGTTGATGTTAAGTGAAGGCCTTTTTGTTGCTTTCGTTATCTTAGAATGGCAATATCCAAGACCATTTTTTGTTTCTTATATGTTAGGCTCTATAGGGACACAAATGCCTTGTTCTTTCACACCACATCCTTTTCCACTATAACCAAGTTGTTTCAAAAGATCATAACCTCTTCCATAACGCTTTTTCATTTTTTTCAAAGATGGTGGGTGCTCACAATCGATCTCATAATAACTTGTGTAACTTGTGTCCACCTCTAAAGTGATTGAAGTAGGTGATTTTGAAGGTTCCTCCAAATGTTGTGTTGACATTATTGTTGTTTCTTTTTCATTTTTAGATTATTTTGTTATGATTTTGTATTCTCCCATGAACATAGGTGTGAAATCCAATGAACCCCAATCATCTTCCAATAATTTTGAAACTTCTTCAACATTCTTTTCTTTTTCTTATTCATACACAAGCACAATTTTTGAAGTTGGTATCAATATTTTCAAAGGACTTTCCTTGTTTATCTTAGTGTGCAAACAAATTTTTGGGTGAGGGTTAGCCTTAATTGTATAAACCTTGTTGTTATAGGCATACTTCATTAAATGATGAAGATTTGAAGGTACCCAATTCATTTCATGGATCCATGGTCTACCTAGAAGAAGATTGTATGAAAGATCTTGAGGCATGACATGGATAGGAGTTTACAACATGACCTTTCCAACTCTAATAATCAATGCTATCACACCAAGTTGTTGTTTTCCCACATTATCAAATTAGTGAATAGCTATAGACTCAGGTTCAATCATATCCTTGTCTACTCCAATATTATCTAAGAAGTTCACACTACACACATTAAGAGTCGAACCATTTTCAATGAGAGTTATTTTTATTCCATACTTATGACATCCATTACCATGAAGGCTTCATTTTTTTGTATTTCCAATGAAGGTAACTCATCTTGATGAAAGACAATGTCAATCTTAACCAAATTCATACCTTGAATTAGGGATGTTACATCATTTAGTTGCACACTAGGAGGGATAACTACTTGTTTCAAATCATTTTAAATCATGCTATGGTAATTAGGTGAATCTTGAATGAGATCCCATAAAGAAATCTTAGCGGGATTGTTTTTAAGTTGTTCCACAAGATCATACTCCTTTCCATTTGCAAAGGCAAGCGAGGAGCACTAGGAAATTTTGGTTGAGGCAATTGTAATGAAGTAGGTATTTCTTGTGGTTTCCTATTGTTCTTTGTGTTATATATGTATGAGCAATGGTATTGTAACTTAATTGTTGTGAAGTAGTGTTACTAGTAAGTTGCCTTGCAAAATTCAAAATGGTTCCTTGATGTAATCGTTTATTTTTAGGTGGTCCTATGATAAGCACAGGTTTGTTTTGAACTTGGTGTTGGTATGAAAGTGTGTAAATGGTAAGTTAAGGTGTGATTGCATTAACTTCCCTTTATTTTGGTTTGTCATAACAAGCCTTAGTGGACAATCCTTGTGAGATGAAATCCTCAAGGGCTTAATCTAACATATCAAAGTCATTACTATATATTTCAAATGTAGGAGAGTTAGCAAATCAATAATAAAGCACACAATCATCTATGGGATGTATTATATTAAAGATTTGTATCAAAGAAATTACTCTAAATTGTAGTTAAACAAATCTCTAAAAATGTTCCATTCTTCTCTATTCTCAAGGATTCATTAAATCATTTGGCTCTTATATTTTGTATGTGCACTATTATTGTTAGAATGACAACTTGAGAAACGAAATGTTCAAAATGCAAAAAATCTAAGTTCCTACATGAAATTAAGTGATGAAAGTCATAATGCTATGATAATGGTGATATTGACAAATGGATAATGATGTTAACTTATGTGATGCAAATGTTGTGATAAGAAGCTAAAATAATTTTTCATATGCTCAAATAACTATTGATATGATAAATTAAAATGCAACTATAAGGCAAGACATGAAATAAAATGCAACTATAAAGCAAGACATGATTATAATTTAACATGATACTACAAAACTAACTATAAACTTCAAATGCTCCAAAGCTATTCTTGCATAATAAGTTTGCTAAAATATGGATGATAAATGTTGTAGCAAAGGGTTGTATTTATAGAATTTTCAAAGCATCTTGTGATGTGGCAGCAATCGACGGTCCAGATTCAAACATGAGGGATGAACGGTGGAGATGGAAGAATCAAGAAGGATGTTCCCTTGACTAAGGACAACATGTCAAATGGATGAAGGAATAAAGTGTGTGAGAAAAAATCCATGTGTTAAAATTTTGTTGAAGATAATTGGTTGAAAATAATGTAATTAAATATTAGTCATATTTAATTACATGTGACATTTGATGACATGGCCAAAAAGTGTTGTAGACATGTGACTAATTTTGGATTTAAAATTATTCAAACTTAGTGAGGAGATATTTAATTAAACAAAAACAAACTATAGTCATTTGTTCATATAATTAAATTTAGAAGAATGTGGTTTAGAATGACGAATTTAGAAAAGAGTGAGCTATATAAATAAATTGAGAATTTATTTATAAGTAATTGAAATAAAGGAGTTCATTAATTAAATAGCTAGTATTTAATTAATTAATTGTCTCGACCGATTTTAGGTGTATACATTTTGCCCCTCTTTGAAGTAATGTGTTTACACATTGCTTCAAAGAAAAATTTGTTGCTGATTTTGACAACAAAAAAATTTGATGCCCCAGATGCTGATTTTCAGGTGATGACAGATATATGCCCCCTCGGGAGATAAATCAGTGAATTTTTTAATTTCTGGGATTTTTTTGGAATTTTTGAAAATTTTGATGACTTTTGGATGATTTGATGACGATCTCAAAATTTTATGTTTGAGAAACGATTTATCTCCCGAAAAATGATGTTAAAGTCACTTGGTGATGATTTGATGAATTAAAGTCACTTGGTGATCATATGATAATGTGTGAGGAAAAAGCCATGTGTTAAAAGTTTTTTGAAGATAATTGGTTGAAAATAATGTAATTAAATATTAGTCATATTTAATTACATGTGACATTTGATGACATGGCCAAAAAGTGATGTAGACATGTGACTAATTTTGAATTTGAAATTATTCAAACTTAGTGAGGAGATATTTAATTAAATAAAAACAAACTATAGTCATTTGTTCATTTAATTAAATTTAGAAAAACGTGGTTTAGAATGAAGAATTTAGAAAAGAGTGAACTATATAAATAAATTGAGAATTTATTTATAAGTAGTTGAAATAAAGGAGTTCATTAATTAAATAGCTAGTGTTTAATTAATTAATTGTCTCGACCGATTTTAGGTGTATACAATCACTTCTAAAGGGCTTGAGGGATATGTTAACTTGTAGAAGGAGATCTGACATTGTCAAATAACTATGTTTTCTCCAAGGTTGACCATTTAATGTGTAGTTTGTTGTTTAATGTTTTGAGATAGTTTATAGTTTTCAATGTTTGCAAAATGAGAACTAATCTAAATGAACAATGCAAAGATATAAAAAGATAAAGGAAATGACCACAAATATGAAATAATATAATACTAAAACATAAAATAGTGTTTACAAATTTCCTCAATATATCACCAAACGAACAACTTTCTTTAACATTCAAATCATATTGTTTTAGAATTTCAAAAGACAAATGTAACAATAGAAATAGAATGTACAAATAGACATAAAATTGCACCCAAAAATATGTCAGGACACCTATACAAGGACAGATTTTCCCTAGGGAAATGAGTCCTAGCATAGGGGTTGTAAAAATTAAAATCTAAGTCTAAGGTTTACTACTAGGATTTCTTGTTTCAGGTTGCAAACTGTGGTTAAATTTTCTAGATTTAGGTGTCCTAATGTAAGTGAAATTAGTGAAAAATGATGAAAAAAGTGACACTTTTTTAAATGCAACTTTGATTAAATTTGCTAATGTAAATGAGTAAAATTATACTAATATGCAAGTACTATGTAAAATCAATGTAATATGCATGCAATTTTTTTGGATTTTTCAGATTTTAAACAATGCAAAATGCAAATTTAAAATCCTATATGAGATCAAAACTAATGTAATTTTGACAACCCTAGATGAAATGCAAACTAATGCAATCTAATGCAAACTAATGCAACTCCTAGATCTAGGGTTTGAATGGACTCCAATTTCAAAATTTTAGATGTACAATGTTGGGTTCACCAAAATAAAACATCAAAAAATAGTTGTTGGTGAAATGAGATGGGGGAAAATGGGGTGATGCACCTATCTTCCTTGTTTCATTAGGAAAAGGAGATCACCTAGGATAAGAATGACTTTCAATCCTTAGGTGAGTCAACCTTAATGGAGATCTTTTCATTTTCTTTATGATTGAGGACAAGGTAAATATGCCTAAAATGCACTTTTGGGAGATAAATGAAAGATACTAAATTAATCCAATTATGCAATGTGAAACTTGAATAATCAATTTAAAGCATAATAGAAATAGAAACAACAAACTTCTGGCAGATTTGAGAAGGGTAAGACACTATGCACCTATCACCAAAAGATTTTGTTGAGTGTCCTCTTGGGACAGATTTTCCTTAAGAAGAATGGGTCCTGGCAGGCTTTTCTGAAACTTCAAAATTTTGAATTTATAGCTTTCGATCTGCACTTTCTTCCTATACCTTTCAATCTTCACTTTTGTATCTGTACCTGTAGAAAAACTAAAAATTTTAGTTTGCTTTTATGGGGGTTTTCCTTGATCAAACCCCAAGTTTGGTAATTAAACCTTGCTAAAAAATACATATCTGAAACATAAATATGTGTGTGAGCCCTAATCTTAAGTGTGTATAATATTGTTTAGAGCTAAAGTACAAAGAAACCTTATTCAAGTGTGATAGAATAAAATCCCTAAATGAACATGAATAATGAAAGAGAGACCTAATTAAGGAGAAATCAAAACACCCTAATACATCCAAAATCTTATTATACCTTGCTTTAGGTGGCTAGTAGAATGAAGATAGAAGATGAGATCACTAGGAAACAAGTCATTAGATCAAGGAAAATGGCTAGTTGCATGTCCCAAAACCTAGAATCCATCATGATCTACCATAGGCATCAATCTTCAATCATGAACAATGCTTGATCAATCTTTGACAAAATGAGCTTGAAGACCTACAAAAAAAACTAAAATGTTGCTCCAAGACTTCAATATTTCTTGCTTGAATGTTCTCTTTTCTCTTGAGTGATAGTCTTGTCAATATCTTCTCAATCTTTTTCTCAACCTAGTGTAAAATGGTGAAAAGACTAGGCTTTATAGCTTCCTTTCTAATTTCTCGATTATTAAATTTTGAAAGCCAACATTTGAAAATTAAACCTGGGACTTTAAAATTCCACCAAAAACATGTTTAAATTTTGAATATGGATCTTAAATGAGACCCATTTTCCCAAGGGTGAATGGGTCTTGGCCTAAAATTCCAAGATCAATGTATTTCGGAGCTTTAAATTAATTAAATATATTTATTCAATTCATGTTGCAATATCAAAAAATGATAAAATGGGCCTTGGAATATATAATAAATGAGTTTAGAGGCCTATTTATGAAGGGTAAAAATGCATAAATGTGAGGTCACTAAAATGGGTCAAAATTAAGTGTGAAATTGTACTATCACATAAGAGGTGTACAATTTTCTACACTACACACATGTATCATACACCTAATTATGCATGTCCTCTAACATCTTATAATCCAAATCCCATCAAGCTATCATTTAAGAGGATATAGATCATGCACTTTGCTTCAAGAAATCAATACTAGATTACACTTCAAACAACATGCATACAAATACTTCTTTAAACATTTCATTTCTAGAAAACATGTAGTCTGACAAGAATTAAGTATGATGTAGTCGATCGAGAATCAAGTAAATATATTATATTCAACCATGTAATAAATAATTATGTGTTGTGTTTGTGTGTTATTCCTTATCCAATTGATATTTGTTGGTTAGTATTTATCGAGGGTTGCTAGCCTTAACCAATAGTAGTCTATTATATATATGTACTTGGTGTTCATAGTTAGGGACTATATATTATGACTTTTTTGTACTTATTTCATATTCAAGAATTGGTAATAAAGTTATATCTTTCATGTATTGTTGCAAGTAACTTATATTGTGTTATGTAATTATATTATTCTTGTTTAATCTATAAATTTTTCAAAGTAGAACAAGCGAGTAAACATTTGGTGTTGTTATTGATACAAACTCTGGCGATCAAAACCTAGACAAGAATCATGGCGTTCTAATGGCCCAACCAGACGAAGAACCTATACAAGCAAACGAAGAAAGAGAAGATACCTATGGGACATCTCACTAAAGGAACATATAAAGATGGAAGATCTTAGGAGAGAGGTCCCTCAGGTAGCCATCTAGGACAATCTAACTGTCAACCCAGATGTTTATCATCTTTTTGATAGACTGTCGAGATTGATTGTACGTAACTATATCATACTCCAAGATCTTTTGGATGACAAAGATAGATAAAAAAGAAGAAAAAAATACTATAATGATACAAGGGACAAAAAAATAAGAGGAGGAAGAACATGATACCATTCATAGGCATACTCCCAAAAATTAATGTCCATACAACCAAACAAAGTCTAGATACAAATTCCAAGTGATCAAGAAACATCGAAAGAATGGGTGAAGAAATCCCTTAGAGTAAGAGAACATGAGGAATGATGAAGGATATTAAGAAGAATTGTCGAAGATATAGAAGTCTTTTTGTCTAAAAGTTCAAGCCCACCGACAAGTAATATTTGAAGCATCAATTGAAACCGAAGTTGGGAAGAAAATAAAACTGTCATTGACAAAATTTATAAAGGAGAGACAGCATCATAAAATGAAGAAGAAGAAAGAGACCAAGAAAATGAACTAACTAGATTATTTGAGAATAACATATGTTGCATTCGAGAACTATCCATCTTGGGAGAAGAGCTGAGAATTGGAGGATCCGAACCAAAGACCCTTGAATAGAGGGAGTACATGAAATATCCCTAGGATACACAAAGTGTAAAGGACACTAAAGGTGGATGAGTGAAGGACTCATACATGATAGTGAGTGTATTATAGACATGGGAACGTGCCAATAAAAATAGTCCAAACAAATCCAATACACAAGGAAGGAAGATGATGACTCTATGAGTCAGTTTGAGGGTGGAAAGGAAAAAACTACCAAAATTTATGAGGAATGGGTCAAAGGGTTTAGTTAGACATTGCAAAACCTAAAAAACCATATAGATAGCAAGCATCCAAGAATACAGATATTATTGGCTAAGAGCATTCTAAGCAACCCTATAAGGTATAGCCATAGATTGGTTCACTGAACTAGTAGCAGAAGACACAACCTCATGGAAAAGGATGACAATGATATCATCACCAAGATCTATAACACCAAATAAGGGAAGCACAATAATGTACCAACTTACAATCATAGGCTCAAATAATTATTGGTAAAATTGGAGAACCGGCCAGTTGATGGGCTAAACAAGAGATTGTTCATCAAGGGACTAATCCCCTCTATTGCAGAAAAGGATGAAATTGGTACCTATGTCCTTGTATGCCAATGCTTGCAATCAAGTGATGGATATCAAAAGTGAAAGAAAAAAATCCTCTTAAGGGAGGAATAATATAGACGATGATGAGAGTATGGAGGAAAGTAGCGATGAAGAATCAAATACAGTCCAATCCTTAAGGTGGGACATGATGCGCATAATGAAATAACTATAGGTCAACAAAGAAAACTCAAAATTAATCAAAGAACTATGGTGCATTGACTATAAAGTAGAAGATCACACTAAAACTAATTGCTCAAAAAAATTATTGTGACATTTATTAGGTAATGGGACATTCCATGAAGGAATGGTCGTGCAATCTAAAAACAAGCACACATGCTCTTCACCCAAGGGGAACAATCAACCCCTCCAACCAAACCTCCTAAACCACAAAATAATAATAATGCATCTCCAAGTAGATACCACAATAGAATAATAAATAACAACCAATACAATAATGTAATAGTGGATCAAGAAGTTGAATTCAGTAAGACTCTAAAGGAAGACCCATGATCCAGTGTCAAAATTGTAGTGAATGGGGACACTTCTCCAGAGAATTCCAAAAAAAATCAAGGTAAAGGAGGAACATTATATAAGTGGTGTGGGGTGAGTAACCAAGAGGAAAATGACTGCCCAAAAAAAAAGCTATCAACATATGGGAAGTGGAGGACAAGGAATTTCTAGCAATTACGAGAGCACAAATGAAGAAGGTAGTGTATCCATACCCATGTACAAAGAAGGAAATACATTGAGAGGCTAAATGGAAAGTATAATAGGTGATGGCCAAAGAAAGGAGAAGCTCCAATGAAGCAACAAGTACATCATTACAGTCAGAGTCAGAAAAGAACATTATGTGGCAGATGTTATAGAAAATTGTACCTATCAAGGAGACAGACCTCCTACAAACAATACCACAACTAAGAGTGACAGCTATGAACATAGTCGATGACAACCAAACTCGACAAGAAGGTCCAAGCAAGGACATAGTAGTAGAACTTCCATTGAAGGGTGAAGAATTAGTTGACCCAATGATGCTCACAATGAACATCAAGAGGAAGCCAACAATCTTACAAATGAAAATCATGGGAAATAAATTCATAGACACCATCGTTGATGGAGGTTCAAGAGTGAATTTATTGTCGAAGGAGACATGGGAATGTCTTGAGAAACCAACTCTTTGTCCCCCAATATTTAACTTAGTAGGCACCAATCAACATGGTATCAAACTACTAGGTACACTGATGGCATAGAAGGTGACAATCGAAAAACAACAATTTCTGTTGAATTTTGTCATTATCTCATTGTAAAGGAAGGTGTATGATGTATTACTCAGGAGAGGTCGGTTGGTAGCAACCAAAGCAGACCACAATTGGAAGTGAAACACCCTAGAAATTTCATTGACCTAAAGAATTAGGTGGTGAGAAAAGAACAAGCATCCTCTGAGTCAAAATCCAAACAAGAAGAATCAAGGAAGACAAAGGAAGAAAATTCATTGAACTTAATGATGAAGGGGTACTTGATATTGAGAGTTTCTCTAAGGATGAGATAGTTTCCTTCAATAATCTATTCCAATGGTAGATGGAAGACTACGAGGTGTTTCAAACCAGTGCAATATGGTACAAATCAAGGAGATCGAGGAAGGAAAAAACAAAGATACAACTAGTCAAACATTTCCTTTTGAGTATGGGGAATACAAGGAGGGAGTAGCAAAATTGGATGACACACCGGCCCAAAATTTCAAACGAGACAAAATAATCAAGTATGAAGAGCCAAAGATGAAGAAGGTTAACTTGAGATACGAAAACAACCCAAGAATAATCATGGTTGGTGATGATTGGTATCTAGTGTTGAAAGTAGCAGCTTTCAAAATATTCATAAAATACAAAGATGTCTTTGACTAGACATACAAAGATCTTAAAGGTATACTGCCAAAATTAAGTGTGCATAGAATTCCTCTAGTGTCAAGACCGCAACTGATAAGGAAAATACCAGGTATAGGGTGAATAAAAACTATGTTACTAAAGCATAAGAAGAAATAGAAAATATGTTACAAGTAGGCATAATCTTTAAAGTGGAAACAAGAGAATGGGTCTCTCCGATTGTAATATCACTAAAGGAGTCAGAAAAAAAATATATATATGTGGACTTAATAAGCTTGAATATGGTGACTATCAAGGATCCATTTCCAATCCCATCCATAGACACAATCCTTGAAGAATTTTTTGGTCATGAGATGTACTCATTTGTGGATGAGTTCTCGAGGTAAAATCATATAAGTATCATCGAAGAAGACAATTTGAAGACAAAATTTGTAGTTGATGATGGAGTATATGTGTACAATCAATTTTTTTTGGCCTATGCAACAATCCAGCAACCTTCCAAAGAATCATCCTTCTTATCTTTGACTAGAGAAAATATTTTCATGTACATGTGGATGCATTTAACTATGTAATTGGAGCAACATTGGCTTTAGTAGGGACCCAAGGATTGGACCACCTGATATTCTTTGCCAATCAATTATTGTCAAAAGCATAAAATAATTATAGTATGATGGAACAAGAAGCATCAGAGATTGTATACGTAGTCCAAAATTTTAGACACTATCTGTTGGAAACACCATTCACCTTTTATGTGCATCATCAAGCTCTAATGTTCTTGGTGAACAAGCCAATCATCTAAGGAAAATTAAGTAGGTGGATCTTGTTGTTACAAGAAATTACATTCACCATAATTGTTTGGCTAGGGAAGAGCCATGATATCACCAACCAGTTGTTGAGAATTCAATTTGGTGAACCACTTAGAGGGAGTGAATGAAGGTTTCCATGATGCTCATTTATTCTATATCACATCACTACCGCCATGTTATGAGAACATCAAAGAGTATCTATCCACTTCCAACTTTATGAAAAAGATGCCACAAAGACAGAGACAAAATATGACATTAAAGAGTAAAACCTTTCAGCCTATAAATGGTTTATCATATAAAATGGGGCCTAACCATGTGTTGATACAATATTTTATACATTAATGAATTCCAGTACTTAAGAATCACATGAAGGTCTTGTTGGAGGGCACATGGAACAAGATGCCATAGCTCGAAAATTCCTCTTGGTAGGGTTGTGGTGGACGACAATACATAAAAATGTCTGAGAATGGGTAATTGGATGTGATACATGTTAGAGGGTCAATAAACCTCTTAAGAGAGATTGCATTCCTTTTATTACCTCACAATCATAGGAGATCTTTTAAGGGTGGGGGTTGGATTTCATCAATCCACTCAAAGTCAACCAATTACACCCATTTTAATATATTGTGGTAGCCACAAAATACTTGATGGAATGGGCAGAGGCCAAAGCACTCCAAGACAACATGGCAATCAGTGAAGCAATATTTATATATGATCAAATTGTTACATGGTATGGAATTCCAATACATATCATAAGTGATCATAGAGAGCACTTTGTCAACCACATCATTTGACTCATAATAAAGGATTTTTGAATCTTCCATAGCCTATTGAGTTTGTACTGCCCAAGGGTGAATGGACAAGTAGAGTTGACTAAAAATGTGTTCATGTCTATCATCCATAAATCATGTGGATTTGAAGAAGAAGAATGGGAATAAAAGTTTCTTTTGTATTGTGGGCATATCGTACAACATACAAGGTGACAATGGGGCACAAACCATTCTATTTAATGTATGGTAAAGAAGCAATAGTGCCAGCTAAATATATGGTACAAAGTCTAAGAAAGTGATAGATAAAAAAACTTGGTGACACAGAGAGTCTAAAGGAATGGTTATTCCAACTCAACAAACTAGACTAACAAATATTTTTGACACAATGGGCCACATAGGTGATGCAAAAAGGAGAAAGAACTGACATGACAAGCACCTTCATCGAATGAAATTCCAACCTATCCAATTGGTTTTAAAATATAATGGACACAATTAAATCAAGCTTGGTAAATACAAGGTAAGGTGGTTTGAAACCTTTAAAATCATATAAGTTCGTGAGAATGGAGCAATTAAATGTGAAAATTTAGACGATACCCTACTACAAGACTCCATCAATGGATTAAAGTTGAAACTGTACAAGGAAATAAAGGAAGAACTTATTAGAATAAATTTGTTGGGCTATGCAAAAAAAGAGGACTAGACAATAAACAAAAAAAGATTTATGGAAGAGGAGGACTAGGTAATAAGTACGAATCAATTTGCAGTAGGAGGATTGGACAGTGAGAGTAGACCAAAAAATTATGGAGAGATTGGTCAAGAAACCAGTAGAAGGAATTGCAATACTAAGAATCCATAAACATGACAAATGCTCTATTTAGGACACTTGCATTGTTGAGGAGAGTATGGAGTCACTAGAAATTATTTGAACCTTACAAAGGAGAAAAAAGAGGATATGTGGCCTATGAACTCAACAAAGAAGTCAAGAATGAATAAAAGAAAGAGGTCGAATACAAAGTTGACTTGGATGAATATCCAAAGGAGGAATAATTGTGCCTTAGGGCCATAATAATGGTGGAGGATATGTTTATTGCCAAACAATCTAGACACAATGAAGAGGTGATCAAATACACCATTGAACATAATCTAGAGCCCCCTCCACTCTTGACCTCGAATGGACTATGGTAGTAATACCTAATCTAGTGGGTTCACTGATGGTCAAAGGAGATAATGTCAAATGGTATCAACATTACGAAGGGAAATATGTTGACAACAACTACAAAGGTATTGGACCCCCTACTCTCATAGAAAAAAAAAATTGAATGAGTATTTGGTGCATGTTGTGAAAATGATTGTAATAAATGACCCCCTTTTACTTGTATGTGGAAGTATGTGTCATAGTGAAAGTAAGAAGACCTGAGGAAACAAATGGCCAAATAAGGAAAATTAAATCATGAAGAAGATGAAAAGAATAAAAAGCAAAAAATGGAGTTGAAAATATTTTAAAAATCAATGACAGAAAATATAAAGTCAACTAATGGAATAAATTTAAATAAAAGAGATACTAAAATATTAAGGTTGAAAAATAATAAAATATCAAAGTTGGAAAATATGGATGATCTGAATTGAGGTTAGAATTCAATAACAATATCTGGTGTAAAAGAAAACCTATGATATTGTGTTAATTGGATAAAATGGCAAAACTCGTGAAAGGAGTTGTATGTCTTCAAAGTCATTGTTTTATTCAAAATAATAAGAATATATACAAATTGAAGAATTCCAACAATCATCACAGCCTCAAGAATTTGAAATGAATAGCTGGATATGAGAAAATACAAAAAAAATTAAAAACTTGTAAATTTAGGTACCCCAACTTGGCAGGGTCCTAACTTGTTGCATGTTGGTCAGATTGAAAACTTCTTTACCTCATCAAAAAGGTCTTGAATAGATTGAATTTTAGTCCCTTAAATCTAATGATCCTTTATTCAATTTAAAGGATTGACAAAAATTTTGAGCCTGAATTCCACTTTGAAGACCTCTAAAAATGTGATTTACTAGAACCTAGAAAATACCAAAAAATCCAAAAAGTTGGATTTTCAATTTTTCATAGTTTTGTCACCTTCGGATCGCTCTGGAGCATCCTCAGATGGATTTGGATCATTCCTCCCCCCTTGAGAGGAAATGGACCCCATTATATCAACACTCTGTAAAAGACGAGGAGAATGTGTGCAATCTGGTCATTGGTAAACCACTTGCTTTGGTGAGGTAGTTGTCCTACTTGAACCACTTGATAAAGAGTAACTTGGGTGTTTCTCATAAATTTTTCGTGAACATAAACAATCTAATCATGCACGACTATAACAATAGTCTCGGGATTGAATTTAGTAGCTTGAAGTCACTCAACAATGCTTAAAGTATCCAATAGAGGTGGGAAGTATGGTAATAACTCAACATTAAAAATAGAATGAGACCCCAAAAATGGAGGAATGTTGAGTTCAAAAGCAACCTCACCAACCTATTGTAGAATAGTGTATGGTTCGTACCAAGGAATATGAAGCTTCTTATGTGGTCCCTGAAGTCTCTCCCTTTGACGATGCAACCACACTTTATCACTAATTTGAAAATGATGAGGTACACAATGCTTGTCAAGGTGGTCCTTGTATTTCCTATTCGTCTATTGCAATATTTCATGAACTTGTTGAATATCATAGATCTTTTCAAAAAACTAAGAGACTTTTTCCCTCTATTTTTCTTTATGTGTTGATAGTTCAGTTTCCATGGTTGGAAGAGCAACATCTAAAGGTGCCAATGGAATCCCAAGCAAACCTCAAATGGGTTGTGTATTGTAGAACTATGCATCACATATTGCAGCTATGTTGTACATATGAAATACTCACATCCCATGTTCGAGGATGTTGAGACAGTGTAGCAGTCATTGTTACAGCATGGATGTTACCTATGATTGACCTTGTTTCCTTAGGTCAAACCATTATCAATACAAAAGCCCTAGGTTGAGCAATCAAACGCCTACATTTCTTGGCAGTAATTAAAGATGCAGTTTTTGATGGATATACCTTAGGTATCCAATATTTTTGTTCTCCTAGATTGAAAATAACACTCCTTGGTCGAGTCTCATAGATGTCATGTCCCTGATACATGTAATGTTTCCCCAACAATACATCACACACATCCAATGGTGCAACATCACAAATGACCTCATCTTTGAATGGTTTAATGGAATAAGACAAACAACACTACCTAATTACCTAGATATCTCAACTCACCCAACCCATAGAGTATGGTTATGGATGAGGCATTATTTTCATATTCATCCTCTTAACTACCTCAGTAGATATCATTTTTTTTGGATTCTGCTATCAACCATGAAGTGGAAGGCCTTTCCATTTACCCACATCTATGAATGAAACAATTGTTCCTCATCATCATGGGGCACAATTCTGGTTGTAGCTATAGTGGCATAAGGGTTTTCTTCAATAATTAGTTCTTCTTCCTTCTACTTAATAAGATCTGTAGGGAGTGACTCAACTTCCTTTTTCAATTCATGGGTTTTTTCCTTTAATGTTTTGGTAGCTCTACAATCCTTTGTGCTATGTCAAGAGCTTTTATGAATCTTACACCATGTTCCAGTGTCCTTGCTATCACCTTTCGGTTTGTTCTCCTTCCCTCTTTGCTTGAATTTTTCATCAATTTTAGTTGCATATTTGTATGAAGTTCCCAATGTTTCAATATTTAGAAAAGACATCTCTGTTTGGATATAATGATGCAACCCACTATGATATTTCAATAATCAATGTTTCTTTGTACCTTGGATGCCAAGTTTTGCAGATAGTGCATGGAAGGTGTTGGTATAAACTTGAAAAAATTGGTCCTTCTTCTGTCGAAGTAGGTGCCACTATATATATGTCTCTTCAAGGAAATATTCATCTTTGATGTTCTCCATGAACTCTTCCCATGTATGATTATGATCTATTCACCTATCTTCAAAAAATTCTTGCATTGACAACTTTGTCTCCCATGATTGCTTCACGTGATGTTCAGCCTTGACGAAAGAAAATGTTATCTTTTCTAGATTAGAAAATCTATTCACCAAAAAAAAAATCCAATCTTGATAACCACTCATCTACAACATTTGCATCATTTTTTCCTTAGAAATTTGGTATGTTGAAATTTACTTGCACCTTAAAAGGAGTGTGTCGACAAAATAGTGGCTATGGTTGTTGGTTTTCGTGATTCTATCAAAACAATCATGCAAATTCATTCATCATCTCCTCTTGTTGCTTTTCCAAAGCTTCTTCAACCATCATTTTGATAGGGTCTAACAAGTCACCTTGTTCCTCTGCCATTTTTGGTCATGTGTGTCTCAAAGGAGGTTAATCTGATAAATTTTGTGTTTTCAATCCCAATCTTCGATAGCCTAACCATGTACGAACTGACATTCAAGAGTGTTCCCGCTCTAATACCAATTATTTGAATTGAGGTAAGAATTCAATAACAATATCTGGTGTAAAAGAAAACTTGTGATATTGTGTTAATTGGGCAAAATGGCAAAACTTGTGAAAGGATTTGTATGCCTTCAAAGTCAATATTTTTATTCAAAATAACATGAATATATACAAATTGAAGAATGACAAAAATCATCATAGCCTCAAGAATTCAAAATGAATAGTTGGTTGTGAAAAAATATGAACAAAATTACAAAATTTTCAAAAACCTTGTAAATTTAGGTACCCCAACTTGGCAAGGTCCTAACTTGTTGCTTGTTGGTCAGATTGATAACTTGTTTACCTTGTCGAAAAGGTCTCGAAGAGATCTAATTTCAATCCCTTAAATCCAATGCTCTATTATTCAATTTAAAGGATTAAAAAAAAAATTGAACTCAAATTCCACTCCAAAGACCTCCAAAAACACGATTTACTAGAACCTAGAAAATACCAAAAAATTGGTTTTTTGGTTTTTCACTGCTCTGTCACCTTCAGAATGCTCTAGAACATTCTTGAACTGCTATGGATCAATGGAAAAATTAAAATATAAAAATAATAAAATAATTTTGATGACAATTAAAAAAATTAAAAAGGAGAGAAATTAAAGTGTTAAAAATTCCAAAGAAATTACGGACAACACTATTAATGAAATTTGTATGGCATAAGGGGAACAATCAAATCTTGCAACAATAGAGAAAATTTTATTGTGAAGGAAATCAAATTTTTTGACTTGGAAGAGAGGAAGTATGACCATGAGCAAAGAGGGTTAAAATCATACAACAAAATAGAGGATTCATCGTAAAACCAAGGGAAAATTTTTGCATCATACGCAAACAACATGACAACACCATCACAACCAATACAATCACTTGGGAGAGTCTCAGTAGCAGCGAGTGTCAGAAATGGTGGCAAGGAACACAAGAGGATCACATTTTGAAAGTAGCACTTTTGCATGCATAGGTTGACAAGGCCGCCCAACTTCCATTTTTCAACTCATGAGACTTTGAGCCTTACTTGTGACAAATGATAGTGCACTATAACCCTCACAAGTCAATTATTGATTATAGAGGCTACCAATTAATGATATTTTTTTCACTAGTTAAATTTACGTGAGTATTTGGAATACCTTCTAGGGTAAAGTCAGCACACAAGCCCATTGGAAATATGTCATGCCAACAAAAGGAGTCTCTCTTAAAGAGAGTGTGTGCTTAGAAAAAACCAGTATTTGGGATACCTTCCAAGGGAATGTTAGTAGGTAAGCCCACTGGAAATATTTCATGCCAATAGGAGTTGCTCTTATAGAGAGTGTGTTGCTCAGACCTTACCTAACAGTAGAAGGACAGCATTTGGAGTGTGAGTAATAGAGGTCTCAAAAAAAATTCCTTACCACTCCCAAATGGAAGTTCATTTTAGATTTGATCAAGTGTCGACTAAATGGAGCCAATAGAGCATCAGATATTAGTGTATTGATGATTGCTCTTATGATCGGGTTGAGTATAGGGAGGGTTTATATTTGGGATAGTGTGTAGTATGAGAGGATCTGAGAGTTCTTGTGCCTAAAGCGCAATGTTTTTTATATGACACAACATGCCACCAGGCTCCTACTTGATGCTATCTATACATAGGTACCCTTAGACAAGTGGGGAAGACTCCATCTAGTAGACTAATTAGATACCTCTTGGATGATTGCATTCTATTGAGTGAAATTTGGAGTACAAGAAGTTGGGGAGGAGACACCATAGCCAACGATACTGCATGTGAAGAAGAGGAAGCAAAGAGATGCTTCATTTAGTGAGGATGAATACAAGGTGATAGATCTATCTTCATTGATAGAGATGAGTATGTAGAGGAGGTCTCACTATCAAGAGAGGCATAATCTCATAAGGGTATTGAGGATGCCATCCTCATGCAGCTATCAATGGACCCAACACGTACAATTTCACTATCGACTATAGCCCCATTGCTAGCACCACCAATAGTAGTTCCACCGCCAACCATAGTTCCTCCACTAGTCGTATTAGCATCTTCGGCTGAAGACACACATATGGTTGAAGATGAGACCAAGATTGATAACTAGCTTGTATGTTGGGGGTACCAATAGATGTCCCTCCACTAGATTCACCATGGTTATTGACTGAGGGTTTAGAAACACAGTCTTTCAACCTAGCACTTGACACTTAGCCGGGACCTTCAAAGTCCTCACAACCAATTCAACCAAATGTTACCATGTAGATAGTACCAACCACAACTCTATAGCCACATCCAACCAAGTTAGTAGAGTAGGATGGGTCGAGCGAGGCTAAGGAAAAAGAGGTTTTTATTCATATTGATTGGCTAAATGCATATGAATCCATTGGCATAGTGTAGCATTACTTCAGGGAGCACTAATCTATGGCCAACCTTATGTATGAGGTTGGGGAGATCTCTCGACAAGTTGACATCAGTCATGACCTGTTGGTAGCACAAGAGATAGAGAGGATCTTGGAATTCATGCACATTGGATGTGAGGGAGATTTCTTCATATTCTTTATTTCACATGGGTGGTAGAGAGTGGAGACGGTCAATATATTGGCTACTTGGCATCCACCCAAACCCACAACAAGAGGGAAGCACAATCGAGTATTATCAACACTTCAGGGTATGGAGATTTGCTACCGAGATATCTTTCTCTGTTTGCATCGATATATGACTTTAATTGAGGAAGCCACTTCGTCAAGAGATCAAACCCTTGCATAGGTTAAGACTACCCAAGTAGAATTGGTCGATCACATCTGAAAATCTCAAGAGAAATTGGCTCAAGAGACGGTGGTAGAGCATGCACATGTCATAACCCTAGAGAAGACCATGTTTGAGTGAGAGAGACATATGGCTAAGAAATATTCTCAAATAAGGAGTAGGAGCTAGAAAAGACAAAGAAACACTTGATGGAGGTTTCTCACATAGTGAAGGCAGCTCAAGAGAGTGAATTGGTGGCTAATCATTGTCTATAGCAACTTCGTCAATTTCCCTCTACAATATCCGCACCTACATCATTACTACATCCAAGGACGTCTTCTCATCCCCCTCTTCTCAAAAATCGTTTTTCATTTTTTTTGTGCAAACCCCAATTTTTTGTGTCATCTAAAAGACAACTATCTTTTTGGGGGGTTGATATGGTCGAGAATTAAGTAAATATAATGTATTCAATCAAGAATCAAGCAAATATGTTATAGTTGGCTATGTAATAAATAATTATATTTTATGTGTGTGTTAGTCCTCAACTGGTTGATATTTGTTGATCAGTAGTTACCAAGGGTTGGTAGTCTTAACCAACGATAGTTTTATATATATATATATATATAATAGTAAAGTTATATCTTTCATATATTTTTTGGGGGGGTTGATATGGTCAAGAATTAAGTAAATATAATGTATTCAATCAAGAATCAAGCAAATATGTTATAGTTGGCTATGTAATAAATAATTATATTTTATGTGTGTTATTCCTCAACCGGTTGATATTTGTCGATCATTAGTTACCAAGGGTTGGTACTACATAAATAATTATATTTTATGTGTGTTAGTCCTCAACCGGTTGATATTTGTCGATCATTAGTTACCATTCCTGGTTTCCACATGAGCATACAATATGTATATATATATCATATATATATATATATATATATATATGTAGATATGTATATATATATATATATGTATATTAGCACTATATATGAAAATATATATAAGTGTATATATATATATAGATATGTATATATATTATATATGTATGTATATATATATATATATATGTATGTATATATATATATATATATGTATATATATATATATGTATATATATATGTATGTATATATATATATATGTATATATATATGTATGTATATATATATGTATATATATATATATAATAGTAAAGTTATATATTTCATGTATTGTTGCAAGTAACTTATTTCATGTTCTCTAATTTTGGTATTCTCATTTACTCTATAAATTTGTCAAAGTAGAATAAGTGAGTAAACAAAACATTCATTTTAGTATTGGAACCCCTAGAAGATAAGTTCATCTCAAGAAAATCTCATCACATATCTCTCCTAATAAAAATTATTCAATACACCTATCAAGCACAACATCTAGATGACAAAAAAACATCAAATTACTTGTCAAGTTGTAGTATTCATCATGCAATGAAAAATAATATTGAATTGCTCACAATGAAAACAACTTGTTCTTAAGATGATTTGATTTCCATAGGTAATTGTAAATACTTGACAAGTAGACATCCTAAAACTTAAATCTTGAGGTATTGTGCAAGGAACAAGAAGCATATTCCAAGCTACACCTGGGGTGACATTAGGAGTGTCTTAGATGCCTACTTCTAATTGATGTCAATTCCCATTTAACTACATGTAGGTGTATTGATTTTGATTTGTTTCAATTTCATTCATATATTTATCTTTCAATGTTTATCTTCATGTATCTTAATCTACTTCACAACTGAATAGGCTACATATATTGGGAAGGCAATATACATACATCATTAATTGTTACTAAAGTTTTGCTTGAGAATTGAGCACTTGGTCTCCATCATGACATAGTGTAGGTTGGAGGGGGGCACAACCAATCTAAGATCAACTCGCTCATGACTCTTGAGCCTTAGAACCCACTAAGAACTCTATATTACCACTTAGGTTCTATCAAAGGCCACAATACCTTGTCTCACAACACAATCACTTTTAAACCTTGTTAGTTCCATTTATCCCTCCATGTACTCTTTAGGTCCCAAGGGAAGTTCTTCAACTTGGTATAAACACAAAACCTTTATCATAATTTCCATGATAGCCACCAAGTTCAACTTGAGATAAAACCATCACCATCCATATTTTTATAAAGTGAAAATGTCTAAACAAAAGATTGTTATTCCTCCCAAATTGACAATTAATGTCGATCTATCTAGAGCTCACAAATATCATTGTTGCAATTTTTTTACGAATATTTATTAGTATCAATCAAGATATCAAATTATTCCCCATCAAGGTCTATCAAAATTGGTTTCTTTGTGGTAGGTTCCTTTCTGGACACAACCATGCCTAGTTCTCATCCTTACTATGACGCCCTTAATATTAGAGTACATTGGGTTATGAATAAGCAACTTGTGTTTATCTTAACTCTTAATTAAATCATGTTATCATTATTATATTTTAATTTAGTTAATTAGGTCAACCTAGAGCTTATATAGGGTTATTTAAGTCGGCATGGGTGATATCCTAGGCATAAATAAGGTATATATAGGAGGTTGTGAATCTTATTTCATCATCATATGGTGAATTGTATTCTCATTGAAGATATTGGGAGCTTTTCCCTCTTTAAGTGGCTTGCTATTCTTAGTTATTATCAATTATTTGTAGTTTATTTCATACCATATTCTTATATTGTGCAAGTTATTTCATTATAGGTCATATCAAAGCATCATCTTGGCACCGTGACAAGGCATTTTTCAATTTTGGAGATCATTTTTATGAAACGCATATATCCTATATTTTGGTGATTTTTTGTCTGATTTTTAAAGGGTTTTTGAATAACATATTCAAGAAGATACAATCCATATTTTAGAAGAATTGAAGTAGATTTGAGTGATTTATTACAGAATTAACATTTTTGTCCAATTTAATTGGAAAGTGTATATCTCACAAATCTTGCAAAATTTGTTTCTTATTTTTTGTGGGTTTTTGAAGAAGTAATCGAGGATCCTACACTAAAAATTGTAGAGAATTTGAAGCAAAAATAAGTGATATATTACAAAATTAGGGTTTCCAACAATTTTTCTCCCAAGGATGCAAAACACCAAAATATTGGGAATTTTTCCTAGGAGTGTACAACCTAGGTCTTGGTAAGTTACAAAAAAAATTTAGATTATTTTGAATTTATTTGTGTGATTTATTAAAAAATTACTTTCTAGCATCATGATGGGGTCTACAACTAGAGGCAAAAAGAATGCTACCACACCGAAGAAATCTTCATATAAGGATGAGTTAGAAATTGAGGATATTAACTCTAATAATGAGATCAACAAGGTCAAGGGTGAAATTTCATGAATTGGGAATGACATAAATAAATTTTCTAAGTTGAAAACGATTATTAAAGGGATGAAGTGTAAGGGAAAATATTTGCCTAGTAAGGTGGAAGATAATTTATTTCTAGAAATGAATTCTTTGGGCTTGACTTTGATTTCAAGAAGGATCCTTCCTTTGATAATCCTATGCCAAGGCAATTCATACCCAGGTTGGATATGAGAAATTTTGATGGCAAGGATGAAATATCCCCCTTAGTTTTTTCCCAAATCTTTCTACATAAACTTCACACATTAGCATTAGCCCAATGACAGATAACAAATTGGAAGCAACCCTTCACTCTCTGGTCACCCAGATCTCATAGTGGGAAAGGTGAGATCATATGGTGTAAGGGGATCTGATGATAATTTGAAAATACTAGAAGTACAAATGCTATTGGTAGCAAGCCAACCAATAGAGAAAATGTAAATACTAGGCAACAAATTCAGCCTTTGCCACTTTTGATCGGGCTACTGGAAAGTAAATGAAAGCAAAGAACTTGGTGGCATAGCTAGCCACTTTCAATTTTCAACAGGCAACATAAAGTAAACAAAACTCAACCACTTATCCAGTGAGAGTGAAATACAAAGTACTGAAGTAATAAGGTTCATTAGTACTACTAGATCAGCAATTATAATATGATTTCTAACACAGTATATAAGGTGAGAATCAAACAACAATGAAGCCCAAGTGTTAGATATTCATCTTTAAAACACTACTTTGATGAGGCATCATAAAATATGAAATAATGACAAAGATACCAGGTTTAATATGAAGGAGTACCAACTTGATTTTTCTGATCAACAAGCCTAATATACCTTCAAATTCTCATAACTCCCTCTATACTCCTCTGAATTACCTCATATCTATTGTAGATGATGCCAAGAAGCTAGGCACTCAAGTTCTAGCAATCAAACTCCACCATCTTTGAATACTTAGGCACACTTCCCAAGGACCCTGTTGCAAGTGATACGACCCTCTAGGGAGGTCAACCTCATGCCATAAATCACACTCATTCAAAAATTATCAAATCTAGAGCAATGGGCTGCCTAGATGCAAGGAATCCAATGGACCTTCACCCACAAAATTCATCCAACTCCTCAAAAAGATGTGGGCATAAACATGGGTCAACTAGGTTTGAAGAAGCACTCCAAAACCCACCAAACAGTGAAAGGACACACCAAAATTTCTCCTAGAAAACATCAAAGCTACACCAAACTAAAGTAAATAGAAACGCCTCAACTGCACCCTCTAAATGAAGGAGCACCAACTATTCAGCTAGGAGCTATCTTGCAAGATTGAAACTAAAGAAGAAACTAGGAGGCACACCAACCTTGAAGCAAGAGTTCTGAAATGATATCAACAACACTTCGTTATGATAAAAAATGAGATACCAAATGAGGAGGTAGAGAGGCGTATTTAAAGGCTCCAAACCCATAAATTAAATTCTTTTCCATCCAAAATGGGACGCCCAAATATGAGGAATAAAATAATATTTATTAAAACCCATTTGCTTGTGTATTTTCGCATCCACTTTACCTTGGCATAAAATATAACTTTAAAAAGTATTTTTCTCCAACTTGGGCGTCCAAAACTGAAGCCCGCCTTTTAAAACCAATGTAAGTCATGACGCATAGTCAAAGGGCTCCAAAAGCCACAACAAAATATAATATGACTTAAGTTATCAACTTTTTTTTTCTGAATCCAAGAAAGTTGGAGAAGCCTCTGCTAAGCCTACATAGCCAGAAATAGTAATAGAGTGTTGAACTGTTGCCAAACCACACTGCCAAAAAATAGCACTTACTAAAAATAGCATATTGCTAAAAATAGAAAGTGACTCCAAACACTGTTTAAGCACATTTTGGGTAGCCATTGTAACTTACTAAAAATAGTAAGTCTAGAAATGGTCACTGATCAACATGCATGTGACACCCCCTGAAGCTCTCTAAGACCCAAAAAGACCCAGAAAACATACTGGGAAACTCTTGCAACCATCCCTTGAAAACTTAAAAAGTTTCCTCCTAGAAAATAGGAAACCCTAATTCTACCTTCGACTAGCCTACGGGACTTCAAAAATAGGCTAACAACCACTGAAAAGCATAGGGCTAAAAAGGGGACATTACCATCCTCCCTTCCCAAAGATTGCTTGTCCTCAAGCAATGCCACCACAAATTCAGAAATAATAAACCAATCCACATAAAAATAAGATCCCAGGGTCCCACGTCCATCTTAGAGAGGACCCACCAAGCTGACATTGCACCACTTTGATCACAACTATGGAGCCATTGTGCCAAATTTGCACTATTCTCTCCTATAACTCTGAAATGATACCATCCCCAAGTCTTAATCTGAAAAACTTGGGAGGCCTGAAATCAACATCATGTGACATCTCTTGCCCAAACATCTCTAAGAAGCCTATATCTACAATGCCACTGCCTAACACGATCTTAGGAAATAGGAAGGAAAGTCTGCTCAACCTAAAACTGTACTCCTCAGTGTATCTCCTCATGGTGTCAAGTAGAGCCACAATTATAAAATGTGACTTCCCCAAATCTTCTTGCTAAAAGGAAAGTCATCCCTCACAAGAGTTCAACAAATTATCATCATAATCCCCATGAAGACTCTTGAAAGATATGGTTGTTCCAACTCTGAGATTCTCTAAATAGTGAAACCAAGCATGTGGTAGCACATTGTCTTGAACCAACACTAAGAGGGAACTACCAAGGCTTGCATCACAAACCCTCATATGATGAACTCTCTGAGTTCGGAAGGTTTGAAGTAACAAATAGTCAATGTTGTTCAAAGCTAGAATCAACAAGGTGCACTTTGAGTTTAGTTCTCTACTTAAAGGATAACAACAATGCCAAGGAAATTCCCAAGCACTAGCATGTGAGATGAGCATAGTGTTGCATAATAGCACCTCGAAAGTGCTGGGAAGCACTTCAAAAAAATATCCAACCAAAACCTTATACCTCCTTGGCAAGAAATAGTGTGCCAACTTTCCTAAATGAGAGTAACTCCAAGTGTAAGATGACTAGTCTGCAACCAAACAACAAACTCAAGACTCAAAATCTGATCCTTTTTATGCCAAGGAACACTCCCAAGAGTAACCATATGTTCATTTCTCCAACCCTTAGAATTTCTCTCCAATCCATTTTTCGATGAGAAAATGGAACTACCAAATGGCTAGTAAGGAAGGGGACAACATCATAAATTCTAAAAAATTTGATCCTTATCCCTTCAAAGATCCTTCTCACAATACCCAATAAACTTTGTCAAACTGTGTTGAGGATCCCAAGCATGGATACCCAACCAAGAATGATCTCCAACACATTGAGAAAAGTGCACATCTCCAATTTCCAATTAAAACCAAATGCATACTCAAGAGACTAGTGACTTCTTTGGAGAACCCTTGTAGCCCATCTATAAAAGCTTCAACAAGTATGGAGCATGGAACAATTGTTACTTTCAAACCCAATATCCAAAAAGGATTAGTATAAGATAAATCGTCACTCAACCCAAGGGATGGATTTTCAACCTAATAGAAAATATTTTTGGGTCCTTCTCTCTCCCATACTTCATAAGTAACAAGCCTAAAATCTCATTTCCTTGTTGTAATGTAATTTCCAGCAACTACCAAAACATGTTTTGTTATCACCTTGATGTCAAAGTTGTGGAAGTCACCATGATCCAATACTTCCCATGTGGAAAGTACATCATCAAACCCACTCATGCATTCTTGATCAAACAATCTTCTTGGAAGATTATCAATCGCAAAGATCGGCTCACCCTCATGATTTGTTTGCAAATCATCAATAAGCTAAAAAACACATTCCATCTCATGTTTGGTAACTTCACTAGGATCACATTTCTTGCTATTGTCACTTGATGTTTCATCTTCCATCACAAAGAGTAGATTATCATAAGTGGCCTTTGCACCCATTTCAAAGCGAGGGTTATCCAAAATTTTAAAAACTTTTCCTTTCTCACGTTCAAGTCCAACTTGTTGGTCCAAATATGCACTTGCAACTTCTAATTTTTGTGGAAAATACTCTAATTCAAACTCCTCTTGAAGACTATCAAGCTCACCAATCACTTGCTTGATTTCTTCAACTCTTTGTTCATTCTCTTGCTCCATGAGATGCTTGGAATCAGCTAGCTAATCTTCTACCTCCATTAGAGCCAACTGAGTATTTTGTAACATGTTTTTTGTTGATTAAAGCTCTAGAGTGAGCTTGTCAACCTTTCTTTCTTTTCCTTGAAATGCACTAATGGTCTCTTTTGCAAATTTGATGGCACTATCCTGATCTCTAATCATATGCAAGTACTCCTTTTTAACTATTTCCAAAGATTATTTGATAAGATGTAAGTCTGAAGTGGCTCTTCCCTCAACACCATTCTACATGAGGACTTCAAGGAACTCGTGAATGTTGTCCAACTTTGTGAGGACTTAAATCTCCTTCTCATTGGTGACCAAGAGTTGATTCTTCAATTCACATAAATCCTTAGGTATTTGTTCAACCAAACGACTTGGTTCTCCATGTAACCAAGATTCAAAAATATCTTCATTCTTAGGAGCCATATGATCTACTCCCTCCTCGCAGTCACTTTGATCAAAAGTCATGGTAGCCCCCAACCCAAGCAATGAGTCACTATTGATTGTTGATATAAAATCCTCATCAGGATCCATTTCATCATGCTCCTCTACTAGATTCATTGAGAAGTTGAACTGATTTCCATTATGTATAAGAGTTTCCCACTCAACATCAAGATTACTATCACTATAATGATGAAGTTGCTCCCAAATAGGCACTATTCTAAAAAATTTAGTAGCAGCAAACTCTTTATTAGGGGCTGCAACCTTCTCAAAGAAATCATTTTGAAGCTTCGCCATACAAGCTTCTTCATCAAAGACATCTTCTTCTCCAATGGAAATTCATAGCTTACATTGTGTTTTGGATTTTGAACATCATCCAGGTCAAAGGGAAATTCATCCCACACAGGTTCCTTGTCATACTTAGGTGCCATCACACCTGAATCCCAAGTGCTAAAGGGCTGATTGTTCTAATCAAAACAAATGTACTCATTGTAATCCTCTTTGGGTGTTGTCTCTTTGCATAATTCTCCTCCCAAATCACCAACACTGATGTCAATAGGAGTATCCCTCTCCATAAAATTATTCTAGTAGTCAAAACAAAAACTACCCATGTCACCATCACTGTAATGAGGAAAGGAATCAGCAATGTTAGTTTTGAAAATTCCATCCTTTTTTCCTTCAACAAGCCCATCATCTGTAGGTATATTACTGGTCTCAACCTTGTCCACCTTGGTCCTAGTGTCAACAACTTCACTGGATAGCTCTAAAGGTGCATTCAGGACTACTATTATGTTCATTTCATCATGCACAATCTCATCAATACTAGTCACATGCATACCTAAGAGGTCATCTTGGTTTCCTGTCATACATTCTTCATGTAAAGTTGGGTCAGCAACAAGAGGAAAATTATCCATCATCAAATCTTTAACATGATTAGGTATGAACATATCTGAATCATCATAAACATCATCACTCTGATAAGTGGTTGAACCATCATCATAAATTGATTTAATGACACCACCAAAATTACCCTCAACATGCTCTTCATTAGTGAACTCACCACACACAATAGCTCTACTAAAATCTTCTATGAAGTCATTAGTCTTAAAATAATTATTGGATGCATCTGAATTAGGATTCAAGATTGTTGTTTTGTCCCTTTTACCAAACCAATCCTCATCATTACCAATCACATGCAAGTCTAAGGGATTGTTTTGGGGCTCTACCACACAATCCTCATCTGTCAAGGTATCTTCTTCAATCTCATGGTCATCTTGAAGTGTCATGTGCACCTTGCTTGTGCCATCATCAATTCTTGTTGAATGATTTTTGTCTTCCTCATGCTTACTTGTGGGTTGCAAACCACAAACAAGCACTTCTTTCTCTAGCCCTTCTTCAACAGCAAGTTCTGATTTTTCTTTTAATGTTCTAATAAACTTAACCACACCCAACTTCCTAGGTTTCAATACAAAGCAACCCAAGAAAGAGTCAAAAGAAACTGTGTTTCTAAACTCATCTATCATGCATTGATACTCTTCAAATAGTTGGGAAGCCTCTTGTTCATACTACCTCTTGATTTGTTCTTGAACTCTATTGAAATCCATTGTCATAACTCATAACTTTTATTGATGTTCTAACAGGCTGGCAGGAACTTTATCTCCGATACCACTGAAATATCCCCCTTAGTTTTTTCCCAAATTTTTCCACATAAACTTCACCCATTAGCATTAGCCCAATGAAAGATAACAAACTGGAAGCAACCCTTCACTTTCTAATCACCCAGATCTCAAAGTGGGCAAGGTGAGAGCATATGGTGTAAGGGGATCTAATAATAATCTAAAAATATTGGAAGTACAAATTCTATTGGCGAAAAGCCAGCCAATAGAGAATGTAAATACTAGGTGGCAAAGCCAACCTCTTCCACTTTTAGCGAGCTACTAGAAAATAAATGAAAGCAAAGAACTTGGTGGCATAGCCAACCACTGCATCTCTTCAACGAGCAACAGAAAGTAAACAAAACTCAACCACTTATTCAGTGGGAGTGAAATACAAAATATTAAAGTAATAAGGTTGATTAGTACTAATAGATCAACAATTACAATATGATTTCTAACACAATATATCAGGTGAGAATCAAACAACAATGAAGATCAATTGTTATCTATTCATCTCTAAAACACTTCTTTGAAGAGGCATCATAAAATATGAAATAATGACAAAGATACCACGTCTGATATGGAGCAACAACCTGATTTTTCTAATCAACAAGCCCGATACACATTCAAATGCTCATAACTCCCTCCATACTCCTTTGAATTACCTCATATCTATTGTAGATGATGCCAAGAAGCTAGGCATGCAAGTTCTAGCAATCAAACTCAACCAACCAGCTCTGAATATTCAAGCACGCTTCCAAAGGACCCCGCTGCAAGTGCTACGACCCTCTAGGGAGGTCGACCTCATGCCAAAAATTACACATTCAAAAATTATCAAATCTAGAGCAAGGGGGCACCCAAATGCAAGGAAACCAATAGACCTTCATCCACAAAATTCATCCAACTCCTCAGAAAGATGTGAGCATAAACGTGGGTCAACTAGGTCTAAAGAAGCACTCCAAAAAACCATCAAATAGCAAAAGAACGCACCAAAATGTCTCCTAGAAAACATCAAAGCCACACCAAACTGAAGTAGATAGAAACGCCATCACCATTGAAGCTCAACTACACACTTCGAATGAAGGAGCACCAACTGTACAGCTAGGAGCTATCTTGCAAGCTTGAAACTAAAGAAGAAACTAGGAGGTGTACTAACCTTGAAGCAAGAGTTCTAAAATGATAGGGAGGTGTATTTAAAGGCTCCAAACCCATAAATTCAAAACTCCTTTTCCCTCCAGAATGGGACACCCAAATATGAGGAATAAAATAATATTTATTAAAAATCATTTGCTTGTGTATTTTGGCATCCACTTTACATTGGCATAAAATATAACTTAAAAAAGTATTTTCCTCCAACTTTGGCATTCAAAAATGAAGCCCCCCTTTTAAAATCAATTTTAAGTCATAACATCTAGTTAAGGGGGTCCAAAAGCAACAATAAAATATAATGACTTAAGTTATCAACTTTCCTTTTCTGGCTCCAAGAAAGTTGGAGAAGCCTTTGCGAAGCCTCCACTGCCAAAAATAGTAATTGAGTGTTGAACTGCTGCCAAACCACACTACCAAAAAAATAACACTTACTAAAAATAGCATACTGCTAAAAATAGTGACTCCAAACACCATTTAAGCACATTTTGAGTAGCCATTGTAACTTACTAAAAATAGTAAGTTTGGAAATTATCACTAATCAACATGCATGTGACACCACCTAAAGCTCTTTGAAAACCCAAAAGGACCTAGATAACATACTAGCAAACTCCTACAACCATCCCCTGAAAACTCAAAAAGATTCCTCCTAGAAAATAGGAAACCCTAATTCTACCTTCGACTAGCCTAGGGGACTCTGAAAATTGGTTAATGGCCACTAAAAAGCATAGGGCTAAAAATGGGACATTACAAAGGATCCAACCAATTGGCTATGCCAAATGGAGCAATTATTTGATTTTCATCATGTTTCTAGTTAGCAAAAGGTGGCTATGGCATCATTGTATCTAGAACCAGATCAATTTATATGGTATCATTGGTTATGTGATGAGAAGAGAAAGAAGGGTTGTGTGGTCACATGGTCAATTTTTCAAGAGAAACTTGCTACACAATATGGATAGCTACTTCTGCCAACTCACTAAATTAAAGCAAACAAGCATGGTCAAGGATTATATTCAACAATTTCAAACCCTTTCTCTAAGAGTGGAGAATGTGGCAGAAGAAAAATTTAAGGAACTATTTCTAGGAAATTTAAAGGATCACATAAAATGTGAAGTACGGTTGTTCCAACTACACTCCTTATTGCAAGCAATAGTAATGGCAAGACAAGTTGGGGAGAATATTATGGCTAGTAGGTGACAAGTGATTGTAAATGTTAGCAAAAAGGAGATATCCTACACATTCATTACCACAACCTACTAGGTTGACTCCACAACAAATTGAGAAGAGAGCAAATGGGTTATGTTTCAATTGTGATAGCAGATATAGTCGACATAAATATAGTGAAAAGAAATTGTTCTATATTGAGGGTTCAAAGAAGAAGAGGAGGAGCCAATATTAGAGGGTGATAGGGAGTTAGATGACGAATCACATGATCCCCAAACAATCATTTTTTTCATGCATTCTTTGGTTTTGGCACCTCACAAACTCTCAAGGTGGTGGGTTTCTTAAAGAAGCAAAAAGTAACAATTTTGATCGACTAGGGTAGTACTCATAATTTCATTAATAAAAAGTTGGCTACTCGTCTAAATTATTTTATATATATAGCTCTACAATTTTAGATCTTGATTGCCAATGGTGATATTGTTAATCGTTTTGGAAAGTGTTGTAGCATTAAATTGTCCATGGGAGATTATCATACTGATAGCCCATTGTATGTTATCTACATAGGTGCAACAAATATTGTTTTGGGAGTACAATGGCTTACTACTTTGGGAACAATTAAGATGAACTTCCAAGAACTATTCATGAGATTTCAATCAGAAAGAAAGACAATAGAGCTAAGAGGGTTGAAGGCAAAGTCCCTAAAAATGGTAAGTCCTCATCAAATGCAAAAGTTTCTTAAGAAATGATTTTATGGATTTGTGGCCCAGTTGCGTTCATTAGAAGTCTCTCAATCTAATGCTCCCACCCATCTAGATTTACAAGCAATAATTGATCGTCACTCAATTGTTTTCGGAGATATGCCTAAAGGACTTCCTCCTAAGAGGGATCATAATCATGCCATACAACTAGTTCCAAAGAGCAAGCCACCAAACATCAGGGCTTACAGGTACCCACATATATAGAAAAGCGAGATAGAAAATAGTGTTGAGATGTTAGAGGCAAGAATTATCAAGCATAGCCAAAGTGCTTACTCTTCGCTTGTGGTGATGGGTGTGGAAGAAGGATGAAACTTAGCACATGTGCCTAGATTATAGAGTGCTCAACATGTACACCATGAAAGGTAAGTTTCCTATTCCATTTATTGATGGTTTTCTAGATGAATTGAATGGAGCTATGTATTTTACAAAGTTAGTTCTTAGATCAAGTTATCACCAAATTGGAATTAAGGAAGAAGATATTTGTAAAATAGCATTTAGGACTCATGAGGGTCATTATGAGTTTTTGGTGATGCAATTTGGTCTTACCAATGCACCATCTACATTTCAAAGTTTGATGAATTCCATCTTTAAGAAATTCTTGAGGAAATTTGTATTAGTGTTCTTTGATGATATATTGATTTATAACAAAGACATGGGAAGAACACTTGCAACATGTAGATCAAGTATTACAAGTTCTCGAAGATCATAAACTCTATGCCAAGCCATCCAAGTGTGCTTTTGGTCTCAATGAGATGGAGTACTTGGGACAATGTTTCACATGGAGTAAAGGTGAATTCGAACAAAATTAAGGCTATCATGGAATGGTCTATTACCAAAACCATTAAGAAATTGAGGGGTTTCTTGGGATTGACTAAATACTATAGAAGATTTTTTGTGAAGAATTGTGGCCGTATAGCAACACCCCTCATAGCTTTATTGAAGAAGGATCCTTTTCATTGGAACGAATCCACTAATGCAGTATTTGAAATGTTGAAGGAGGCTATGTGTACAACTCTAGTGCTTGCCACTCCAAATTCCACCAAGGATTTTAATATGGAATGAGATGTTTCAAGAAATGGTATAGGCGCAATTCTCATGCAAGAGGGTCAACCCATTGCTTTTGAGAGTCGTGAATTAAAGGGTAAGAATCAAATCAAACCTATTTATGAGAAGGAAATGCTAGCTATTATTCATGCAGTAAAACAATGGAGGCCTTATCTAATGGGTGACTTTTCAATGTTAAGACAAATCATGATAGCCTAAAATATTTTTTGGAACAAAGATTATCTTTTGAAGAAGAACAAAAATGGGTCATTGAGATGTTGGGATATGATTTTGCGATTGTATATAAAAAAGGAAAATAAAATGTTGTGGCAGATGCACTATCGAGGAAGGATGAGAAGGGTGAAGTTTTATTTTGTGTCATTTCAATATTACAGGAAGATTGGGTAGCAGAAGCCAAAGCAAAGTGGAAAAATGATGTTGCCACAAGTAATCTCATTCAACAACTATAGATCAATCCTAGTAGTTTAGATAAGTTTTGTTGGAAGGGAGATACTTTATGGTATGAAGAGTGATTGTATCTTTGCAAAAATTTCTCTCTCAAATAAAATATTCTCTCAGAGCTTCATGACTCTCCAATGGGTGGTCATTTAGAATTTTTGAAGACATATCATCGGGTTAAGAAAGACTTCTTTTGGAAAGGGGTAAAGGGAGATGTTCAAAAATTTGTGGCATAATGCTTGGTTTGTCAAAGGAATAAAGGGGAGACAATTAAGACACCTGGTCTTTTGCAACCCTTAGTTATTCCTAGCCAACATTGGGAAGAGGTCTCCATGGACTTCATCACAAGGCTTCCAAGATCTAATGGTAAGAATGTCATCATGGAAATAGTGGATCGCCTCACTAAATATGCACATTTTATTGCAGTATCACATCCTTTTACAGCAAGTATAGTGGAAAAAGCATTTTTGGAGAATATCTAAAAGCTACATGGTATACCTAAGGTTAATGTTAGTAACTATGATCCTATCTTTACTAGTAACTTTTGGACAGATTTATTCAAATGTCTGGGTTCTCAATTGGCTCATAGTTCTTCATACTATCCTTAATTTGATGGGCAAACAGAGGTTATTAGTAAATGTTTGGAAGGATATCTATGTTGTTTGACTTTAGATAAATAGTCTCACTGGGTAGATTGGCTACCACTAACAAAATGGTGGTATAACACATAGTTCATAAAAAATGTTCATTTATGGCATTGTATAGATATCATCCTGCTTACATCACATCATCATTGAAGATGTCACCAAATTTTCACATTGTGGAGGACCACATGCTTCATCAACATAACATACTTTCAGAACTTAAAGAGAATCCATCTATGACAATCAAAGAAGTCACCAAATTTTCACATTGTGGAGGACCACATGCTTCATCAACATAACATACTTTCATAACTTAAAGAGAATCCATCTATGACAATCAAATGAAGCAATAGGCAAACCAACACCATAGTGAAAAATATTTGAAGTTAGGGATTGGGTTTTTTTTTAAGATTACAACCTTACAAGCAAATGTCATTGAAGCAACATTCAAAGAATAACAAGTTGTCTCCAAAATATTATAGCCCATGTCAAATCATGCAAAAGATAGGTAGTGTTGCCTACAAGCTTGAATTGCCATCAACAACAAAGATTCATCCAATTTTTTGTGTTTCTTGTTTGAAGAAGGTGATTGGGAATAATATCCCTACTTAGACAATATTACCTTAGCTCGATGGAGGAAGAATCGTTTTGGAACCAAATTTTATTCTTCAAAAATGTACAAGGAATCTAAGGACCAAAACTCACTCAATATCTCATTTAATGGAAGAATTTACCAATTGAAGATGCCACATGCGAGGAAGAGGAGTTCATTCAAAAGCATCTAAAATTGCTTAGCATTGAGAACATTGCTTCTCTAAGGGGCAGGGGCAAGGGGGGACGAGAGGTGGAGAAGGGCTAGGAAGGGAGGGGGTGAGAGAATGCTACACTCTTAATATTAGAGTACAATGGGTTATGAATAGTCAGTTTGTGGCTATCTTTACTCTTAATTAAGTCATTATCATTATTATATTGTTATTTAGTTAATTAGGTCAATTTAGGGCTTATATAGTGTTATCTAAGTTGGCTTGGGTGATATCCTAGGTGTAAATAAGGTATATATAGGACTTTGCAAGTCTTATGTCATCATCATTTGGTGAATTATGTTCTCACTAGAGATATTGGGAGGTTTGCTCCCTCAAAGTGACTTGTTATTCTCGGTTATTATCAAGTATTTGTAGCATATTTCATATCATATTATTATATTGTGCTAGTTATTTCATTACACTTATTGCTAGAAAGCCCTGTACCTGTGATTAGCAGCTTATCCTAGGATTTGATCTTGGCTTGCGATTTTAGGAAGAGGCCAACATGTTAAAATTATGTTAAATAGACCTTCTTGGTGAAATTGTTCTATTTCATTGACATATATGATTTGGTATATTTGCATGTTTTTCCTATAACCTTTTTCAGGTTATTAAAGTCGCCCAATGCATCAAAGAGAAGCTACATCTCACACATACCATAAAATTGTACGCCTCTTTAATCTTAAGCTCTATTTGTGGCATTTAGCTATTGTAGAGATAGAATTTGAATGTTAGAAACTAGGCTCGTATCGTCTCCTCTTTCATTTGACATTTATAAAGCTTCCAGAAGAGCTGTATACAACACTATTGTCAGATTACTTGTGTTAAACCTTTCAAAGAAAATTTGTTGGGAGATGGGTGTCCCTTAAACTGAAATTTATATGGCTTTACAATATTTTACCCACCTCTTAAATAACTGTTACAAATGCAATACAAAGAACCAATAGTGAAAAGAAGTGCAATTCAAATCCCATAAACTGATAAGGGTGTGTATGCAATGCTACAAGAAGGAACTTTCAAGCTAAATCCATTATGATGAGCTATACAAGTTCAATCCCATTCCAGCTAACTTTTAGATATCGAAGAGAAATCTCTTTGAATAGCATTTTGCAATCTATTAATCTCTTCCATATTCCCACTTTGTGCTGAAATTTTCTACTTGAAAATTCCCATTTCTAAGAAAGTCATATAAGGCAGGTGGCAACACAGGAACAGTGAAACAGCTTAAATGCAATTGTAATTGAGGCATATGATATCTAAAGCACTTTAAGGGCATGTCTGAAACAGTAACAAGGTCAGACTACAGCAAACACATTCATTTTAGAGCATGTTTGGATGCTTTCTAAGGAGCACAGACATGCTGTAGTGAAAATTCCAGACAACTTACTCTTTTAATACCCATTAGAATAATAACCATTAGAAACATGATGCTATGATGGATTTGGCAGAAATTATCAGGTTTATTCTGCCAATTTGAAACAGCTTGACAAAACTGCACTTGAGGGGAGCCAGTAAGTTGAATAATGTGTACGAAAGCAACAGGAACCTTATTAACAATATTTTCTTGCCTTCTCCTAGACTTCAAGCTTATATTGAATCTAAAGGGGGGTGCCCAAGTATCTAGTGATCTTCACATTTATACCTGAACCCAAAAGGGGTGAACCCATTCTGAACATTCATCTTCACTAATAAGCAGAAAGTGAGGCCGACTGTCATAAAGGGGAGATTCAAGCAATTGCAGTCGGTCTTCATAATTGTAAGGACAGAATCAATTCCCTCCTAACTGTTGTTGAGGAAGAGTAGAGTACCACCTAAAGCATGATTCGACAGCAGAACCTTCCTCAGGGAGACAGTTAACTCTCATAGAAAAAGCATTTTGGCTTTCTCAAGCATAGAACCAAGGGCATCATCCGCAAGGACATAAAGAAATAAGGTGATAGTACAGCCTTGACAGATGCAACATTTGAGAGCAAAGGAGTTACAAATGATCCGTTGACAATTTCTCTAATTGAGAGATTCTGGAACTACTACTCTTTAGTTCTAGTGTACCTGTTATCAAAACCAAGCCAAAAAAGCATTTTAAGGTTCAAAAACCATCTTTTTCTCTCAAAAATCTTTGTCAAAATCAATCTTGATGAGGATGTTAGGTTGCCTTCAATTGTCTGCCAATGGCATTATTTCTAGGCCTTGATAAAATTATATAGAATGCATCTGCCTTGATGAAAAGTTGGACTGTTTATAGAATGCTATCATGTCTGCAATAGTTTTGTATGGGGCCTGGGCCATTCAAAAGCATAATACAGGTCTCTTTACAACAACTTAATCTCTATTTTTCTCCTTTGGTATCAGCTTGATGATGCCATCATTGATCTTGTCTCCTAAGGTGCAAACAATTTTTGTTTTTGTATACACCATCTACAGATTGTTGAGGGTGCTCCAATGGGATCCAAAAAAAATTAACAGGCATGTCATTACATCCTGAATATTTGTTGCTTTCATAGAGAAGAGGATGCATTGAACTTCTCCTATGTCAATAGTGAATCATGTCTGGAGGCTCATGATCTAGGGTCTTCTTAGGAGTCCTCAGAGTTAACACACACGTCCACAGTGGAAGAAAGAATGAGTAATCCGTTCCCATCAGTACCAGATCAATCTTGCCTGTGGATGACCTTACCACTCAGTCCCGATGGCCAGTGGGGATTCGGGCTGCTTTCTGGAGATCTGTGTGAGAAGTACACTTCCAAAAGAGATTTCAGTTCACCGATTCATTCAGGCTCAACCCCTCACTTCACATCATGGGACAACCATGATATAGGCAATCTCCTTCTGTATGGGATGATGGACTTGATACTTATTCATAATAGATGAATGTGCTTGGGTCCTTTATCATTTATAGAGCTCCCCTAGATCACCAGTGTGAGCTGTATTTCTGCACAGATATCATTAATGGCCTCTTCAAAGAGTCATTTTTCTAATACTGTCCCTGGTAAGATGAAAATTTGATAAAGATAAAAGCCTTTCATAACAGATTGAGGTAATGGCAGAGCTAGCACTTCGGGTTGTCAATATTACTTGACTACAGGGAGCATTTCCTACCAAGTTTGGCATTGACTCTACCCCATAGATTGACTGACCAGAAACAACTTTGTCATTTATTTTCTAATACAGATTGACCTATGATCAAATTTTTCAAACTTTTATATGCCTATTTTCCATATTTCTGCTTCACAAAACTAGTAATGTTCTCTTGCATGCAAATGTTCTCACCTTAAAATATTCATGATCAGATTTCATGAACTGTTAAATGGACATATTTTGCTGCAGCTATGAACATACAAATCGACAGTTGGAAAATGTTAAAATCCACCCAATGTCAGAACCCAATACCAAACCAAAAACCCTAGCCCTTGCAAACTTGGTTTCTCCAACTATGTTGCACTCCGTCTCCAGCTTAAATAACATAAAATCCCTCCTACTCAAGTTATCATACTTAATCACAGAACTCAAGTAAACTAAAATTTGAGCCTTTAAAGCTGAAATTGAAGTCCTGGTCATCAATATTGTCATCAAGAGACAAATCACATCAATCCCCTAGAGGCACTGATATCAGAAGACTACTTCAGGCTGAATACAAAAAAGCAGTTCTCAATGTATTATTTAAATTTTAAACAAGTTAATTGAACATGCAGGGGCTGCATGTAATTAGATCCAATCACCATGTCTTGGTCCCTATTTTTGGTATTTAACAGTAGAGTTGGCTCTTTCAATCTAGAAAATGTATGAGATCCAGTTCTCAAAATGTTATCAAATTGTAAATAAATTGTGAAGGCTGTAGCTGTAATGTCCCCTTTGAGTTATACCTTGAATTTGCTTTAATCTTCAAAATGAAATATTCAAATGGGCCTAGAATTAAGGGTTTCACTAGTAGCTCTAAATGATGGCCTTCAAGACTCCCTTAACCTGATTATCAACCTTTGTATTTATTAACAATGATTGGTAAATGGTTGAAGGAGAAGTTTCTGTTATTAATTCTGGTAACTATATGTGTAATCTGCAAATTATAGTGATATTAAGAATGCAGAAAATACACCCTGAATAGGGAGTAGTTCTTGATTTATCTATCTGTCTTTATCCATATATGTATAGATGGAATGAGTGGATGCCTATTTAGTCTGTTGTTTCCAATATAACCTACTTAACCCAGGCGATTCAATGGTGGTTGGATATCTGCTATACATATAAACTGTTATTATAATTGTTTAGGAATTCGATCTCGGATATCTCTGTCGGATCACATGTATCTGTAAGTTTAGGCCAAATGATATTTTGCCTTGTCCACTGTTTCTGACTTTGCTGAGTGAGACTTAAAACCCCTTGATGCCCTCCTCATCACTCCTTTTTATATCTTTGTGTCTTAGAAAGGAAGGACGCATCTCTTGAATAAAGATGTCCTTCAGAATGGACATGACCTTTGTTAAAAGGTTCCCACTTAATTGTTGCTTTGTGACTAATCACCATTCATACTTTAAGCTTCCTTCTAAGTACTAATCGCTGCCTCTTATAATTCAGACTGTGTGCTAAATAACCAATCAACAGAGATAATATTGATTTCCGCCTCAACAAAATGAGACCCCGACGCTTGCATAGGTGGTAATAGTCCATCCCCTTATGATGCGGCTTACAAGACGGCTCGAATTATTATCGGCCCTTCCAAATAAATAAGCCCAGAAAGTATAGACGAGTCCCCTCCAGGCTAGATCTCATGATGTAATGTTTCTCAATGCGTGAGTCAAAGCAAGCCTGACCTCTGACCCATCTACGTCCGGATAATCTTTTAATATGCCCGTTCAATATTACACGTAATGTCCCTTAGTATAATAATATCATAATCGTAATCTTTTAATATTCATAATTTTATATTCCATTAATATTAATTTATGTGAGTTTTATATTAATTTTATATACTTTAATACCCATTATATTATAATGATTATAATATTATTTTAATATTTATAACGTTATTTATAATATTTATAATTATACTATTGTCTTTGACAATTATAATTATAACGATATCAAATGGTTAATAATTTTAGATATGCTTCTTTGTTTATCTAAATGTCAGGATTTTGGGGACATGACAGTAGCTCCATGTCTTAGTCTCTACCTTTGATAATTAACTCTGGAGTTGGAACCTTCCACGCTAGACTGTGTAGGAGGTCACCTGACATTACACCATTGTTGAGAAGCAAGGCTTCACCTATAATTTTTAATGTTAGTTTTACTAAATAATTTAGTTTCAACAGCAAAAGTCTTAATGTTGGAATGATTTACTTTCAACAGCAAAGTCTTAATGTTGGAAACTTTTCAAAAGAGATAACCTACTTCACAAGCATAAAATAAAAATAGCACAAATGAGTTGGAAATTAAGGAATGCAATATGTTAAACATGCAAGTTTTTGTAAAAGACAATCTTGTAAATTAAGAAGCCATGCATTTTCACATAGCCTAACCAAAAGATTGCCAAAGCCAAAAACTTAAAAAAACACAGAGCTTACCAATTTAGTATCCAAAAGAAAAACAAGAAAAAAGAACAAATGCCTCGAGGGAATACATAATCCAAACAGTTTTGAGATAACTTCCACAAGTTCTCAAATTTGAAGCATATATCTGAAGATTACTGTATTTAATCCACTTAGTTTAAAATAAGCAGATTAAACATAGTGATATCCACATATATTCTATAAATATGAAAACCTAAACAGAGTGCAAACTGTTACATGAAGAATTATATTCACACAACGAGAGTGAACTAATACTGAAAATCCATAAAACTGAGTAAACCACAATTATTCCCAAGTCCATATAAATAGTAGCAGCAGTCTTACCTTTCAACTGTAGTCATGTTCATGAATCAGTTTAAGGAAATAAAGATTATTTAGACATTCTTTGTGTTGAATAGTATGTCATAAGTTTTCATAATGTTACATTCAAACCTAGGAGCACGTTACAATAAAGTTATAAACCATACGTTTCTGACAAGTATTTTAGGCATACTTTAGTTATTACCAACATTCTTCTGCCGGAAATATAAATAAAAGTTAGAAGCTACAAAATAAGATAATCGAATCTACTTGCAACAATAAATAGTTTTTGCTTTATCCCTGAAAGTCAAGGAAATATCATTTTACATTTTGAATAAATTTAAATTACTGATTTAGTATTTTTAAAAATAAACTAGAAAGAGAATAAATGCTTTGAAAGATTACATAGTCCAAACATTTTTCGAGATTATTTCCACAAGTTTTCAAATTCGAAGTATATATCTGAACATCACTGTATTCAATCTACTTATTTTAAAATAAGTGGATTGCACACTGATAAGTGTTATCCATATATATTTTATAAGTATGAAAACCTAAACAAGTGCAAACTGCTATATGGAGGACTATATTCACACAATGACAGTAAGCTAATACTAATTATCATTAAAAACAAGGAAACCACAAATTTTTCCAAAGTCCATAAAAAAAATTTAAATAGTAGCAACAGTTTTACTTTTCCTTCGTAATTATGTCCATGAATCAATTCAAGGAAATGAATATTATTCACATTTGTTTTATGTTGAACAGAATGCCACAAGTTTTTCATAAAGTCGCATCTCACCTAGGAGCTCATTACAATAAACCACACATTTTTGACAACTGCATTAAGCATATACTTTAGCTACAAAAATATAGAAGCTACAAACTAAGATAATTGAATCTACTTGCAACAACAAATAATTTTGGGTTATCATTTACAGATGAGGAAATAGAATTTTACATTTTGCCATGATCAGGAAAATACGATTCACTTACCAAAAAACTATTTTCTTTCTCTTCCTAAAACTTGGATTTAAGGAAATACAATAGCATCAAGTGTGGGCCATCTGTCCAACATGAGACATAAAACATACCATGAAATTTCAGAAAATTTAAGGAAATTTTCCACTGATAATATCATCAAAGGTGTTTGTAGCTTACCAAGTATAGAACTATATAAGAAACTATGTGAGACTAGTGCAAACTGGGGAGCAAATAAAATAGTAACAGCATGCAAAAGTCATGAATGAATTCAGCTCCCAAGCATAAGCAAGTAAACAATACAAAGTATTAGCTTCCCATCACCAGGATCAGACTAACTGCATCAAATATTACATTTTGTTAGCCCTTCCAGTTCAAGAGATAATTAAATTCCTTTTACAACAAATACATTCTTCTGTTCTATTTACAGACAACAATTAAGCAGTGACAAAAAGATCAACAAAGTAACAAAAAGACCAAGATAAGAAGCCAATCAAAATAGGATATTTTCTACCAATCCATCAGCGTCCATAAGGACTTACAATGTATATGGTAAAAATTTCCAAATCAATATAAGGATTCTGAGATGCAAAAGCACACCCCAATTTCAAGTTTGATTTAGAAATAAAATTTCAATAGCCACCAATACAAGACTCCAATTCACTATAAGAAAAATTCAACATGTCCACTAATTTCCTTGCAAATCAATGGAGCCCTTTTTGCTAATACTTTACTCTGCGCTATGATATGATTTGTAGAACTGTGCTGTGGAGAAGGTTTATATTGAAGGACACTATCTTTCCCATGAGTTTCTAGAGCTTGTCCTGCAGGTACAACATTTTCCAACCAGAACTCTCTGAGTGCTTCAAAAATCAAAGCCCAATAGTCGTGGTCTCTCTGTAACCTAAAAATTGTGCTTGCAGTGGGAGTCCAACAATATAAATCCACCCAATTTCTATCAAGTATCTCCATTAAACCTTGTACTTGTGGCATGTAGTAGTAGGGTGCTGAGGCCCAAGGTAACCCAAGCTCCGGCTTCCCTTTATTGAATGGGCATTTGACCTCTAGGATGCCACCTGAATCCTCAACAACACTAGAAAGGCATCTTGTAATCAGGCCATCAGGAGATGCCCCCAACCACTGGAGCTGTTCATTGTCCTCATGATATATCTGAAACCCCAATTGCTCCACAACATTCCCTGTAATGTCTTTATATCTTTCTACAGCCGTGCCTTCTTTATCAGATCCCCACAACATAGCTTTATTAGAAAATAAACCCTCCTTTCTAAATACCTTTTCTTCCCACAACTCAACTCGTCTGTCACCCCAAAAACCAAGGGCAGTACTAAATGCACTAGCAGTCAGCCTATGTCTTCTCAAGGCAAACCATTCTTCTGAACCTTGACTGACATCTGGTGAGCTTGATTCAGACACATCTGGTCCTGGAATTGGTATGGCATGGGAGCAATATCCAGGACTTTGATGAGGTCGGATCTGGAAACTCTTACAACCATTGACTCCTTTCTTACTGCTTAGCTTCCGAGAAAATGTTGAAAGCAATAAACTTTGTTGTTTGTTACCAAACAAATTTGTTGCTCCAGCAGACTTTTTAGAAATAACTGTGGTGTGTAAGATACTGTTACAAAATTTGTCTGCATAAAATCCAACAGAACTATCCATATTAAGAACAAACACTCAGAAAAAAGAGAAATTATTTAAGGTAATCCTAAACTCAGTAAGACTCTTCCCAGCAGTACGGAACAAACTAGATTCTACAATAGGTTTTCTAACAAAACTTGGTCTGGCATGTAGAATAACAACAGTAGCCTTTGCAAATGAAAACATGGGGAAAACCACACACACAGAGCTAGAAGAATTAATCCTCCTTGGAGTCCTCCAGAAGGTGACATACCTTGATGGTGATTTGAAGGTCAACTACAGAAAAGCTGGAGGTGTAATATACAATTCAAATGGTCAAAACATCTCTTGGTTTGTTAGATGCCTTTGGAAATTGCCTCAAACCAATTCTGAGATTCATTGTTCAATGTTAATAAGAAAGATCAGAATATGCTCTAAACGCCTCAATTCAGCACATTTTGGATGAAATGGATTCCAAGATTACCATCAACATTTTGATTAGTAGTCATACCAATGGATTATGGGATTGGAAAAAAGTTAAATTCTCAAGAATAACCCATCCCTTGCCAATTAAGTGGATATCTCTTATCACCATGTTTATCAGATTGCCAATAAAGTGGTCACTTGATTAAATAATCTGAGCCACATACACAGTGGCATAGTTCGAAGACTCGGACTCTAAGAGTACTTGGCAAGCCCAAAACTTTTTACTGAGGAAAAACTCGACAACTTAAAAAATACTAAAATTTCTTTTAAAAAAAACACTTTTTTTGCAAAATTCAACTACAAAATGTATCAAATGAGTCTAAAAAACATGAGGAAGTGTTTTCTATTAAATTTGATTCTTGGATACAAATGGATTAGAAAATCGCATCATCATGCAAAGCTAGATGGTGGATAAATAGCTAGCTGCTAACTAATAACTATTATGAATTTATGATGATTGTCTTTGAAAATCATCATCATAAATTTCATATTTATGCAAGTAAAAATTACAAGTTTTTACAACCTCTTCCCCTACCTAGTGAAAAATGGGGGGATAAAGGGTATGGTCCTTGCAATCAATTGTGATTCCCTGCTTTGCGTAGAATGTTGGGCTTGTGGCTCCACCTGCTGGTAGATGGAAATGACTCCTTCTCCACCATATAACAATTTGAAGTTGTCTTGGAATGTGAAGTCAGTTTTGGTTATACAACTTAAAAAAAAATTAGGGCAATATTTTTGGCAAGTTTTTGCCATTCAACTTGTTAAACCTGTAAAAACTCCCATTGTTAAAAAACTCACACAATAAAAAATCCTGAGTACTCAGCAACTTGGGGAGTACTTGGAGAGATTGCGAACTATGCACAGTGGTATGAATTTAAAGTTCTAAAAGTTCATCAACTTATCAAGATGTGCGTTTTGTTGATACATTTTCACTCCTACAGGATATTAAAAAAGACAGACTTAGAAGATCCATTCCCCATCCATTATTCGAGACAGATTCTACCTCTGATTCCCATATTCTCAGTATATGATCTAATGTGGATTAAGGTCTTGGCAGTTGGTTATTTCATCCCCAAATCATAAGACCTATCACCTACATTATCCTTTTAAATCTCCTAGGGTTGTTTTTTATTCCCAAAACAATGGCAGTTGGTGTTGTACAACAGTTATCTCAATCAAACAATAGACTGGGCCTAGCATTTGCAAAACCACCTTAGTTGTGGTGGGTGGGGAACAAATATCCCATCAACGGTCCTCTCAGTACAAATCAATTGCTGGATGCAGCAGTGGATCACAGTATGAGAGTGAGAAGTTTCTAGATAACCAACCTTTATATCATTTGATTTTTTTTGTTATCAATCCTTGTTAAATTGTTGATCTAAAATATGCTCCTCATAATGTTCCTCTGCTAATAGTCACTTTAATTCTCTTTTTGTGACTGTTGACCCTTCTTGTTGTTCTCTTTACTCACTTCCTTATAGACAGCCGACACCTTTCTGTTATAGACATCATGAGCCAGAAAATGGTGGAGAGGCACACTAAACGGAAACTGTTCAACAAATGTTTAGTTGACAGAAATTCCCCAAAAAATGAGGCTTGTTACAGATACTAGAGGATCATTCAGCAAGTTTGGTTTATAGATTAAGGAAACACATGGGTTTCTCCATTATATAGACCAAAACGTTTTTCTTATGCTCACAAAAGAAATTATTTTGGCACCAAAACCAACGCTGAGCAATGGTAAGGCTATTATGATGGAAAAGGATTCTTTCACACGGTTAGTTATCAAAATGGTGAAGCAGGGTCACTGTGAGGAAATAACCATGCTGTCTTACAAAGCTATGTCCCCCAAGCAATTAACCAATTTGTCATGAGAGTTTCTGGTCTGTATTGTCCTCAGATCAAAATTTTCAACTCCATAGCATTAATAAATTGATTCAAAATCAGATCTAAATATTTGTGTCTACATAGAAAATGTTGAGTTTTCAGCTTGAATAGAAACTTCTGCACAGGTTTAGTGTGAATGTATGGAAAGGTTCAAGTGGTTCAAGTTACTCTATTTTGCATTTCACTTTGAAGGACTAAAGTGAAAGTCTTTTATTTAGCTACTTAAGTCCAAACAAAGCTGATTTCTGGAAGATTAGATTTTTAGCTAAATTAGTATAAAGATTCGAGCAAGATAAAAAGATTGCAACATACTGAGTACAGTGAATTTCTGTGCAGATATAACATCAGTTGTGGAGGTTGTTGCCTTGTAAGTTTTTCTAAGGAATGAAGGACAGATTTGAAGGTGTAATTATCTGTGCATGCTTCCACATTGTGAATTTTTGACTGCTGTGTGATTAATGCAATGTTAAGAGTATACTTTTGTTTGTCTAACATTAAGCCATTAGTCATCTTTTTCAAAAAAAATCTTCAGAAAAACATGATTCAACCATTTGGCCATGAGCCTGAAACTATAATAATGCAGTTGTAACAAGATATGAGAGATTTAATGAATATAATTGTTACACAGTAAGCTCACAAGAGCTCTAACGGCCTTGAAATACTTATACGTGAATTATCCAGCAGAAGTAGTAAAATTTCTATTATATGAAAAGGGAAAGCAGAAAGATAAACAAGCCTGCCTGCCATAAATTACAATGCAATCAGGGTATACGTTCTGACACATTTATGCAATAAATAGTGAGAAAGATTAAACTATAAGGTCTTTCATTTATGGAGTTCCTTTTTAGGTTTATTTCTTGTTTATTATGTCCTGTAGGTTTGTAATTTTTGCTGCAAAAGTTATGGATCAAAAAGATCATCCAGTGATCACAGTCAACGAAGGACTTGGGAGAGTAGACAACCCCCTTCGTGAACTTTGCAGAGGCACCAACGAGGTAATACCAAAGTCCTGAAGAACAAGAGCTGCGAATCAACAATATTGAGAAACATTCTATAAAATTCATACAAGCTGTTTGGGTATTAATCCCAATGAAAATACTGGTTTTAGATTTTATATTGTTTCTGCCCCTCAGTTGCCTTGCCACTTATAATTGATCCAAAATGGATCAATAAAATTTGATCATCATAACTGATGCCACTAAGGTACTTTTCTGAGGACTTCTCATTTGCTGGACATAAAACAAGACCTGTTTCTGTCAGGCAATGATCAAACTCTAAGTTGCATGAGATACAGAAATGAAAACCAGGTACAAAAGCCACCTGGATAAACTGGACACCCAAGAGACTTCACAATTGTTTAAAAACAAGTATCAGTAACAGATTTGACCATGGCTGGATCTATCTCTAACAGAAAAGGTTGCACTTGAAAACAGTTGAACACATCACAAGTGGGACAAAACAACAAAGACCACAGCCAAGAAGGGAAGTTAACCGTTACATATCTCATCTTTTAGGCTTCTTTCTCGAACTCTTACAAATCTTGGGACTGTAACATTCCCTTGCAAACATGTAGAAAGGGTTCCTTTCACTTTATTGTGACTGATAATTGCATTTTCGCAACAGTCAAGTGGTCGTGGATATGTTTAAGTGTAATTGAGAAGGCTAGGGAGAAGTGGAATTGATGCTTGAGTATTTGGGCATCAAATTGACTATGTAACATGTCCATGAAGGTCTTTAAAAGGCAGTGAACCTCTGTAATCAACAAGAAGACAGTGGCTAGAGGAGTAAATGCCTCATTCTTCAAGGATTTTTTCCTACATTTGGTTTCTCCAGGTCAAATTCTTGTGTTATCTCTACTTTCCTGATTATTTGTACTCTCTGAATGCTGTTATAATCTTCCTTCTTGCTGTTTGCAATTAAGAGCTACAACTATTATAGATATCTTAACTGCATTGATCTAAAAAATACTGAGTGATAGTCTTGAGTTATTTTATTTGCTTAAAAGATTTTTTTTTTTACTTTACAACTATGTAAGTATTTTAGTTTATTTACATTGTTTATTTTATTTCTATTTGATAAGCTATTTTTATTTTTTCAAGAGTCATTTTATAGTTGCTTTATTTACTCCAAGAGTTATTTTATTTTACTTTAGAACTATTTAAAAAAAAAAGGTATTTATTTTTTAGTTAAGAGTTGTTTTATTTTATTTTATTTACTTAAAAGTTGTTTAATATTTTTAGTCTTAGTTTTTTTTTTAGTATACATTGGCTGTGTTTTAGTTTTTATTTACACGGTCACAACATGACACCCCATACATTGCTGCCACTGTAGAACACCTCTCGGCACAACTAAGGACGTTTAGGACTGCTTTATGCATGTGTGCTTCAAAAACAGCAACTAGATTAGTCAGGACTTGATTGGGACAATTGAGATTTGTGTTGATAAAGAAAGAAGTGAAATATCCACCCTATTTATGGATCGAATTGGTATTAGTCTATTAGAACATGGTTTTTTTGTTATTTCTGATGTGGCTTTGTGAGGTGTGTTTGTAGCTTTCAATTTTGCAATTCATGACCCTCACTAAATCAGCTAGTGCAAAAGGAAAAGGTTTCTTGGTTCCTTTGCAACAACAGATATCCACAAGAAGGTTGAAAATAGTAATACAAATCAAAAGCATGGACCTTGAAAAAGAAGGTGGAAGACTTTCTAATGGTGAAAAGAGATTCAGCAAATTGGAAGAGGGCATGCTAACATCACTCAATCCATCGGAAAGTTGAAAGAATGGAGAAAATATTGGATGTTTTCATGGGGAAACTTGGAGCGATTGTATAGATGCCAAAAAGTGGAAGAGTTAATGTGATGTCCCCTCTCCACTTGTGGTCGAACTGATATTTTTTTAATTAAGTAACTAATGTTTTAAGTTAAATTTGATATTTAACTTAGCAATAATTAGAATATTACTAAAAGGGGAGACATGGTGTTTTTTTCAAGAAAGGGTACATTTAATATTTTAATGTTGGGAATCAAAAAGTGACATCAGATTTAAATCAAAAAGAAAAAAGGGGATTTCAAGAATGGAGGATGGGAGTTACGGATGAAAAAGGAAAAAAGGCAGATTTCAGGCTCATTTTTTGGGTTATGTAGAATTTTTTTTGGAGAAGAGAAAGTTAAGCTGCTGGAATTACCAGAACTTCATGGAGATGTAATGTCCCTTTCTTGCACCTAGCTCAGTATGAGTTTTTCCAATAGCCTATTCTTGGGTTCCTATAGGCTATGTGGATATGGTTAGGGAACTTAGTGTCTTGAGTGTTGGTGTGAATACATGTCTTGTACCTAGTTAATTCACTTACTAGGGACTTAAGGGACTTATTCACATGTTAAGTTTACTTAAGTTCTAAGATTCTTTCTAGAAGACTTAGTTGTCATGTGTAGATTTTATCTTTTCTTAGGTAGTTATGATAAGTTGTCTCATATCATAAGATTAAGACACTCGTCATAATTTTATGACATCTTATGTCTCACCTTGGTTATATAACCAAGGGGTTCTCATACATTGTATATTGAATTCATTGAGGAATTCTTGGATAATGAATTCCATTGCAATCTTGAGCATAGCATATTGATCTCTTTTGTGCTTTTCGTTTGGCCTTTGGATAGTCATTTTTTGAGAGATCTTGGTAGAACTTGAAAAGTTGAGTATGCTCTTCTCTTGCATCATATGATGATCTGGAGAATCAAGAAAACTTGATAGAAATACCAGATTTTGAGGGGGTTCCTCCTTGTGGCTTTGTATTGCAGATTCATTTCAGAGCTTGTTGGTGCAAATCTAAGCTCACCATTGAGTTCAAGGTGTTCAAGAAAGTCAGTTTTTCCTTTTGTTTCTTCCAAATTGGACATATGAGGCCAGATCTATGAGGGTTTGAAACTAAAGAGTGGTTGCCAGATCCAGGAGGTAGCTGCAATTTTGGAGCATTTTGGGTTAAATCTGACCTTGCCATCACGTCCAAAAGGCCCAAAAACCCCAAGATTGACTATCAAATCATCAAAATCGGACAGTTTCATCCAGAGCTTGAAAAAAAATCACCCAATTTGGTCGTCCATGTGACCATTCAGTCGCCATCATTGCACAATTCGAAGGCGGTATGACTACTAATTTTTTTAATTGGTCTGTTGGCAGGTGAAAAATAATCTTTTTATAAAAATTTCAGACATTAATAAATTATTTCTGAAAATTTTATTTCAAATTCAAAAATAAAAGGTTTTGCGGACCTGACAAGTCTGCAAACCTATTTGTTCCGCAGGTGTACTAAGGTAACTAGGGATTGCCACGTGGCCTGTCGGCCATGGCCTCCGCAGCGCCCACCACACCACCTGTCGATTGGTTTTTTAAAACCCAATAGGCATTTTAAAATCGGCGAGAATAATTTAGAGCATATTTCGACCTACAAAGATTATGTCGACATTTTAATTAACAAAGAATATTCCGTTATTTTTGAATATTTCACCAGCTTTCAATCACCAATGGTGAGTGGAATATTCTGCCACGTGACAGTATATTCACAAGAATATTCCCGCAGCTTCCATCAACCAACAGTGACCCTGACGTCCATTTGCACGCCAAATTTAAACTCATGAAAAAAGAATATTCTTGGCGACCAAGGGCATATTCAAGTGCAACGGTCTCCCAACCATCAAATTTAACATCAAGGTCAACTGACGTCAACAATGCATCTACCCCTTTCTTGAAAATTTTACACCCCCTAACACTGAGTTGTGCTTTCTGGAGGTTTTTTCGAGTTTTTCGAGACAGTTGCTAATTTTGGTAATGGCTATTTTTAGTAACTTACTATTTTTGGTAAGTTCCAGTTGGTCACCTATCTGGTTGGATTGGGAGATTGGACTCACTATTTTTAGCAAATTGTTATTTTAGCACCTAGTCTGGCCTCTATTCCTCTTTCAGTCAGTGCAGTGCTTTCCAGTTATAGCCTTGGTGAGTTCTAATGTTTTTAGAGGAATATTTTATTTTACCACTTAAGTTTTATAATGTTGCTTTATAACTTAAGTGAGGGGGGCGTGGGTTCATGAAGTGTACCCCTTGGCCTAGTAAGGTGATTAAAAGAGGCCCAGCGTTCTTCCTTGCGTGGCGCCTAGAAGGGAGATGTTTATCATTTTTCTAAGGCTAATGTTATGCCTCATAATGTGGAACGCCTAGTTGGGACTTGATGTTTTTTTTTTTTTAAAGAAAGTGAAGTTTTTGGAGGCAAAAAGGTCGATGCTTGGGGTAATTTCATGTTATTTTCAAAAAGGTGAGATGGAGGGAAACGAAATGGGAGTAGCCCTAATCTGTCCCTCACTCTATAAATTCTCCTTTGAGGCTCTCATTTGGATATCTTGGTTTTGGCAACATAAAGTTATGCTGTTGGAATGCTTCCAAAACCTTCTTTGCTGGTTGGAGGACAAAAGCCCTTCACTAGGTAGCTAGTTTCAGTGGTGGAAGACCCACCCTAGCTGGTTGGTGCTCGGATTGAAGACATTTCAGTAATTTGGCTTGCTGGTTGAACGTTTTGGACTTGATATAATGAAGATATTTTTAGTATTTTGATGTGGGTTTCTAGGGTTTGGTGTAGTGTGTGCATTTTTGGTGTGTGGAGTGAGTTTGAAGCCTAAATACCTCCCAAAAAAACAAATCTGCCACCTAAGGTGCCTTGTAATCAGAAGGAATAGCAAAGAAATATGCATGCTTCATTAATCTATACTACATATATGCAATCTCTACTTTGGACTTTTGGAAGACTCATGATAAAGCCCATTGATACACTCTCCCACTTCTACTTTGGAATCGACAATGGTTGTAGCAAACCAACAGAGAAGGTATGTTCTGACTTGTTCTGCTAACAAGTCATACACTCTCTGACATAACACAGGAAATCACTCTTGAGACCCTTCCATGGGAATCTCTCTCGAATTTTCCTATAAGTTTTGAAGAACCCGGGATGTCCTATTAAAGGCGTATAATGAACAGCTCTCATAATCTTGATCTTCAACTTAGATTCAAGTACCAAGAATATCCTATCCTTGTAATAAATCACATCATCAATCACCTTATAGCTATCATCCTAAACCTGTCTGTCCATGAGCTCGCCTGCAAAGGTATTCTTGGAGTACTCAACCAATAGGTAAGCCTTCCAATTGGTTGAAATCTCATACATAGAGCAAAGGGTGGGTTTTCTAGATAATGCATTTGCCACAATATTTATTTTCCCCATATCCAATGTCAAAGCCATGTGCTTGAATTTTGCTTACCCATTTTTGTTGGCATTCATTCAAGTGCTTTTACTCTAAGAAATATTTCAAACTATTGTGATTTGTCTTGACCACAAACTTTCCACCTACCAGAAACTGTCTAAGCTTTTCCAGCGCTTGCATGATGGTAAGCATTTCCTTGTCATAGGTGGAACACAATTGTTCTATATCTCTCAACTTCCTACTTTTTGTAAGCCATGGGATGTTTGTTGCATGAGCACTACACCTATCACTTCACCTAACGCATCACACTCCAATACAAATGGTTGAGAGAAATATGGCAATGCTAGCACTAGACAAGAACTCATTACCTGTTTGAGCCTAGCAAAAGTACTTTGAGCCACGCCCGACCATCTAAATGCACCCTTCTTGGTGAGATCTATGAGAGGTGCTGCCAGCTATGAAAACCCCTTGAAAAATCTCCTATAATAGCTGCATAGTCCAAGAAATCCCTTAAATTTGAAATGTTTCTCGATGGTGCCCAATCAAGTATGGCCCAAATCTTCTCCAAATGTACCTCAACCCCACCAGCACCAATCACATGCCCCAAATATAATATATTTGTCATACCAAATTCACATTTGGGAAGCCTTCACAAATAAGGACCGTGACTCCATAGTGCCTAACATCTCATCAATGTGCCTAAGGTGATCCTCTCACATCTTACTATATATCAAAGTGTCATCAAAAAGACCAATACAAATTTTGACAACTGCTTATTATATATATATATATTATTCATACATGACTAGAAAGTTGTCAGTGTATTGGCAAGATCGAAGGGCATAACTAGAAACTCGTAATGTCCGTAGTAGCATTTGAATGTTGTATTATGTACATCCTCCGCATAGACTCTAATCTAGCGATACCCTAAACAAAGATCAATCTTCGAGAAATAAACTACCCCATGAAGTTCATCCAAAAGATCATTTATCATGGGTATAGGGTACCTATTTTTTATGATATTTTTGTTAAAAGCACGGTAGTTGATACACATCCTCATCATACCATCCTTTTTCTTCACTAAGACCACTGAAGATGTAAAGGGTCTAGAACTCGGTCTAATATGTCCCATATCTAGTAACTCCCGTATTGTTTATTCAATCTCTTCATTGAATCTCTTGGGATGACAATACGGAGTGGTGATTACACGTTTGGCACCTTCCTCCAACTCAATCACATGCTCGAACCCACAATCAAGAAGTCTACCTAGAGGGATATCTCCAAACACAACACTACGTTTATCCAGAATGGGTTGGATATCCACATGATGATGTATGTCGTCATTGGAAGAAGACTTGGAAGACACTAAACATTGGGCTGCCCATGCAACCTTCACCATGCCTGGATAAAGTCTCCATCCTCTTTGTTGTCACTATCTTTGGCACACCATTCGCCAAAGCCCTCAACACCACTAGCCTGCCATCTGCTATAAATTCCAACTCCATCTTCTAAAAGTCCTAACTATATCTACCCAACAAATGTAGCCACGAAACTCCAAGAACAACATCTGTATCCTAATCCCAACCACATAGAAGTCATTTGTCACTATGCAATCCCCTAACTGGATGCCAAACTAAGAAACATTCTTAGTACAGGTCATCTTAAACCCATCAACTACCATGACACTAAAACTTGGGAAGTCCTCCATATGTACTCCCCTCTTAACCACCAATCCCTCGTCAATAAAATTATGAGTTGCTTCAATGTCAATTAAGCAAGTGACCCGTTGTCCTTTAAAGACCCCTCTAACTCTGAAAGGATGGTACTTTGGAACCCCTAATAGTGTAGCAATGGTGCCATGTGTCACATCCCCTAAAGCTCCCTCAGCATGCTCCAACTATTGATCATCTTAGTCACTCTTTGAGCTAGTATCAACTACCTCCTCAATGTCAGAAGTGACCTCTATATAGTGAACTTTGCCTTTCCCAAGGCACCTATGTCTGAGCTCCCACAACTCCTTGTAGGAGAAACATAGTTTCTTCCTGCATAGCTCATTTCTTGACTCAAAATCCAATTTGGGTGGAATGGTCTTAGGCTAATTGAAGACTTTCTTAAATGGTTTGCTACTCTTGAAAATTTTCTTTTGAGATTGATGGTTAGGATGTGTAGTTTCAAGATCAAGTGCCATCTAAATGGCATCTTGGAGAGTATTAAGCTTGAAATCCTTCACCAAACCTCTCAAATTATGATGCAAACCTTCGGTAAACAACATTATAACCCTCTTTTCCAACATGTCTAGTACCATAACAGCCACCTTCTAAAATTTGTTGATATAACTATCAACATCCCCGTGTTGTCTAATCATGGCCAACTCCTTGAAATATAGCTCAACATCTTTCCTATCAAATCTAGCAATTAATTTGCCGCTAAACACATCATAGGACTGAATTAATGCATGGTTTTGTGTCACCAAACCATGGTGCCACCAATCATAAGCTCGACCCTCAAGGTGTAGAGTTACAAACTTAATTGCTTTTGTTTATGGCATAGGTTTAAGATTCAGAAATGTGTCCAACTTGTGTATCCAAGAACGTGTCATGCTTTTCCCACTACCATCGAAGTTAGAAGAGTGAGTTTACCCAAGGCATACTGATACTCCCTATGCAAGCCTCAAAGTCTTTGCTCTTGTTGTGTTCTCCTCCTATCCTTATGTAATTCATATATTAGTTCAAAGTTATTTCATTTTTAATGGCATGTGGAAGGGTGTGATACTTATCATAAACTACCATTACCTCATCCACAATGGTTGTTCCTCTTCCTACAGGATCTCTTCTTCGTCCTCCCTAGGTGTGAATGTAGGCTGAAAAGGTCTCTATGACACACTTGTACTAGCACCTCGTGGGTTATCAAATCCTACATTGCTACCTTCACCTACAGCAGTCCTATTCACCCTTAGTGAATTCATGTCCTGAGACATTTGACTAATAGTTGTGATTAATTGTTGTTGAGTTTGCATAAATTGTTGCATCATCTGTTGCTGCCCCTTGGCCAAATTATTCAATATATTCTGAACACTATCATCACATCTTCTATTAGTCCTACCCCAAGGACGCTCACTACCGGAACCTACCATTTTCCCACAAATTTGTACAACTTTGAGTGATTATCTTGCTGCTAAAGCAGCTAAGAATTTATCCTCTTTCAAATAAGGTTCTGCTAACTGAAATTGTCTATGCTTTTGTTCTCTTTCAGCATAACGTCTAGCCCTATCACTCATGTACATAACCCTCCAAGATGGCAAGCTTTTGGCTCTGATACCACTGTAAGATCCCACCCCTAGATGTGAATAAGATTTTTTTTCAATTTCCCTAAGTTTGACAATGCAAGCATTTTGTCAAACTATTTGTAGCAGACCGGTTTAGATGTGTTCCAAATGATTAATGCCAATTGTTTCTTCGATATATTCTCATGAAGGATGTTTAATTTATATATTTTTCAACATTGTTCTAGGATTGTTCAATACATATGACAGAATTTCATTAAATTCATGCATATACATTTTCAAACTTTACTAATTGTGCAAAGTTCATAATTCAATAACATTACTTAGAAAAATATTGTCTATAAGAAGCTGACCTTTTTGCTCTCCCATAGATATCCTCAGTTGATCGCTAGTATTTAGCATTAACTCATGGAGCAATTCAATGAATAAATCTGCCTTCATTTGGATGCTTGCATAAATATTATCGTATTCAAACTTTCAAATATTTGCTTCGTAGTGGCGACCTTATGATATGTGGTTGGCTTTATCTTGGAATACAATCGACAGTTTGGACTCTTCCAGAATAGGCACAACTCTTGCTATGGACTGGCGGCTTCCCTTGTAATGTCCCCTATCCTAAGGTGCCCTAGAATTCACCTATTAATCCTAGGCTTAGGGCTTCCCCCTTATCAAGTAAATAACTCTTTAATAATGTAACCTTATAATGAAACCTACACACACCACATGAACAACATTCCATCAATATACATATATATATTTGTTAGCATTATGCCATTGCATCATATTTAAAGATTATCAACAAAGCAACACATTCTAAACTAGGAGGAGGCACATGGTGGGTTCGCCCGAAGCCATATGCCAAGCCTCGGAGAGTGTATGCCACACCCTTCCCCTTGGCAACTTGTACCTGCTTTCCCCATCCATGCCACAAACTCAGAAAACACTTGCCAACCTGTGGGATCAAACGGAGATCGCAAGTGGGCTCCCTTGCCTCTCACCACTACACCTCAGGCCTTACCTTTGTGAGGAGTTGGGTGGAGGTCGTAAGTGGGCTTTGGCCCCTACCACTAGCACCTCAGGCCCTTTCCACAGGTTGGATTACAGGCAATCAAGCAATTCTGATTTAATTCTAATAATAATAAGTTCCATATAAGTAGTATGCATGGTGTAGTTTCCCAATTATTTGCCGAATTCAGACATCTATGATTTCCCTATTATACAAAGTAAAAGCTTAATATGCAAGTTAAATAATAAATAACAGGTGTTGCAGATCTATAAAGACTCAAGATATCATGATAGATTAGTAGCAGGTCAATAGAAATGACATACAGCATAAACCTAATATACCAATAAGCAGCCATCTATAGAATATACAGAATGGATAGAGATGTTCAATAATAATGGCAAAGATACACCTATTGGTGTTAGATGACTTTCTAGTCCAAGCATTGATGTTTCCTTGCTACTACTCTTTACCTCTCTTCCCAATTCGATGATCCTTTTGCCTTGAATTGATTTACCTCTTATACCGATTGGGATGGATGATTGTGTTTTTCCAATAGGACGTGTCTATTCTGTTCTGTGCTTGCCATGTCCTTTGCTACTTTCTTGCAATTATCTTTTAAAGGATAATTAATATTCTTTAATGGCTTTGACCTTTTAAAGATTTCTCCTTATCGTTGGGGAGACTCTATTGGATGCCGATCTGCACCTAATAGTTATCGACTTCTGCCTTATTTGTAATTCTCCAATGGAAATGATTATGGTTTGGTATGGATGCCTTATGCCTGATCAAGTGATCGGATTTTCATGTGTGGGGGACATGACATCCCTAGCACTTATACTGCTAATAGATTATTCAAAGTTAATATTTTATATGATTTTAGAAGGAAGTGGCTCAGGAAAGTGCTTGATAGGCCTCCTAACTCCACACACATGCCACGTAAATCCCTCAAGAGGTTGATGCGTCTTATTCTTCACACCAATATCAACGGCTTTTCCAAGCAATAGTCGAGTCTGCCTGAATCAGCAACTTTGTTTTATTCTTTGTTAATTATTCGCCTCTTTTGTCTTTTATCAAGTTGGCAACTACGCAATATTTCCTGGCGACTGGCACTAAACTCCAAACATTACCTTTTAATATTTATTTTATAATGGCAACTCCTTTCACCAAGTGCGACTGCTAATATTTAGAATATATGTGGTGGCCTGGACTCTTCCAATCTAAACGCAGCTCCGTCTATAATATGTTGCTCCTTTAATGCCACATTCAACCTACTGTTGATGCCCCCTTAACCATATTGATAGTTTATTAATAGTAGGAAGGCGACTCACAGTATTAAAATCATTTATTCATTACCTCTGCAAATACTAGAATATTAGATTTTTGGAATTACCCCAGCATACTCCATCATAATTTTCTCTAACCCAGTTCTGAAAAATCATCAAATTCTGAAAAGAAACTATTCAGTGAAATTTGTCTTCAAAGAAGACATCACAAATTTCCCCCACCCACTATGAACTCTAAATTAAGTTTACCTCAAAGATGAATTGGGGTTTCATCCAACCCACCTACTCAAGGGTTTCCGTCCTCAAGGTTCCAGAAAGTTGTGCTTCCAAATTTGCTCTTGATAAAAAAAATTCCTGATAATAATTTCACCAACCTTTTCAATTTCCTTCTCAACTTGCCTTTTCTACTTCACCACTAATTAAATATTTTGCCATCATAAAGTCACTTAATTTAATATTTGAACATATTTATTTAATAAAGTCACGTTATTACATTAGTTAATTAATTAAATATACACGTCCACAATAATACTTTTAGGACCATTTATTATTTAATTAATTAAATTGACTTAGTGGTGACCTAAGTCACAAGGTTCGAATTCGAATTCGAGTTCGGCAACATTGAAATTCGGATAAAATTCGGCAAGAAAAAAATTCGAAAAGTAAAAAATTCGGATTAAATTCGTCTTATATAATTTTTATTTTTTTTAAATATAATAATATATCAATAAAATTATCAAAATAGTTTAACTTTAAAAACAAAATAAAAATACTAAACTTTAATTAAAAAATAAACTAAAAATATATTAAATTTTTATTTTTACAGTAAAAAAAAATATAATTTATAAACATTAAAATAAATCTTATTTTGAGTTTAAATAAACTATAACAAATTTTAAAATATTTGTGAATGGATAAATTAAAAGATTTAATTTAAATATTTAAATTTGTTAATTTTTATATATTAATGATTTGAATCAAAACTAAATATATTAAAATATTAAATTTTAATTATTAAATGTTAATATTTAAAAATAAATGAATATAGTAAAGTTAAATTTAAATATATTAAATGCTTGATTTTAATAAAGATTTAATATAAATAAAATAATATTTAATTTAGGTTTAAAATTTTATGAAATATGGAAAAGCCTAAAAAAAAAGTTACTTAAAAAAAACCTCTCACCTGGGAGTCGCGGACTTTCTGAAGTCGCGGATTTTACCTGGGAGTTGCGGACTTTTTGAAGTCGAAACTGGTCTATACTTGCAGCCTGCGTGTCAACGCCAGACTGAACTTGCTCCCGTCGCAACGTGGCTCTTTGCGCCTTGCCCCAATGCCCTCCTCTCACCTGCTATATCTTCGAAGCGCGCAAGGAGACGAACCTATCAAAAACCTTGTCGCGGCTGAAAGAACTCACGATACAGATGAAATCTGTAAAGTCAGCTGCAGACGAACCTATCAAAAACCCTAAGGGGAAATTCTTTGCGAAATTACATTTTAATAAAAATCCAGTTGATTGGTATGCACTAATTTAGTCTCGAATTTCAACGAATTTCATACTTCTTTTGAATGTTCGCCGAATTTCGAACTTCAAGCATAAAATTCGGCGAACCTTGTGACACAGGTGGTGACTATTCGGGAGTTGGGTAAATTACAGCTAGACATGAAACAAGACCTATTTCCTTGCACCAATCATCAAACACCACCTTGTAGTCAATACAAAAATGAAAATTGGGTACAAAAGCCACTTGGGTGATATGGACACCCAAGAGACTTCACAATTATTAAAAAAGGCATCAGCAGCAGATTCAACCATGGCTGAATCTGTCCCTAACAAAATAGGGCATGCATGACATGTTCAACCACAGCCAAACACGTTGTTGATATGACAAAACAACACAGACTACAACCCAAAAAGTGAAGTTAAGCATTTCATATCTCATTTTTTGGGCTTATGAAGTGTTCGGGCTTCCTTCTTTAACTCTCTTGTAACACTTGCAAATATAACATATCTCTGTAAAAATGTAGAAGGGTTTCCTTTCAATTAATTGCGACAGTAATTATGCATTTTTGCAACAGTCAAGTGATGTTGAGCATATTGAAGTGTAATTAAGAAGGCTAGGAAAGGTAGCATTGTTGTTAGGTGTTTGCACATCAAATTGGTTGTGTAACATATTTATAATAAATTTTAGAAGGTAGTAAACCTTTCTAATCAGCAAAAAGATAGTAGCCAGAAGATAAATCATCTCTCTTCTGGAGATTTTTCCCACGTTTGGTTTCTCCAGGTCAAATTCTTGTGTTCTCTCCATTTTCATTCTTATTTGTGCTTTCTAGATGTTGTTATAATCTTCCTTCTTCCTGTTTGCACTTAATAACTATATTGAACTTTGAAGGACTTTTAGAACTGTTTTATGCATGTTTGACTCAAAATCAGCAACTAGATCGATCAAGAATTGATTGGAATAATTGAGATTTGTGTAAGTATAGCAAGGACTGGAATGTCCACCCTATTTACAAATCATCAATGCTGCTTCATGCATTCTCTCAAGCTTTAACGCCTTGTAACTCCATATCTATCTTTTAAAGAGGAACATGTTTGATGATACCCAATGAACTCTTTCATTTTGGATATCAAGGTTATATCCAAAGAAGAATTTTTGGGCCGCAGCCTAGCCAACACACTAACTTGGCATATGAAACCCCACATTGTGGGAGCAAGGGAACTTTTGCACTTCAAGTTTACCCAAATATACATCCATTTATGCATATATATATGATAAACAGAGATATGTATAGGTATATAATTATGACATACATATGTATGTATATGTATATAGTATATACACACACATATATATCTATAAAAATGTAAGTGTAAATAAATATCAGTTTAAATCACATTCTTCCCTAAGTTTTGTGAACATGGGGTGTCAAATTATAGTACGCTGTAGAAAATTTATTACCTTAGGTGGTTTTGAGAGATCCCCTCCAATCAGTAGGTAGCACCTAACTCACCAACCATCATACACTGTCTCGTTGATTGGTAATGCCATATCTTAGCATGCTTTCCTCAAGCCAGTATGCTTTGTGAGGGCCACAAGTTAAGGGACAAAACGACCACAACAAGTTGAGCTGAATGACATGCTCATTTTTTATAAAAATAAAAATGATTGGATGGAACAAACGACTCCATCTTTGGAAACCGATCTAGCAGTCTATTTGGGATATTTTTATTCTACTACCTTAAAGGCCTAATATGTTGTTAGAGATCAATAGCAGAGTCCATGGCTGCAGAAAATTTTAAACAATCGCAATTTATTTTTGACTGATTGTCACTTGGCCCTAATGCTGTTTTTTTGCAGAAAAATTTGCATTTTTGCAATTAATTGGTCAAACCAATTTCTGATTATTTTTCTCACATCTGCAGCAATTTCTCTATCTTTTCCGTAAACCTAACCCTAACCATAGCCTTTTTTTTCCCAATAATTTAAAAAAAAACCTTTATCTTTTGATTTGCCCAGTTATTCCCAAGAAAGATTTTTGCTCCTCTGGCAGAGCCAATGAACAAAGCCATTTGTTCTCACTACAGAGTTCTACTTGAATGTAAGTCAGCTAATTGTAAGGAATACGGAATAACTAAAATGATAGCTTATTGATCCCCAAATTGTTCTGATCATTCATCATGTAATGTATATTATAATTATCCATCTAAGCCAAATCCCTGACTCTCAGTCAATTTTAAATCTAGGGTCATGAATCCTGTCACATATATCATAGTTCAATTTTCCGACCCAGCTAAAACTCAGCAGCCCAAAAGTATAATTCAAACTCAGTGAAAAGCTCAGTAAATACTAAATAAAATAAATACACAAAATAAATTTAAATAACGCATGGGAAGCATCATGAATGATTTTCGAGAACACATAAGTGTATAAATCACACACTAACTGTCAATAAATCCTTCTACTCACACAATGATCACTTCATGCAACTGAAATTCAAATTTCTTAAGGCAAAAATGACAACAAATGACAGATTTAGGGTTTTAACTACTTTTTTTTGCTTTTTACAACAATCAAGTCTCTATCAGACTCACCAAATCTAAGCGAATCTTGCCAGCTCAATTTTTTCAGCAGATTTGACTTGTGCGTCATGGGCAAGTTACTTGCACAGCTGAACAACTCATAATTCTGGCAATTATTTGCTGAGTTTTTAGTCTACAAATATAGCTCAAATGAGCAAAAGCTGACTGATACTAACACGTAGCTACTTACAAGCAATACAATACTTATCTCTTAGAGCATTAACATTTAGTTAACAACTTTACAAATAACTACTAGAAGCCAAACAATGGAAGACTAACAATCGCAACTCAGGATTCCAATTTAGATGTCACTTTGGAGATTTGAACTTGGGTTTCCACAATGAGAACCCAACACTTTAACCACTTAATCACAACCCCTTGGACAATTCATTGAGTTTTAGAACAATGACATAAATATAGTATGGTGTAACATCAATCCAGTCAATCCAGACTATACTATCTATAGTCTAGTGCTCGCAACACATCACTAGAGTAAGGTAGAACATACGACCAGAGTATGGGTCTAGATGACACTATTATAAATAGTATTGATTCTAGTATGGGATAGAACCACTCTAGTCAAGCAACGAGTATCAATCTAGCTTAGCATCATTACAGTATGGGTTTGAGTTTGGACAAAATATGAGTGTGGGTCATTGATTTGATTTAGATGGCACTATCATATATACAATAGACTCTAGTCTAGGCTGTATTATGGGTATGGGTTTGAACTGCAGAATGGGTTTCAATTATAGTATAGATTTGGGTCTGAACTACAATGTGGATTTGGGTCTAGACAGCACTATTATACATAATATGAGCTTTAGTCCAAACTATAATATGAATATGAATCTAGATCTCAAGTATAGCATTGGTTTAAGATTGTATCTAGACTATACTAAGGGTAGAGCTTCACATGAGATGGTTATGCTAAGGCTAGAAAGATAGAGAGAGATAATATCCATGCTCGGTGAGCAACAGCTTCAACGGAACAGAAGTCAACCAAGAACCTAAGGCCCTCCACCTATCAATCTGTTGGTTTGCTATCACTAATCTTCCTCAATCTAAAGGTTCAAACTAATCGATAGGTGGGTGATGGTTGTATGCATTGAGATATGGACTCTATTAAATCAACCCCTAAATAGGGAAAGGTAGCAAGCTTCTCTTAGTGTACACTCAAAGGAAAGAGGAAGGTGTAAGCGGGCAGCATGTAATCAATATGTATGGATAATAATGCATGAAATTAAGAAAATACTAGTGAATAAAAGGCAATATGTGAGTCGACTAGTATGGTAATAAGTGCAGCTATATGCAAGTCAATAAGTATGGCAATAAGTGTGGCAATAAGAAAGTAAGAAAAGGATGTAATAGATGATCAAAGGATATAATAGCATAAAGAAAGCAATATGTTGACCAATGTAAAAAATGCATAACAACATGGATGGAAATAAGATACTTAACTATCGTGAATTTGTTGGCAAAATGATTTCCTCATTATCTAAAAGCTCCTTGCAAGGTTCTATGGGTTTGGTTGAAACTTTGAAAGAGAAGAGGTAGCCTACCAAGTAAAGTTGTTGCTTGTTCCTAAGGCTCTGATCTTAATATGTAGCAAATCCTTAACTCCGTGCTTAAGTCCTATTAGAGTGTGTTTCTTTAAATGAGTACACTTTGTCCAACTAAAGTGGGAATTCAGAAGGCCACATATGGGTTTGCTGTAATTTGTAAGGGCAGAGATGATTATTGATTTCACAATTGTCCTTCGAGAAATGGCATAAAACGTATGGTACAAATATGGGTACCAAGCCTCAATCAAAAAACTCAAAAGTGAAGTCAGCTTCATCCAGGTGAGAAAACATAAACAATGCACTTCACCATCAATGGTTAGTTATGTTGGCCTTCATTGGTCAATGAAATCGATGGTATTTAAAGGGCTAGGTAAGTCTATGCAGAACAAAAGCAACGAGAGGAGGTTAAGTTGAGCAGTTAAGTGAAGGAACACGATGTCAATTGATCTCTAGGTATACAAATAAAGGAATCTAAAGCATACTTAGGAAACCTCAATCATGGTAAATGCAAGGCAATAATTCTAGCCAAGCCTGCCACAATCCTGTGATATATCAATGATAGGAGATGAAGCATGCCAAAACATTCCTTGAAAAAGAAATGTTATTAAAGCATTTTTCAAGTGTGTACAGTGGACAAGTGCCTTCCACTCTCCCTTCACCCACAGGCTTCATGATGGTCAAGTGCTCTACTCAACCAAAAGGACCTTTACACACCCAACTAAAAAGGGAGAGTAGCAGCTCATAATGGCCCATTGATCAAGCCTTATCAGACAAGGTAATTGACCAATATTTGAGGTTGAGGGATTCCCTGCATTCACTCCTAAATCCCCCCCCCTTCTTTGTCATGAGAGAAGCATAAATGTCATGAATCCAGTCAAGTGCATAAATGTCACTGTAACTCCTTGGCCTCACTTTCGTTCATTGGGAGAAGGACGTAACTGCCCTCAAGTCAGACCCTCTCCTAAACAGTCAAGAAGTTTGCTATTCTCACTCCTCAACCTTCTTCGTCTATTGGAAAAGAAGCATAAATTCCTTGGAAATTGTTTGTTGAACCATGACATTAGTCAAGTGCCTAAAAGCCCTCGGTCTATCACCCAAATGTTCTCCTCAGCCAATGGTGTTCAAATTATGTACCCCTTGGTTTTTAACCTCATGCCTGCTTACCATGAAGGTCACCCAATCTACTACTACAATAATATCACCACACTTAACTTTAGAGTTAGAGGTTATAGGTATTCTATTATCTTATCTGCTAAGCTGCAGTTATGGTACGATGTGACAATTAGAAGGGAAGAGTTTTTTATGGTACTCTCACTGGTCCTGACTGAAAAAAATATCTATAGCAGCAATCAAACTTTGCTTTTGACGTTTATTATTGCTAAAAGAGAACATCCCGTCAAACACTGAGCATCAATTTCAAAACTGACGATCAGGAGCAAGAACCTACGACATTGTAAGTTGGCAAAACTTGCATTCATTCTGCCATCATCATGCATAACCCACTATGTACATCCTTGAGACATTTTGTCAAGCAGTTTGCATCCAATCATACACATTATCATATAAGCATTTTGTCGTGCAATTTGTGCTCACTCGGGTTTTTGTCAGACAGATCGTCCTGAAACATTCAAATTTTCGCTTAGGCATTTTATCAAACAGTTTGCACTTGGACATTCGCAGTCTTCCCAGGCATTTGTCAAACAGTTTGCGCTCAAAAGTTCACACCCTCGTTCAGGAATTTTGTCAGACAGCTTGCAAATATTCAAATTCTCATCCAGGCATTTCATCTATCAATTTACTCAAGCATTCACATTCTCTTTCAGACATTTTTTTACCCCAGTTTGCGCTCAGAAATTCAAATTCCCGTTGAGGCATTTTGTCAAAGAGTTTGCGCTCAGATCTTCACATTCCAAACTTAACCCAAAATACATAACGAGAGAGACAGAGAAAGAAAGAGGGAGAGAGAGGCTCCTATAATAGCAGTTGGAGGTAAAACAAAGGAGAGATTGTAATTCTTACCGTTTTCAAATCTAACTGTGGCAGCTCTAGCTCTCAGTGTTCCAGTGAAGTTCATGGCCGTCCTTACTAGAAAAACACTGAGAGATGTACAAACCTGTTGCATTAGTAAAAGGTTTCCTTAATTATTTCCACATGGAGGGGTTTACAGATAAATGCGGCAATTTCAACACAGAGAGGCACTCAGACATTTCTTGAGTGCCCACTCTAACTCCAAGGAACAAATTCTAATCTTTGCTTGCAAATAAGTTTTTGTATAAAGCACATTTTGGGCATCCAACTAAGGTTTCTTTTATTTTTTATTTAATTTAATGGGGATAGCGTGTTCTTTAATTTGATTGGGGTTGAGCAAAAAGTTCGATTAGAATGAAGCCAAAGTCATTTTTTAAGTGTCAACTTTTATGTCACATATATTTAAACAAAAAATATTTACAGGTGTTATTATTAATTTGTTGATAGGTACAAATTTTAGGAATGTGTTAGGAGGAGAGGAGCAGGTCATGCGGTTTTGACATCTTGAAAGGTCAAATGTGATTTTGAGTATGTGATATATATTATATTAACATATTTTTTATTGGCATGATCATAATATTAAATGAACAATTTTTTTTTTTATTATGATTTTAGACAATCATGAATATTATTATTGTAAGTAGAAAGATCAAATTATATAAAAAATCAAATTAATGTAATGCAAAATAAATGTTTATTAAATATGTCTTTGACATGTTCGTTTAGAGATAAGGATTATAACCATTGCTTTTTATTTTTCTTATTGTTTATATAATGAATATTTTATATCTTCAAGTAGCATTCAAATGAGAATGGAGGCAATATTTGTAATGAATTGAGAGATTTAACCCTATCAATACTAGTGAATGTCAAGCTTATACTCTTTATATCACCCATATCTATTATAGCCCTTTCTAATGTCAATCATTGTGATTTGGGTATGATTAGATCTTATATTGTTTTGTTAGAATTTATGTACAACCACCTCTTGTAATAGGAAAAATAGGGACAAACTTTAGATAATTCATGACCCACAATACACCTACATAGTTATCAACCTCGATAATCACACAAAATGTCAATTCAAATAGAGTAGGATCTTTAAAATAGACTATATTCTTTGCAATTCTAAGTACCCTATTAACGAAGTCAAGATCTACCCATAAATTACAAATTGTTACTTGTTAAGCAACACGTGATAGTACCTCATTCTCTAGAAGTTTATCATGTGTTTTTGTATGCATTGTACATTTAGATGCACTATGTGTAATCGGTGTGGTTAACAACTTTTGCATTCTCTTATTGTTGGGCATGACCATATTATCTATTGCATATAATGCACCAATGCATCAAACAATGTGCATTTCTCAACACTAATATAGATATTTGTTCATCCTATGAGGGGTTGTCAATCCTTATATTTTATTGATGTATTTTAAATGTTTATTAATAGATGTTTATATCTAATTTGTCATAGATCATGTCCTTATTGGAAAATAATTATATCCAAGGTCACAACTATTTGGAATGTAGCTCATAATGATGTACAATAAGTGTTGCTTGTATCCAAGCAAAATAAAAAGTGTATATGTAAAAATGATATGGTTACATTAAACATTATTTATTATTTGGCATGTGGAGTAGAAATTTTAAATGAAGTAGAATAATTAAGTGGAGAGTGTCTCCATTCAGTGGTATGTCATTTATAAAAGTTAATTGTACAAGACCACAAGTAAGGATAATTGACCTTCCACCAGAATCTTTGATCCATGTGATGGAAATACATATTTCAAGTATTTATTGATATTAATAAACATCTTTAGGCATATAAAACTCATTTCATCAATAAAAATATATTGAACATGCTTTGACTTTTGTTGCAGTGTCCCTAATAATTATCCACTTAAAGGCCACATGTTTTTAATAAGCATCTATAAAGATGTGTAAATTGTAGTTACATGTATGTTAAAAGCAATAATTCTTATTAATGCAAGGATTATCAAGGATATTTTACTTTATTTTTTATGCATTGTACTAGATTAATATAATTTATAATGTAAGATTTATATATTCCATCGATTCTTTGGATAATCATCTTAAGAGGTTCTCAAATACTTTGCAATTCACAGTATTTCATGATTATCTTAAATTTGGTGTTGTTTTTTACACAAATTATTCAGAATAGTGTGTGGATTGTGAAATTCACTTGAAAATATCCTTTTGAATTGGCTTGATTCAATTAAATACATTTTTCTTTGGTAAAAATCATATAGTAATAGTAGTTGATTTCAATTATATCCCATGTCAAATTCTTGTAGACCAAGTAGTTGAACATCATATAACTATATATCTTTTCTTTTGAACCAAACTAGTCAAAACTTTCCATTCATCCATTATTTTGTTATTATTAGCAACATGCTCTGCAAGCTCAACACCATTAACATCATTAGTGTTAAAGTAAAATTATTATTTATTTATTTTATTCTACTTTATGTGTTAAGCCACCTTAGATGGTTATGTGTCATTTAGTTAGTTAGTTAGATATGTAACCGTTCTTATTTGCCACTTGGTGAAGCATCCTTGCCACCTTAAGTTGACCACTTCTATAGTGACTCAAACTAGTCATGCTATATGTACAAACTTCCTCATTGAGGATATCATTCTATTCCATTCCATTTTTGCATTACACTCTTTGTTTCAATCTCACAAATTGAGTGTATGCTTGCATGACTCAATGATGCCAACATTCAAGTAGAGATCTTGTCAATATCAACACGGTATAAGAGCTAATATGTAGTTTATTGTTGGTTCAATTTTATCTAAGTTATTCTTTGAAAATCGGTGCATAAAATTTGTATTTTGACTGCTTTTTTGTTTTCGATATTTTGGAAAGTATTTTGTAGAGGTGTCATGTGTGGAGGTTGATTGTCCCTACAAAAAGCACCTATATGTTTGTTATTTTGTGCATAAACCAGACATCAGAAGGCATGGGATTTAACATTGGAAATCATGCTAAAAACCCCACTCTAAAATATGAGTTTCCTATTTTATTAGATATGTGATTGTCTTCTGCAAACCATGAAGATTAGAAAGGCATTTTGCTTTGCAGTGACTAGTGAATTTTTTTGTAGACAAATGGGGGGATCTATTTATGTATGTGACTTACTTCTTATGTGCAACCTGCTCTTTGCATCGCATGAACTATGATCAAAGGGGTTATAGAGGCCACACAAAGCATTGTTGTTGTTTTTATAGGGTGACCAATCACTATGCATGTCATGTTTCATTAATCGTGCAGTGCATTGAAAATCTTGAAGAAGGCATGATCTATGTGAAGGAGGCGTGAAGGGTATTTTTCCTTCCAAAGTTATTGTTATCCTTGTTGCAAGGAGATTGCATTGCCTTCCATATCACTTTACCAATGGCACCACAAATTTTTGTCCCACCAAGTTTGTTGTAGCGTCTACAAAGGCATCAAAATCACCAAGTTTCCCCTCCACACAACCTCCAAATTCTTTGATGGCACCTACAAAGTCTCAATCCATCCATCACGACATTCAAACTCAATGATGTCTTCCTCTCACATGCGGTGAAGTGGCGGTTTACTCTTGCCTCTGTAAAAGTGCAAAGAAGGTGCTAAAACCACTGCTTTGGACTGTTACAAGGTGTCCTCCAAAGGCATTGTTTGGGAATCAAATTACTCATTGTTTCATGTATTAGTGACTTCCATAATCCATTCGACTTAGTCGACTCTAACACACGACCACGCGCCATGAAGACTTGTATGTGGCACCAACTATTAGAGTTTTTTTGTGTTCACTTGGTGTTTATTTGCATTGGATACTAAGGTTTCATTCATGGTAGTTTGTAGTGCCTTTTTTTCACACATTCCATTGTTAATCAAAAAGTTGCTTATTCTGAAAATATTTCCATATCATGTAATCTATTGTAAACAACTAAAAAATTTACAGAGTGAAATTTTTATGCTTGCTGCCATTTAACCATTAACTCACCACAAAAAAACTTGTAAGGGGGAATTTTTTCATGTTTCTATAACTTGTAAATTGTGTTGAATTTTCAATTGTGAATAGTCGACAAAAAAATCTTTCTACTCCAAAGATTTTAGCATTGAGATGGTGTGAAATATTGTGTTGTTTAACACATATTTTATCTCATTTTTTAAAAGGAAACTTTAAGTTTCTAAGTACAAATTAAACAAGTATTATTGTAATTTTTTATTAGCTACTCAAATCAAGCATTGCTTTTGTAAAAGTGAATAATCATTTTCCCGTCTCATTGGAAATGATATTGCACTCAATTCTAAAGTGTCATTATTTGTTCCATTGAAATTGTTATGTGCACTAAAACATATAAAGTGTTGATTCAGAGGGGATCAAAATCGTAATCAATGGAGGGTTATCTTGTGTGTTATTTTGCAAAATGGACATAATACTAACTTCCTTTAACTTCTATGAGTGGAAGCAATCAATGGAGATAAATCTCAAGAAACTAGGACTACATTGATTCACTATGGGTTTGGAACCTGAACCTATAGGAGCAATTGAAAAATTAAACAAAAAAGAATAATTGAAATGATGAAGCCTATGGAACAATGTGTATATTTATTTCTCTCAATCTTCTCTTTCACATTAATTATGTCACAACATCTAATAATGTATGTACACCATTAGAAAATATGTTTGGTAAGCAAGATGTAGTGAAGGGACATCAACTAGATAATAAACTAATAAGTCTTAATCCATAATAACTTAACACAATTTAGGAGTTTTTCACTAAATTTAATTTGCTAAGGTTCTAACTCAGGCAATGTGGAATAAAAAAACAAGATGAATAATTGATCATAAGTGTCTTATCAAAGTTAGGTCCTCAATATTCAATGTTTGTTTCTACTTTCCATTCAACAAAGAATGTTTTGGGTGCACAGTACACTATGCTATCTCTTTCATATTTAGTTGTTTCTCTCATAGAGGAGCAAGACAAACTAATTTAAATTGGCATCATGCAACCTTCAAAGCCACAAGCTCTTGTTGCAACAGTTTAAATGGCTTCCAAATTTAAGGGAGAAACAAACTAAGGATCAAGCTAAGAGACCAAAATCAGAAACTCTATTTGATTCATCTCACTCATCAAAATGGAAATATTATGAGGGGCCCACATGTACTTATTGTAAGAAACAAGGGCATGAAGAACACCAATGCTTTAAAAGGAAAATAAGGAAATGAGGCATCTTTTTCAACATCACATTTCAATATCTACATCTAGGAAAAATGGTTCTTCCTCTTCTCCATTTGCATCATTTGCATATTTAGACAATGGTATCACACTTTTTGCTTCTACAAACAACACACCACATAAGTGGCTTCTTAATTCTGGAGCATCACACCACATGGCTACATCCAAGGAACTATTTTCCATATATGAGCCTTGTTTATTCCCACTAATATCGATAGAGAAGAACACCTATGTGTCATTTGGAAAAGGATCTATTGAAATTGGAGAAGGAACATTCAAGGATATACATTATGTGCCTTCATTATCCAATAATCTTCTAGGTGATCCCACAATGGTGGGTTACACTTTTTGGCCAAACTTGACATTGAACTAAACTTTTTTCACTAAATCTTCACTTTCGGCACCTATAGCTGCTAAACCATGAGGAATTTGAAGATGATGCAAACTAGTGATTTGTGACATTTTGTATGTAGATTCTAATTTATTTATTTTTTAAATTGGAATCAGATTGCATTTCTTTTTCCATCTCCTTCGAAAACTAGTTTTTAACAGCAAACACCATTTTTAAGAGTGGTGTTCACTATATACAACATAACTTTTTTCTATGAAGGATAAAATTCTAATTTTTTTGAATTTAGATTTATAACTATGATATCTAGCACTTTCATTTGGTTCATAGTGTTTTATTGAATACTTTTTTCTTAATTAAGTTTTGAAGTCAAACCAATCACAATTTAGACATAACTCTTTTTGTACGTATCGAAATTCAATTTTTTTTGTTGGATCAAGGACATTAATACCTAGCATGGACATATTTTCAGATTTTTTTGATAATCTACTATTTTTCCACATGTGTAGAATAGAGAGGTTGATTTTTGGTGAAAACCTATGTTTAATTAAACTAAAAAAATACATAATAAAACCAAAATATATTAAAATTATATTTGATGGATAACTCGTTTCAAGGACTATAATCATCCAGTTGGGTTTATGAAGTTGATTCCATTTTCATCTTCAACCTGAGCTTTGAAAGGCAAAATTTTGTAAAAAATTGCATATGGAGGGGGAGAAGGGCAAAAAAGGGGGGTTTGAGCAAACCCCCCTTCTAACGAACCCCCCTAGACCCCTTCAAGCAAAGGGGGGTTCAGTCGAACCCCCCTTTTTTGCCATTCTCCCCCTTGAATCCCACCATAAAGGGCTTTGAGCGAAGGTGCAATTAAAAAAAGGGTTCGCTCGAAGGGCAGTATGTTTTGGGGTTCGTTTGAACACCACCCCTTTGAATGAAACCCTAAAAACCTATTTTTTTGGGAGCATTTTTGCAATTTTTCTTCATGAAGGGAATTGTAATCCACTTATGTGGGATCACCCTCCTTTCTATTTATTAGATTACACATAGTAGCACAAGAAAAATAATTGAGTTCACACCACATTCCGTGATCATCAAATATTTGTAAGGTAAAGACATCATTTTCATGGATCATGTCGATCATGATTCTAGATTGCATTCCTTTTCTTCTTTTGGTTTAGCCAATTTTGATGATGGTTTGAGCATAAATGGCATTGATGCCTTCAACATGCATAAATAGATACAGTTTGGTTATTTGAACCTTGGAGTTTTATCCTCCTCATTAGTTCCTTCACTTTACACTAATATCACATCTCCTTCATATTTTGCTTCTTCAGTATTGAGTATTCCTACATCATTGGTTTTTCATGATTCAAGGTAGTAGGATATTCTCAATTGTGTTTCCACTATAGTTGATTGGGATGATTACTTACATGGCATATCAAACTTTTTTAGTGAATCCCATTTTATAGAGTTGGTGGGCACCTTTCATGACATCCATATCAATATCATTGTCAACCCATCCACATCTTTGGTTTCTATTCTACATCAACCTTTGCATAGAACATTTGAGCAACTTTCAAAGTTTTTGGCATTATCTTTGGATCTTGTACATCATTCAAAGGATGTTATTCTTCTCACATGAGATGATTCCATGCACCTATTTGTGTAGATGTTAAAAATCTGCAAATGCTCAAAACTTAACATGTATTAGCATAGTTAGTTAATTAAAACACAATAAATTAAACATCCCTATGAAATACTCCATCATGTTAAATATGCAACCAAAGAAACAATGAAACTAAACAAAAGCATATGAAAACATGATGCAAAATCTATCTCATAGTGGATTGGTGCTACTTTGATGTGGAAAGTAGCCCTTTCCCAACCCTTGATAAGCTTTCAAAATGTTGAACAAGATGCAAGTGATGAAGAATTTGTGTATAGTGTAGACGCATAAAACTGTGGATAGATTTCAAGTAGAGAAGACCTCTATTTATAAGTTAGAAGTTTGAAGAATTTTAGAATAGGAAGAATGTGGGATTAAAAAAGAACCAATGAGATTGAGACATTTGTCTCAATGCCAATGGGTAAGGATTGATCACTTTGTGTGTGTTTGTAAGAGGCACCAAATGCATGTTTGAGAGACATGAAATGCATGTGCTTGAATCGTTTTGGGGGGAGAAATTGTTTGAATGAGAAAGTCAAATGAAGGGATTCAAATAAGGAATATTCCCTATAATGTGCTTTTGAGAGGGAAAATGAGATAATTAGTTAATTAGAAAAAATGATTTTCATGTGCAAGTGGGTGGGTTAGTCTAGGGTTGAGTTTGGCCGAGGTTGAGTCAAAAGCTAGAGAATGGGTAATTAGAATTAGGAGTTAATTAATCTAGAATTAATTAACTTGGAGGAATTTGGGGGATTTGACATTTGATTTAAATGGTTTGATTTATTAAACCGGATGAGAAGACTTTGAAGATTTAATTAAATAAATTGATTTAATTAATTAAACAAGAGGACTTTAGTGATTTAATTGATTTATTTAATTGAACAAGAGGAATTTAGTGATTTAATTAAATAAATTGATTTACTTAATTAAACAAGAGGACTTTAGTGATTTAATTAAATAAATTGATTTATTTAATTAAACAAGAGGACTTTAGTGATTTAATTAGATAAATTGATTTATTTAATTAAACAAGAGGACTTTAGTGAATTAATCTAATAAATTACTTTATTTGATTAATAGAGGAAATGATGTTGATTGATCGGAATTAGATGTCGATTAAGATTGTTTTCATGTCTACAATTTGCAATTCATCTTCTTCCACGAGGAAGAAATGTTTTTCAATATTCAAGGATCACATTCTACATTATTATTTGAGCATCACTCAATATTGTAGGTTCTATGATCTTATGGGGGGCTCCATAGTCTCTCTTTTTATCTCCTTTGTAGGGAAATTTTCTTGTACATATGTGATAGAAGTAGTCCTTGGGGGGTCATCATGAGTCCTTATATCTTCTTAACTTGTAAATTTTATTTTATTGCATCATTTTTCTTTTGGAGAGGGGTTTTTATTTTCCACTAGGTTTTTCTCCTTTACTCCACTTTATAAGAAATTTGTACATGGATACCTCATCAGGACTAGTTGTTGAGACCCATCCATCTTTGTACCACCTAATTTGAGCTTAAAGAGGGTGTTAGAGTATAATTATTATGTAATTATTTAAATCTACTTTTTTAATCAAGCCACCTTAGATGGTTGTGTCATTTAGTTAGTTAGTTAGTTAGGTATGTGGCACTTCTTATTTGATAATTGGCGGATGATTTTTGTCACCTTGAATTGAGGACTCCTATGGTGATTTAAACTATTCATGTTATATGTACAAACCTTCCCATTAAAGATATCATTTTATTCCAATCCATTTTTGCATTGCATTATTTGTTTTCAATCTCACAAATTAAGTGTGTGCTTGCACAACTCAACGATGCCAACATTCAAGAAAATATCTTGTTAACCTCAACAATTAGTTTTAAAAGGATTGGTTGTAGGTCTAAATTCCACATATAAGTATTTTTAATTATCTCTCAATTTGAAATAAGATCTTCACCTTCAATTTTAATGCTAATTTTGATCTTACATAATTGTTTATATAGTAATTACTCACTCCAATATAAATCATCATGCTTGGATGAATGAACTTTTGGAATTAAATAATATCTAGTTTAGACTCCAATAATTATTGTTATATAACATAATTACTTTCCATTGTTTATATTTATGATATAAAATTAAACCAAATCCTTACAACTTATATCATATAAAATTAATCCAAGTGCATGGGTAGCTTGATATATGCATATGAAAAATTTATTTCAAATGAATCATCATCATAGTCAAGTTGTGTGCAATGGAATACCTTACATCCGTCACTAAGGGAAAAGAATGATCTAGTACATTCTACAAAAGGGATTTTAAGTAGTATATAGCATGTTTCTTGTGTTTCTATGTCATGTTCATCAACTATCTTAGTGAGGAACTTCTTACATGCACATGAAAAAAAGTTAGGTAATGAAATGTATGTTTCAACACATTTTTGGGTTACTAATGGGTGCAATAAGCCTATATTATATAGTTTTCAAGCTACATGTAACACACTAATCCTTCAATGAAGTAAAATTACTAAGTTTTCACCTTGTGAGTAAATAAACTATGTAACAAGCCATTGCACTAAAAAAATTATTTTCTTTATTAAGAATATATGAACAAAGATGCATAACGTAATACAGTAAGGATTCCATTTCATTACAATAATTTCACAAGTTACAATAGTACAAGATCAAAAGTTATAATCTTACAAGAATGCATATATTTACATACATAGCTCAATGAACTTTGGAACAAATAGCTAAAAGATGGTCTAGGATCCTTCCTTTCAAATCTTGGTTCTTTTGTCGCCTGCTATGGAGGAGAAGCATCACTCAAGCACTTTTCCACCAACCACAAACTCTTAATGTGGTCCCTCACACATCTATCATTTGATATATGGATCTTCCCTTCAATGAAGAGATTGGTAGAGTAACCGAGTAATGACAACCAACTGAGCATAGTGTTGTGTCCTACATAACTAGAACTTGTAATCCCACAATTTGGAACTAGCATGTAATACTGGATCACGGTGAACTAACAATGGAGTGAGAGGTAGTCACACTACTTTGGCCAAAGTGTTTTTAAATGATAATTTGAATGAAGTTCATTTATCACATACACCACTCAAGGCCGACTTGACTTAAGGCCATCTTAAACTACACATAGGTATTTCCTTCAATGGATAATCCATCACCCCAGAGATAACCTATCACCATTTTACATACTTGGAATAAACCTACTTAACAAGTACACAAGTTCCCTCCCATACTAGATAATTAATCCTAGGAGTAAACTCAAGCTACTCTAGTTAAATCAATAACCTAGCTAAGAGTAACTCATATGCCACTCTAGTTTAATCATATCTAGTATATAATTCTTATGATAAACACCAACCTCCTATTATGGAGTACATACAAGCACATCATAAAAACAACATAAAAGCTTTTATTTCCTTTTCAAAGACACTATAGATTCCCTAAATACAAGTACTTATAAAAGAAAATTCAAGCATACATGGAGAACAATTCATTCATAAATAAAATAACAAGAAGAATATTCTCATGCTCGTTATCGCTTATCCAATCAAATGACAGTAATGTAGCTTCTCTAAACAGTAACAAGCTTGATAATAGCCTCATAATGAACCTCTAACACTCAAGTTGATAGATTGCTTCACTCAAATCCACTCACTTCCAATATAAATGAACTCTCTCTCTCTCTCTCTCAAATAAAATAGAGTAAAAGTTGAAAATAATGTAGAGTAAAAATGCTTGCAAGAATGCGTCCTCAACAAATGATCAAGCACCACTATTTATATAACTATTTGGTAACTACTCAGCCTATAGTTTAGGCATGAGTTCTGATAGCAACAAGCATGCACAACAACACATATATCTCAGTAAAAAGATGGCGATTATGGAAGCTCATACTCAGCATAAACATCTACAGATCGACCTTGCTTGATCGACAACAAATTGAGACTTATTCAAATCTACACATGGATAATTCGAATTATCTCCAACAATGGACATCTACAGGTATAAGGAATCAAAGGTGGCACCAAAGCCTCCACACTATTCTCAAAGCTGGTGTGGTTTCCATTCAATTAGAAACAATTAATACCCAATTTGCGACACCATGCTTTCATCGACTTAGTATAGGTGTGAGTCGATTTAGATATTTATTCACTTTGACAAATTCATTGACCAATTACTCACGTCTTAATAGATGTTGGTTCAAGCTCAAAGACATGGTGCTTTAAGTTTTACCAAGTCAAAAATGTTCTTACAATAGGTGTCGACTAAGTCTACACCATGCATCGGCATGATGCAACAAGTTATAATGAAATATGCATGTTCCATAAAGCGTAGTAGCAAGAGTAAAACTCAGCTTCTCAAAACACAGTCATAATAGACCTCTATCATGGTAAATGATAGTCGATTCCTAAGAAATGGTTAATATATTAATATATATTAATATATAAATAATACTACAAATACATATATATATTAATATTAATATATAAATAATACTACAAATACATATATATTAATACCAATATATATGTGTATATATGTATACGTATATTCATATATATATATATATGTTAATATATATTTATATATACCTTTTGCCACCAAGCAAGTATACATTTGATATACAAATAAGTATAATCAAGATAGTATTCACATAATATATCTATTATATATATATATATATATCAATATATGCCTCTATGTACATGTATATGTATGTATACCTATATCGATACATTAGTATGGGCATGCCCATTTGCCAACGTATGAGTGTATCGATACACACACACATATGTTCACATTCGATTCACATATAGCCTTATTCACAATTACCATTGTATTGATAAACGTTCATGTATGGTACATCTATACATGTGCATATACATGTCATTAGATACCATTGACATATATGTGCATATATGTACACATACTCCACGTATGTTCTTCTTATCAATATAATCGTAATAGTACAAGAAATAACTCTAAAGCTCAAATGTATAAACATCACCCAATAATGCATTTCAGTAGTATCAAGACTTTTACTTATGCAAACACATCAACTAAGGATGACTTACCTTCTTCCCACAAACTAACTCAACTCAATTATTCTACTATGGTGTGTGTGTATGCTTAGATAGTTTGTTACTGGTTGCCTGACCAAGATCTTCTCTTGAGTGATACTTCCCCTCTGCCTAGAGGAATTGAACATATACCTGCAACCACTAACACATGTGCACGACAATCAATTGTTCATAACATATGCAATATACATATAACATCTCCAAAGTTAGAATATCAATTCAATAACCATCCATTCACATATATGCAATACTTTTCCATGAGATAACATTCACATACAATGCATTGATAACAAAGTATAAGCATAATTTATTCATCTCCATAATTCACATTACATTCATATTTACCCTACATAGTAATAATAAATAGTAATTTCACAATTGGGGTGTAACACTACATGATGTAGTTGTGGTCGCTAAATCTACATTTACCTCAAATATCAAAAACTTTAGACTTATTAGCAAATGAAGTAAAAACAAACTAAGCAACTCCTATGAAATATTGAATCATGCTTCATAATGTAATCAAAACAAAAAAATATCAAATGAACTAAGTGAAAGCATAAGCAAGAATCAAACTCTATCTCATATTGGATTGGTCCTATTGTGGAAAATAGCCCTTTCCCAATCTTTTGCTAAGCTCCATGATGAAAATGCTATGAAGAATGATATGGAATGCTAAGATGATATGGATTCAAATTACAATGATATGGAGAAAGATCTCAAGATTGTGGAGGATTTGAACAATAGAGGAGACCTCTATTTATGGCTAAAAGTGATAAAAGAATGCCAAACATGGAGGATGTGGAACTAAAAACAAACCAATGAAAAGAGGCCACTTGTCAACTTGTCATAGGTTGGAGGATGAGCACATTTTGGTCAATGTGCCAAAGAGAGGGAGATTTCAAATTTGAAATTGAGAGTTAATGCTTAGTTTGACCTTTGCAAGGGACATGTAAGAGCCATGTAAGAGCTCATAAATGCTTTGTTGGGTGTACATGTCCACTTGTTTTTAATTCAAATTTGAGGGAATATTCCTCAAAGATGCTTTGTTGAGGAAAATGATGATTTTATAAATGAATTAAAATGATTTATTGGTGCAAGTGAGAAAAGCTAGAGGATGTGATGGGTGGTTAGATTAGGTTAATCAAGATTAGATTAACTTAATGATGATTAGATGCTTTGACCCCTTTGACTTGAATATTTTGATTTATTTAAATCAAAAAGGGATGAAAGGTGATTTCAAACTTAATTAAATAAAGGATTGAATTATTTAATCAAGAAGGGTGATGTTAGGATCAAGTTGATTTATTTAATTTAAACTGATGAATTTAGGAGATTGATAAATAAACTTGATTTATTTGTTGAATGGATGAATATGACCTAATTGAATGCATTATGCCAATTTTGCGTGTCTACATTTTGCCCCTCTTTGAAGCAATGTACTTGTTGTGTTGGTTTAAAGAATAAACTTTCCACGATCAAAATTTAAAAAAAAATTAATTTTTTGGATGCCCCAGCAGGAAGTACACTGGTACATTGCCCCCTCAAGAGATCGAGCGAAAAGATTCGATTTGAAGGTTGATCTCACGATAAAGAGGTTCAAACTATATGGTTATGGATGATGATGCAAATGAGATGGTTTTAAGATGCTTAGAATAACAAATCTATATTATCTTAAACAACTTAAATGATGATATGATGTGAGATGGATGAGATTGATGATGCAATGTGCTATGATTATGCAATGGATGATTTATGTAAATATATGATTTATGAGATGCTTAGACTAACAAATCTATATTATGATGATGAACATGCATGCGAGATGATATGCTAAATGCTAATGATTTGTGGATGCAGGATGGATGCACTAGTGATGATGATTAATTATTCATGTTGTGATGTTAGTGCGGAAAAGAAGATATTAGATGATGACAAGAGGATCCAACAAGTCCATGATCTGATGAGACTTTATTAGAGATGATGATGATGATAGATGATGATGATTTGCTTATCAAGGAATAGGATTTTAAAAGGGCTACTTACCTTATGTTTGATAACACACGTAGGCACAATGCATCAAGGTATAAAGAACCAAGATGGTGTTGTACCTAGTGCGATGGACTTTGACTCGACAAATATATAGGAGTATTCTTGTTCACACTTGACATAGAAACCTTGCTAGGACGTACCTAACAAAGCAAGTATTCACCAAGTTATATTACAAGAGCGTCCAACAAGCACAACAGACAAAAGATAATGATCGTTGCCCCATTCCTATCTCTCTAAATTCATTGTTCGAATATCATCGAGAGGTCCTTGGAATGAGCACAATAAGATAAATCAAAAGAAAAGATCAAGTACACAAACAAGTCAATGTTCTTCATACCTCTAGCCAAAAGGGATTTGTTTTGATAGGATAAGAATCTGGAAAGTGATATCCAAAATGATGCCCATTGTCAGAACGATATATCCTAGGACATGCATTGTATAGGATGATGATGGGTTGATAAGTTGATTGGTAGGCTGTTGATATAAGGTTGACATGTCTAAAAATGATCAAGAGTTTGATTTTGTTTTAAAGGTTTGTTGTTTCAATTTTGATTTTACGATTGAAGGTTGCTTTTGCTGACCACTATGATTGTTTTTATTTGTGTTGCCAAAGGATGAAGGTGATGATTAGTTTATTATAGATGATTGATTATTGCAGGTGAAAGCAAAACGGGACTGATGGATTTTTTCAAATATTTGGATTTTTTGACGTTTTTGGAATGTTTTGAGGTTGTTTTTGGGTTTTTGGATTTTTCAAATATTATGATTTTTGATTTTTCAAATGTTTTTGGATTTTGTGAGATTTTATGAATGTTTTTGGATTTTGTTGTTTTTTTTAATGTTTTGGATTTTGATTTGTTTTTAATGTTTTGGATTTTTGTGTCTCGGGGCTGATCAAAGATTAGCCTTTCCTACATTTAACCTCAAAGACGACATAGTTCGGATACCATGTTTTTTGATGTTTTCTGACTTTTATGAATGTTTTTGATTTTTTGATGTTTTGGATGTTTTTGGATTTTTCGTATGATTTTGACGATTTGGATATGGATGTGTGTGACGATATCAGTGCTCTATTTTGGATTTTGTTGAAAACCAATCTAAGGTTGATTGATCATCTCGATGGATTGATGATGATAACATTGTTGAGGATGCACAGCAATGCAAGGATAGTGTTAAGCAACACAAGAATTAGGATGTTGATGGGATTGATGATGATAACATTGTTGAGGATGCACAACAATGCAAGGATTGTGTTTAAGCAACACAAGGATTGAGATGTCGATTGGATTGATGATGATAACATTGTTGAGGATGCACAACAATGCAAGGATAGTGTTTAAGCAACACAAGGATATCCCAAGGTGATGATTTTTTTGATTGGATTTGATTGATCATGATTGATGAAGCTTGATTTGGAACAAAAGTTGTTCGAATGATTTGATGTGATGTTTGAAGTAAAATAGATGAGACTGATAGTGATTATTTGGATTGATGTTTGATGAAAGATAAAGCTTGATAAGGATATGTTCTCATCAAAATATGCCATGGGCTAGTGATTCGGATTTTGGATCACAAATGCTTGACCAATTTGATTTCATGTTTGCCAATGTTCGGATCACCACAGAAGTTGGAGGATATAGATCAAGATTTATTCTCGAAGCAAGATGTAAATACCTGCCCCCAAAGTCTAGTAATGGATGAAATGTCATGGGTGGATTCTCAGATAAGTGTATGGATGGATGGATATGGTAAGCATGCAAAGGATGCCAAGGATTATCTTGTGACAAGATACAATGTTCAGATAAAGAATGCTTATTTGGATAATGTTTCATGGCTCAAATAATGCTGCATAGGATAGGATCCATGAAAACAACCCATGTCAAGATGTTTACCATAAGCAACTATAAAGTGTGCCCCAAATTTTTTCAAGATCAAGATGACTCGGACTATGGATGCAAATATGTGTGAATGGATTGGATAAATGGTTCATGGATGAATGGATTTATTATGGATAAGATAGATGGAATGTTGGCTTTATTATAGATGGGATGAGATGCTTTCTCCTGGAGTGGCACACGTAGATGCTCGATTCTACGCATGATGCCTGTTTTCTAGGTTTTCGTCATGGTCTTGCCCAAAGCGCCACCCATGCGGTTTTCACTAGAGGATGATTTTTTCTTTACTGTTTTCAATCCTTTTTCTTGTTTTTTTTGGATTTTCATATTTATTTTTTTATTTTTATTTTTTCGAAAGATTTTAAGCTCATGCTGAGTCACAAGGTGTTGTTGATGTAGATGCCCCTGTCATAATGTGCCATCGATATCCTACTTGAAGAAGTTGCTTTGCTAGAATACGTGCACTTGAATGCAACTTTTGGGATTCTTGATCTGCTTTATTGATGTTAGGATTAACTATGTCTCTATGCATACATCGTGATAAAGTTCCTTCATAATCCTTATGATGAAGGGTCATTGCCAATACATGGTCAATGTGAGAATTGGATATTATGCGTGGAGGCATGGATGGAGTGTGTTTAGGGATCATAAAAGATGGATTGGTTGACAATTTGGAACCTTTGACTCTCCAAACGTGGGAAGACGAGCAATGATGGGTGGATACAAAATTGTGCATGGAATTAGGACCAACTGCTTGATATACTTTATACGTCGCTTGAAAATCTTATTTTTACTTTTGTGGACATCTTTGATGGATACTTTTCCCTTTTTTATTTTGCCCCATAGTTTCTTTGACTAATGGAGTTTGATAGGGATAATCTTTCTTTGTATGTTTTGGTATCCATGCGTATTTGATTTGTCCATTACGCCTCTTAGATTCTTTTGCTTTGGTAGCATTCTTTGTACTTTGATTCAACTCTTTCTTTTGACGTTGGTCCCAATTTGTGGATGGGGTGATGGCTGGATGAAGATTCGTGACATGGCTGGTTGTGGTATTGGCATTGGTTTCACTAGAAGGATTCTTTGTGCTCCCTATGTTGGCGTTTGCTTGAGACAAAGTTGCCCCCAGTATGGTGGTTGTAGTACCTTCATGCTTTGATTTTGCCTGTTCCGAGAGCTCTTGTTTAGAATGTGTTCTCTGATAAGTAACCATTACAGGTGACATTGTTTCAATTTTTTGCTCTGCTAACTTTGAATTATGTTGTTCTATCTGACTTGTTTCCTTAAGTAGATAATGTTGGATATCTGCATGCCTGATGTCCTTAGTCTGAAGTTGGGATATATTTGATCTTGATGTTGACAACTCAATAACCTGCTCTTTTTGTGTAATAATGTCAATGGTAAAGAAATCTTGTTCTGAATGAAGATCATCTACGTGTCCATTCACAGAAAGCATCTCATGGGTAGATGGAGGAGCATGTGCTACATGGATATGATCATCCTGCATAGATAGGAGAGTGTCCATTAGATTATTGTAGTATCTTGAATATACAAATTCTTGATCTTGATTAATTTCGGAGTTGCTTTTGACATGCTTTGGATCAAGTTCTTGACATGGGTTAGTTTCAAAGGATGGATTGCTTATAAAAGGTTCTTGGATGTCATCATTAGGCATGAGAATTGGCTCAATATCCTCTTAATTTTTTAGCGGAATTGGATCAAGTGTCGAGTTTGTGGTTCCTTTAGTATCTACACCCATGAAGTCAAAGGGGGTCAACATGTCTTGGAAAGGACCATTGCTAGACTTTGGTGAAATATTTTGATCATGCTTTGGAATAAATTCTTGAGATATGTCCTCTAACTTATAAGGCGATGTAGAGACATTTTCAATACGATCATTGGTCGATGGATCGTGCATTATGTCAATAGGATCAAATACTTCTAGTACTCCTTGAAATAGATCACCAAAAAGTGGCTCTTCATGTATGGTGAGTTGATCATTGGATGGGGTAAAAACATCTTCAAGGTGTTCATTGATGGATAGATCATCATTGTCCCCAATAGTTATCATTTTTTGTGTTTGTGCTTGTGTTTGTTGGGTGGCTTGAGAGGCTTGTTGCACTTGTTGAGCTTGTGTTGCTTGTTACATGGCTAGATATTGTTGGATGGCCTTTTGGTAGGCCTGGTGAGCTTTTTGTGCAATGCCATATTGTCTTGCTACATTTGGTTTTGGTGTAGTGGTGGTGGATTTGGAATTGTGTTGGATGTAGTGATGAGTGGTTGAGATACGCTTGGAGTGATCATGGTAGTGAGGGGTTGATATGTGATGGGTGTGATAGGGGTGGTTGGAGTGATTGAGCTGATAGGAATGGTTGGAATGACTGAGGTGATAGGTCCTTGGGAGACCGTGTTTTGATTTGTTAGGATTGATGTTGTCATTTGATTAGATATCATCTGTTGGTGTGATGTCAATGGTATATTAAAAGGATTTGATGTGATGGCTTGATTGGTGTTAGGTGGATTGATTTGGATGGAGTGATCGGTGCTAGGTAAAGGGGGAAGCCCTAAACCAAGGAATGATGTTGATATGGGTAATGGTGGTGGAGATGTCTCTTGGCGCAATGACTCAACTATTTTGGTAAGTGTAGCAATTTGATCTTGCCAAATTTGATCTTGATTTTGATCTCGACTCCCTTGATATAGTTGATTTGGTTTTTGTTCAAGCAGATTTGGGATGCATACTTGTGTTTTTTTGAATGGGATCATGGAAAAATTGATTTTGGACAGTGCTCTGATTTGGGATGATGTTCAAATTTGACATGATAGGTTGAAATTGAACATTGTTGATTGAATCACATTGCCTTGTTTTGGAGTCATTAACATCTTGTTTGGACTCTGAACAACATTTGTATGATTTGCAAACATATTTATCCCAAAAATTTTCGGCTTCATGTTTGGAAAACTTGTACTTGGTACATTCTCATTTGGCATGCAGGGATTTGGTGGGATGATGTTGTTCGTTTGAAGGCTCATGCATTGATTGTTCGGTTGACCGACTTGTAGGTTTGGATTTAGATCTACCATCGGGAAATGTGTTCCAATCTTTGATTTGGGCATACTCACACTTGTTGTACTATTGACATTTGTCAGAGGTAATGATCCCATGTACGGTTTGTATAGATGTGAGTGTTGATAATCAATCGGCATTGTAAGTTTTTGAAAGTCCAATTGATTTGGATTACTCATGATGTATGGATCAAGTTTGTATTCCATGTTCTTCTTGTGTTTTGACCTTGTTGCAAAAGTGACCTCTAAGGTTCTTAGGACTAATGATGAGATGAAGGATGAAAATGGGTGAATGGTATGAGTGTTGAATGTTTTAGGGACTTCGTATCAATGGTAGACTTAGGGTTTGGTTTTTATTGGTTGATTTGGATAATGAACTTGTAAACCCTAAGATGTTAGATGTGATCTTTAGGATGAACTTGTTCAAAGGATTTCTAATTCAATTAAATGTCTGAGAAAGGATGCATTCCCATACACCTAACTAAACAAGGTGTTTTTGATTTTGATGATTTACCCAAGTCTAGATAATGATGTTTCCAAAACTCTAAAGTTGTTTGTGGGGTGAAGATGATAAATTTTTGGATGGATGAATTGTTTGATTTTGATCCTAAATGAACCTAAGGACTTATTTCTAAGACCAAGATAGTGAAGAACATGCCTTTCTCTAAGAGTAATTTGAAATCAAAAGACCAATGTTTGCATGAAAACCATATGACCAAAAGATGCCAAGCACATATGTGGGGTCCAATTTGATTTAATCTTTGCTTAATAGATTCATTTTACCACAAACACACTCTTGATTAGATTTTGAATCTAGATGTCTAATGTCTCAACTTTCCCCTTATCCCGTAAAGTGTATTATGCGGAAACCAAGGAAATTTGAGGCAAGAGTTACCTATTGTTGACCTTAGTAGGAGCAAATTGAGATGAAATCCAAATGTTTAGAAGCCTCTAAGGACATGGATCCCAAGGGAAAGCAATAACATGTGAATTTGTTCAAGGATATTTACTTCTCCTAAAGGGTTTGAGATTTGATGCTCATGTTGAATGTTGGTTTTCAATGTTTTTGATCAAAGCACTGTGTTTTCAAACTGACTCACAAGCAATATAACACCCTAGCTCAATTGGTACATTTTTCTTGGTGGGCTTGCCTCATGCCCTTCGTAGTAGAAGAGATGATTTTACATGCAACCAAGGAGAGAGTATAAAGGTACGTTAAGAATGAAGTCTTAACCTCTATACTTTAACCAAGATCGACATGACAAGTAACTTCTTGGAATCTAAGTTCCAATGCACCACTTCGATAAACTCGTTGGATGGACTGGTTGGTTGCTACAAACAAGGGTTATAGTTCAGAATTTCTGTTCGTGGAGATTGACCCATATGACAAGAGTCCCCTTTCGAATCCATCTCATCGGAATCAACTGCGTGATATTGGCATTTACTCCAATACCCACATTTATATCCCGGTTGGAAATACTCTTGGCTTTAGAGTGTTACTGATTGAGTCGTTCCCTTGGGTGAGTACTTTTCCCCAAGGCAGGCTCTCTAGGATAAACAAAAGCAAGCAAAGACAAAATCCGTAACTCGATCAATCTTTGACGACACAAAGAAAGAGAATATACGCAATAATACCCCCACTCACACTCGCACAAGATGTTCAATTTTAAACCCAAAACGAAGTGTGGAGATGATCTTTTATGCAACTTAATGTCATCAAAAAGGCTTTTGATTCTCAAGATCGCCGTGAAGCGCGAGAGAAGTGCATATGCCCTTTTAGATGAGATTATTTTGCAAAAAAGATTACAAGGCACAAAAGACACATGTTCATTTTAACCTTTCAAAAGCAATTGATTCAATTCCTTTTAAGCACCAAAGGAAATGTGATAATTTGCCTTGTTCAATTTTAAACCAAATCGAAAAGCTAATAAGTTTCTAATGTTCAGTTTTAGCCCAACTTTGAAAAAAAATCAAGACAATGATTGATTTTAAATCCAAATTGAAAGCAAGTTGTCTTAAAACAAAAAAAGAAATCAAGAAATGAATGCCTCGAGTTATTGCAATAAGCATTAAAAAATGCTTTTTCCAAGTTCAAGTCCCCACTTTCCAATTCAAATTTGTCGTTATTTGATTCCTACATGAGAGCAGTGATCATTGATGTCAACCTACAATCATTCAAAACAATCACAAATAAGATTTATGTATTCTTTGCAAAACTATAAAAGTATGCACAAGGCGCATCAACTATGTGACAAAACTTCTTAAATGATAATAATTAAAAAAATGAGTAAGTTTCTGCAATATTTTGACTATTTTGTAGCTAAAAAATTTCAACCAAGTTATATGCAAACACAGCTCTGATTTAGCAGCAGGAAAATAATTCAAAAATTTTGATTGTAAGGAGAATGTTTAATCCAAAACATGGTAAACATAAACCTGGATTGCACCCTCCTAGATCCACTCAACCTATAATGAAAATAAAAGATAAAGTATTGCACTGTTTAGAACAAATTAAGGGATAAGAATTTGTAGAGTTAACTAATTGAAATTTGATAGTTCAAAAATTAATGATAAACTCAATTGTCTTTAACAATGAGAACACTCCCCAACAGTTACCACATTAAATATTTGAAAATTTCCATCTCACACTATTAGCCGCTTTAAACTAGCATAATGCATTCTAATGATAATAAAAAACATCTCAATATTAATATGTGTCAATTAATAAATTCTATGTGATTTGAAAATTCAACGCAAGAACCACAATTAGGTGATTTAAAGCAACTGTACAGGACAATTGCATCCTTGGGGTTCATGTTCTTGCAGCAGTGGTTAAGCTATCATTTATTTTTATCAGATCTCAATGTTGGTGTCCAATGCCAATGTAATTCTCTCTTTTTCTCATTTTTTTTTATTGCAGGAGAATGCTAGGCCCTAAAATACTTAGGACGTCAACCTGCTCTAGATTTAACAAAGTACTACTTGAAAGCCTATCTTTTCCCATCTACAACAGCTTCAAGAGTTCTGGTGAAGGCAAGAAATGACGCCAAGGAAAATTGTCATCATTATTTTTATTAAAAATGGCTCCTTCCCTAGGCCAACATGTTTGTTTTACTCTTATTTCTCATTATTCTAAGCCCTTAGGACAATATGCAAGAACCTAAGGATTTGTGGCGTAGAGAGAGAGAACGGATCATAATGGTTAATGCCTCAAAGGGTGCGATGTCTATCTTAGTGGGCTTTGTGAGATTGCAGAAATAATTGCTTGGGTTGGACGAGATACCTCTATAATGGCCATGGTGATGAATAATTCCAAATCATTAAAATGTATGCTCTCCAATACTTCCTATAAGACACAACAACATACTGGATAAAAATTGCTATTTTACCATGCCAGTGAAAGCATCAAGTAGCTTATGATATTAGTTGCACACTGTGTCGTTATGTAATAGTTGTTCTACTCCTATTTCATCCTTCGATTGTATGTTGGCGTTGCTATACAAGAGTTTTCCAACTACAATACTTTTTTTTTAAATGTACTACTGCTAAAGCTCAACAAGAAGTTAGATATAATAAATGCAAAAAACAATAATGAATCTCGACTTGAGAGGCATTTTCAAAAGTTACTAGCTCTCTATAAGAAAATGAGATGTGAATGCTGCAACAAAGTCAAGTTGTGCAACATACATAGAGTTGAGTTGCGCTACCTACCCACTTCACTATTATTTGAAAAAAAGATCTTTGATTTTGCGAGTAAGGCATAGTCAAAGCAAAGGAAAATAACCAAAATGGTGGGGATTTAGCAGATTTAAGATATCCTTTTTTTATTATTATTATTTATCCAGATCTAGAAAGGCGTAGTATCAAATCCACGAATAAATGACCAAACCTTTCTAGCATCCTCCGTGGCTACACATGGATGTGAGCTTTGAAACAAGGTATGGACATCCAGCAAAGCAAGATCTGTTGCCATGGATGTGAGCTTTGAAACATAATGCCTTAATCAAATGTTATCTCATGGAACATAGTAGTTGCAGGGTGTGCACAAAATAAGCTTTATAAATTTTCAAGCAAATGACATTGACAGGTGTAAGGCCGAACTTTCTAGTCAAGAAACTTTCTAGCAAATGCATTTATACGCATAAAAAAAAAGATGTCTAAGAGACCTTCAGGCTCATGCAATTGGCAGGGGTAAAGACAAATTTAAATGCAATGCAATGATTACAGGTCCTGTGCAAAATAGATTTCAAAAGGCGTAAAGCTAATTGCTAAAACCATAATGCAATGACTTTAAAACTTTTAAAACTAAATGCATTTAGCAAACTTAAAATTGAATTCCAATGCTAAAAACAGAATACAATGTTATTTTGAAAAGACTTTAAAACTAAATGGATTTAGCAAACGTAAATCTAAATTCCACAGGCATAAAGTTGATTGCTAAAACCATAATGCATTTGTCCTCCTTCTAGCGCCATTATGTGGTTGCTAAATCTGCATTTACCTCAAATATCAAAAACTTTAGAGTTATTAGCAAATGAAGTAAAAACAAACTTAGCAACTCCTATGAAATACTGAATCATGCTTCATAATGCAATCAAAACAACAAAATATCAAATGAACTAAGTGAAAGCATAAGCAAGAATCAAACTCTATCTCATATTAGATTGGTGCTATTGTGGAAAATAGCCCTTTTCCAATCCTTTGCTAAGCTCCATGATGAAAATGCTATGAATAATGATATGGAATGCTAAGATGATATGGATTCAAATGACAATGATATGGAGAAAGATCTCAAGATTGTGGAGGATTTGAACAATAGAGGAGACCTCTATTTATGGCCAAAAGTGATAAAAGAATGCCAAACATGGAGGATGTGGAACTAAAAACAAACCAATGAAAAGAGGCCACTTGTCAACTTGTCATAGGTTGGAGGGTGAGCACATTTTGGTCAATGTGCCAAAGAGAGGGAGATTTCAAATTTGAAATTGAGAGTTAATGCTTAGTTTGACCTTGGCAAGGGACATGTAAGAGCCATGTAAGAGCTCATAAATGCTTTGTTGGGTGTACATGTCCACTTGTTTTTTAATTCAAATTTGAGGGAATATTCCTCAAAGATGCTTTGTTGAGGAAAATGATGATTTTATAAATGAATTAAAATGATTTATTGGTGCAAGTGAGAAAAGCTAGAGGATGTGATGGGTGGTTAGATTAGGTTAATCAGGATTAGATTAACTTAATGACGATTAGATGCTTTGACCCTTTTGACTTGAATATTTTGATTTATTTAAATCAAAAAGGGATGAAAGGTGATTTTAGACTTAATTAAATAAAGGATTGATTTATTTAATCAAGAAGGGTGATGTTAGGATCAAGTTGATTTATTTAATTTAAACTGATGAATTTAGGAGATTGATAAATAAACTTGATTTATTTGTTGAATGGATGAATATGACCTAATCGAATGCATTATGCCAATTTTGCGTGTCTACAGTAGCTACAACATACTTTTGAATTATTTATGGGTATAATCAACCTAGGTTCTCTATTTTTCACTCTCTTTGGAGATAGATGTGAAAAAGACAGAATTTGAACAATCTTTTATAAATTTATTCATCTTTCAAAATATAAAATGGCAGTGATTCATAAATTAAATAATAAATGGTACAATATTCTATAAAAATGAGATATAACACCATGGGCAAATAACTTGATTTAAGAAAAAAAAAGTCTTTACCAAGTCAATATTTTAGATAGAAACAACCATCCTTAAAACCTCCACTATTATGTCACTAAGATCCAACAACTCGCGTGCATAGCTTGCATGAGCAACAAAGTAATCCAACAGATGGTCCACATTAATTTTCCCATGGTGAAAGAGGAATATAAATCACCATGTGACAAAGGGAGAATTTGTCAGAACTCTAGAGAAGAGGGACAAGTTGAGATTAAAGCCAAACAGTCATTCCCCTAACTACATCCATTAATTAATTTTTATACACAACTAAAGAAAAGTCATATTACCACTTAATAATACTCAAAATTTCCTCTTTATTTTATCATGCATGTAACAACTTCCCAACTATTATAATGTACCTCAAACTAACTTTCAAAAATATGAATAAGAATAATCGACTCTATGTACATCATAGTTACATTTTAGATTGTGTCCAAACCATACATCTTAGACTATTCTTTAGACATACAATTATTTTTCAACCTTTTCTAACACACACAACATTGTGATATTGCTATTAGGATTCAATCATGTAGTTTTATGAGTCAATGAGTTTGAATCGTAAAACTACATGGTTGAATCCTGATAGCAATATCATAATTTGACATGTTGTGGAAAATACCTCCGACTTAACACAACATTATTGAAATAAATATGTTTTTTTCTCAATAATAATTCCTATAAAGACACACCAAAATACATGTAACACTTATAGCATTATTATCAAAGAATTTTTATTGCTACAAGTGTACTTGAAATGATAAAAAAATGTCTACAAGGTTACTAGAAGTGACCTTCACCTTGCTACTAGTGAATTTTCAATACATGTTTAAACATAACTTACTTGATCCAAACATTCACAACAAAACATCAATAAGAGGAAAGGAATGAGAAAGGAATTGGTAGGAGAGAGGATTGTGGTGAAGGTCAATAGTGACATCCTTTCCTAGGAGGAGGAAGGAAAGGTTTCAAATTTAGTTTGCACAAAACCTGAGCAATGAATAAGATGTTATAATGCAAGATTAAGTATAATCAATTGACTAGGGGGAATGAAATTACAAGGAAGGGTCTTGGACAAAGAAGAGGGTGTGAAATGGATTTATTTGGGAATATAAAAGTGGTTAGGAAATGACATGGAGTGGGGTTAGATAAGGTGTGAAAAGAGTGAACATATGTGTTTGGGTATGGGAAAGTAGGAGAAAGGTTGTAAAGGGAAATAGAGAAAGGAAAGGCATGATAATTGGTAAACTGCTAAGGGAAGACCACATGATTTGTGGAGGCATGAGGTTGGGAATAAATAGTTGTGGAAGCACTATGAATGAGGGAAAATTTTTAGGAGGATGTGTGAAAGAGAGGGATAACATATAAAGTAAGGGCTCGACAATATTGGGAAGGATGTGAGAAGAAAGAGGAAGAGAGGAGAAAGTAGATGAGAAGGCTTGAGTAAGTGAAGATGGACCTCACTTACAATACGTTTGTTTCCCTTAAGAATGTCTACACCATAAGAAGCAAAGACCAATAAGATATAGGGTGCAAGTCACCAACGTAACTAAAGAGGAGGGATTGGTTCCATCTTCTATGCAACCCACTACATTGTGCAAAATTTTGAGTTTGGATGTGATCATTTGGAATTTTTATTATGCTTAATGTTTTCATGATGTGTGTCATGGTTTAAGTTGTCCTCATCATTATGGGTAAAGAGTTAATGCATAATTAGTGGGAACTGGAGGGCCTCTCTATTGTTTGATTAACTTGGTGCTACAAGTAGACACACAATTTAGAGGATGGCTTCCTAACTAAACAGTTCATCTTCTACGAGGAGCTTCATTTAATTATCAAACAATAATTTGTAAGCTTTTGATAGTGTTGGCACTATATGTGTGTTCATGGATTCTACATGGCCTGTGTCAATGAGTATAGGTGATTTAAACATGTACAAAAAATGATAAAAATTAGAAAAGGAAATGAAATGTTAATTGGAAAAACAAGGAACTAACATTAATCATTACTTGTGTTATGGGTACTTATCACTTAAGATTGTAACTACTAACTTCTAAGTTTGAATTGCAACCAATCACTCCAAGAGTATGAAACAAAACTACAAAATCTAATTCAATTATAGAATCATGAATTCTACATGCATGTAATTGGAAACTATTTTAATTCAACAATGCATGAACTAATTTAATAAAAAAGAAAGAAAGTGGATAGTAGTACCTCAGTGGCCCTTTCTCGAGTTGTTGCTTCCACAACAAATATCAATAATTACTACTTACTCAACAAATCATGATGTTGAATTAACTCCTTTACTACATGGAAACTTTGAACTCTCACAAGAATCTACTAAAGATTTCTTATTAAAAAATACATGTAATTTATTCAACTGATAACAAAAAACTAACAATAATTAATCATTAATTGTAACTAACAAAAACTAAAACAAATAATTAGACAACTGGTAACTAGATTTTCTCCTCACAAAAGACCCCACTATATAGGGTATGTGAGGAGTCTTATTCATCTTAAGACTGAAAACAAAACCATAATGTATTTGTCCACTCTCCCTCAAGAATAGGGAGAGGACTTAGTCTTGTTTAATAAAAAACCATAATTGAAAAATATAAGAAAATCATTTAAACTAAAACTCTATCCTAATGGTATGACATAGACATGCTTCATGAAGAATGTCATGTCATCGGTTTCCCTACTCAAAGCAAACTCCTTCCTGTCATCTTATTTGGTGTGCTTGTGGTGACTAACAATTGACCATTCAACAGTCACCTCCATTGCACTTTAATCACTTTGGCCTCTCCCCTGCAACTACCTGTGGTTTGAATGCTACGGGATGGAAATCTAGTTGCTGCAGATTATAGTTTTTCTAGCTACAAGAGGTTAGTTTCATCCTAAAGTATAAACATCATTAACAACTATGTGAAGTGCAGAGGTAAAGGAAACCTTGACTCTAGCTCTGCAACTTTCCTGCTCAGTCATTTTTTGAATCTTTTTGTCCCTGCTTTGATTTGACTGTCTCATGGGCCGGTCGAGTGGGGGGCCCGAGAAGGCTCCCCATTCCAAGGTTGTTGTCTCCTTGTCTAGCGTTGTGTTTGCCTTGGTAGCAGCCAGTGTTGTTCCCCATGCGAGTTCTCCTCCTCGTACCTCTATCCTTTCCCCTAGGGGAAGGACTGGGGGTATTTCTGGAAAGTCACCTTTGTCCCCTTCTCTTGGGTTAGACTCTTTCTTCTCAGAAGAAGAATTGACATCCTATGTGGAAAAACTAGTGGGCATCAACTCGCCAGCTTTGGGTAAAAGGTTTTTGAAGTTTGCTTCCTGCTCTGTGACTGGATGGAAAGTCGGCGTCTATGAAGCTTTGATGTTGAAGGCTATGGACTATTAGGAATAGGATGCCATTTAATTGCAATCCTAAACATATTTCATGTATCTCCTAAGTCCTTGGAAAATTTTCCCCAACACTATGATTAGAAAGAGATTAAATTCGAATGAAATGAACATGTAAATTGACATTTGTAATTATTCCTAAATGATAGGAACATGTGGGGACATCCAAGAAGAGCTCCGACAAGATAGGAGCACATGGGGCACCCACATGGAAGGTGGAACCCACCTTACTTAAGTTAACTATTTGGAGGATTGATAACACTTCAATAATGCATGTTTAGATCCTACAAGTTAGGGATTGATATTTACATGAGTGGAGTTTAGTTTAGTTTAGTTCAATTTAGTTATGGTTCAGTTATCTTTAGTTGCATGTACTTAGTTTGAGTTGAATGCTAGTTGACTTCAATTGACTTGAGTTGCATGACTAATGACTTCAGTTGCATGACAAATAACAAGTGGATATATTCAATTAAGTGGGGATGATCAATCATGCATAATGTTTGCATGAATTGGTGGAGAGATATGTTTCAGTTAACTAAGATTGACTTGCACCCACCTTGGCGCCCAAGTTGGCATCTTTTAGTTAACACCTTTTGCATGGGAAGATATTTACAAGGCTTAGTTAAGTGGGCCCATTCTTGGGCACCAACTTTGAGGTGATGCTTGCAAGATATTTTCTTGACCAACGATCAATTAAGTGTTCAATTTGGGGTGCCTAAATTGAGGAGTCTTTGGTTTTGACTCCGTGTTACTGTGTGGAACTCTACTTACACAATCTAGGCATAATTTTTTGAGAGGAGCTTTATGCTTTTGTATTTGATAACTCTTATGAGTTTACATGCTCATTAATTGTCTATTTATTGCAGCAATTGCATTAGAGTTTATTGCAGGTTAGCAGGTTGAGCTTGTGCATGTGTGAGGGTTTGAAGCATGGCATGGGATGTGTGGATTCATGCTTGGTCACATGGAATGCATGGATAGCTTGTAATTGTAGCAAGTGCATGAGAGTTCCAATGAGAGTGTTGTGTAGGTTGTGAAGAAGGATTGTTGAGGGAAAGGAAGCATATCAATCAAGGATTGATACAATATTATTGTAATTTTGTTCTAAGGTTAAATAATACAAGCACTATTGATTCTGGTGGAGTTTTTTCTCGAATGGGTTACTCCACATATATGTTACGTCACTTCTATCTTCTTGTCTCATTCTTCTACAATCTTCTGTCTCTTTCTACAATTAGTAAAATTGATCTAAAAAAATTAATCATACACAAAGAATTGCGACAAAGAACACTTAATTAAATCTACAGTCACATAGGTTTACAAGTTTTAAGCTACAATTTCACCTTCATTTTTAACATTTGGTATCAGAGCTAATGGTTGGGTAGAGTTTGGAACACCTTTCTCTTAAAAGTTTGAAGGTTTTTTGGCTATGGTGGGAGCTTGTACTATTGTGTTATTACAAAATTGTAAAAGTGTGGTTTTATCTTCGTGGTTTAGAGATTATGTTTTTCTTGACCTTTTGGGAGTTGTGCCCTTAACAATAGATTATTTGATTGTGTTGAGGCCATTGATGATCTTCATTTGGGAGATGGCTATCATGATGTTATGGATAGCTTGGTTACATGTTTCAGTGGGAGTTATTTGACAGTGATGGTTTGATGTTTATCTTGTTGCCATGTATAGCTCAGTATCACAGTTCAGCGGGAGCTTTGGTAGGATATGGTTATCTTCATGTGATTTGAAGAGTTTTTAACATCTTGTTTCATGGAAGACCCTTAGAGTCTTTGGTAAAGGTGTTATTGTTATGCCTTTGGAGAGGATGTAGTTCTTTTTGGTTTTGAGTATTAATCATTTGCTTGGAGCTTCGTGATTATGCAGGTTGCATTTGAAGTTGGCATGGATTGATTGGTGGGTGCTCATGGATACTAGAGAGACTTGGGTTAGGTTGGATATTTCTTATGTTAAGAGATATGTGTTGGAATGGTTACTTGTTATAAAAGTTTTTCAACAATAAAGACCGAGGAGCCTACACCTAGAAATGGATGTGAGTCCATCATAGACCTGATGAGAAGGTTGTCTTTATTGAAAGCCTATATTGCTTGGTGTTGTATGCACAGGACAATCTTGTATCCCACTCCTGGTCTACTCGACAGGTAAATGATCTAAGAAGTGTTTCCTGCATGATTAGTAGATGCATTATTTGTATGTATCTTGTCTTCTCTTATGCATTAGTCTTGAAAATTGAGTTCTAAGGGATTATTAAGAAGTAGATGCATGATTTTATGTATTTCCATTGTTATCCTTGCAATATTGAACTAGAGTTAGTTATGAGGATTTGGGTAGGAGAGGTATGAGAGATAGTTAGTGGCTTTGGGCATATTCCCTTTTGTTGTGGGAATGTTTGGCTAAGTTTGATCTACTTTCTGTGAGAGGTTTACATCTAAGTTCTTCCATGTTTCATTATAAGTTGAATGGTTAGATGTTGATATCCTTTCAGTTTGGGAGTGTTGAAGGAGATCTTACTTTGCACAGTTTGGCACATGTTAGTGTGGTTTAAGAACATGGTTTGATTTTTCGGTTCTCTCTTTGTGGGAATATTGTCTTCTTCTTGAAGGTTCTTATGTTATGAGAGATGTATTTTGAATATCATTGTATGCTTCTTTGACGCTATGATAGAGGAGTTAGCCACATCCTCTATGCGAAGTGCTATAGGAGGACTTGTTAATGTTGTGATCTTGTTTTTAGATTTGACATTACCTGTGCAGTGGGAGTTCCAAAAGGTATATGTGTTCTATATGAGAGGGGCACCTCTCTTGGACTGGTTACACTTTACTACAGTGAGTTACTTCAAAAGTTTTTTATTGCATGTCTATGTGTGTTATTACCTTCAAGTCTTATTTTGCAGGTTGGTGGATATACAGGGACTTGTTTATAGATTTGGGTTGTTATGTTGATAGCATGAAGTTCTACCTATGATAGTTTGGCTATAGAGACTTGGGAAAGGTACTAGTTGAGAAAGTTGACACTTTGATTAATGTTGCAGATAAGTTCTCTTAGTGCAGGAAGGCCATTGGCCTTGAGTCATGTACTTGATTTATAATAATGATTCCTTGTTCAAAATAATTGCAATGTATAATGTCAAGTGGGAGAATGTTGGGAATAGGATGCCATTTAATTGCAATCCTAAACATATTTCATGTATCTCCTAAGTCCTTGGAAAGTGTTCCCCAACACTAGGATTAGAAAGAGATTAAATTCAAATGAAATGAACATGTAAATTGACATTTGTAATTATTCCTAAATGATAGGAACATGTGGGGACACCAAAGAAGAGCTCCTACAAAATAGGAGCACATGGGGTGCCCACATGGAAGGTGGAACCCACCTTGCTTAAGTTAACTATTTGGAGGATTGATAACACTTTAGTAATACATGTTTAGATCCTACAAGTTAGGGATTGATATTTACATGAGTTCAGTTTAGTTCAGTTTAGTTCAGCTATGATTCAATTATCTTCAATTGCATGTAGTTAGTTTGAGTTGAATGTTAGTTGACTTCAGTTAACTTGAGTTGCATGACTAATGAATTTAGTTGCATGACAAATAATAGGTGGATACATTTAGTTAAGTGGGGATGATCAATCATGCATAATGTTTGCATGAATTGGTGGAGAAATATGTTTCAGTTAACTAAGATTGACTTGGACCCACCTTGGGCGCCCAAGTTGGCATCTTTGAGTTAACGCCTTTTGCATGAGAAGATATTTACAAGGCTCAGTTAAGTGGGCCCATTCTTGGGCACCAACTTTGAGGTGATGCTTGCAAGATATTTTCTTGACCAACGTTCAATTAAGTGTTCAGTTTGGGGTGCCTAAATTAAGGAGACTTTGGTTTTGACTTCATGTTACATTGTGGAACTCTACTTGCATAATCCAGGCATGGTTTTTTGTGAGGCGCTTTATGCTCTTGTATTTGATAGATCTTATGATTTTACATGCTCAATTAATTGTCTATTTATTGCAACAATTGCATCAGAGTTTATTGCAAGTTAGTAGGTTGAGCTTGTGCATGTGTGAGGATTTGAAGTATGGCATGGGATGTGTGGATTCATGCTTGGTCACATGAATGCATGGATAGATTGTGTTGCATAGAGTGTATGAGAGTTTTGTGTAGGTTGTGAAGAAGGATTGTTGAAGGAAAGGAAGCATAATCAATTCTATGATTGATACAGTATTATTGTAATCTTGTTCTAAGGCTAAATAATACAAGCACTATTGATTATGGTGGATTTTTTTTCTTTTTCCGAAAGGGTTTTTCTACGTATATGTTGTGTCACTTCTATCTTCTTGTCTCATTCTTCTACAATCTTTTGTCTCTTTCTACAATTGGTAAAATTGATCTAAATAGATAATCATACACAAAGAATTGTAACAAAGAACACTTAATTAAATCTGCAGTCTCACAAGTTTACAAGTTTTAAAGTTAAAATTTCACCTTCATTTTCAACATTAGCTTTAAAACTTGTAAACTTGTGAGACTGCAGATTTAATTAAGTGTTCTTTGTTACAATTCTTTGTGTATGATTATCTATTTAGATCAATTTTACCAATTGTAGAAAGAGACAAAAGATTGTAGAAGAATGAGACAAGAAGATAGAAGTGACACAACATATACATGGAGAAACCCTTTCAGGAAAAAAACTCCACTAGAATCAATAGTGCTTCTATTATTTAGCCTTAGAACAAGATTACAATAATACTATATCAATCCTTGTTTGATTATGCTTCCTTGCCTTCAACAATCCTTCTTCACAACCTACACAAAACTCTCATACACTTTTTGCAACACAAGTTATCCATGCATTCCATGTGACCAAGCATGAATCCACACACCGCATGCCATTCTTCAAACCCTCACACATTCACAAGCTCAACCTGCTAACTTGCAATAAACTCTAATGCAATTGCTTCAATAAATAGACAATTAATTGAGCATGTAAACTCATAAGAGTTATCAAATACAAGATCATAAATCTCCTCACAAAAAACCACGCCTAGATTGTGCAAGTAGAGTTCCACACTATAACATGAAGTCAAAACCAAAGTCTCCACAATTTAGGAACCCCAAACTAAACACTTAACTGGACGTTGGTCAAGAAAATATCTTGCAAACATCACCTCAAAGTTGGAACCCAAGAACGGGCCCACTTAACCGAGCCTTGTAAATATCTTCTCATGCAAAAGGTGTTAACTCAAAGATGCCAACTTGGGCCCCAAGGTGGGTCCAAGTCAATCTTAGTTAACTGAAACATATCTCTCCATCAATTCATGCAAACATTATGCATGATTGATCATCCCCACTTATTGAATGTATCCACCTATTATCTATCATGCAATTCAATTCAACTGAAGTCAACTAGCATTCGATTCAAACTAACTACATGCGACTGAAGATAACTGAATCATAACTAAACTGAATTGAATTAAACTGATACTGAATAAACTAAACTAAACTAAATTGAACTCCACTCATGTAAATATCAATCCCTAACTTGTAGGATCTAAACATGCATTATTGAAGTGCTATCAATCCTCCAAACAGTTAACTTAAGCAAGGTGGGTTCCAACTTCCATGTGGTTGCCCCATGTGCTCCTATTTTATAGGAGCTCTTCTTGGGTGTCCCCACATGTTCCTATCATTTAGGAATAATTACAAATGTCAATTTACATGTTCATTTCATTCAAATTTAATCTCTTTCTAATCCTAGTGTTGGGGAACACTTTCCAAGGACTTAGGAGATACATGAAATATGTTTAGGATTGCAATTAAATGGCATCCTATTCCCAACATGGACGACCTTAAGTTGACATTAGTTGGTAAGGTTCTGGCCTATTGTTTGAATATAGAATAGGTTCGTCTCTAGTCTTCCTCGACATGGAATCTTAAAGGCAGTGTCTCTATTAATGCTATGCCTAAAGGTATCTTCCTATGTATGTTGAACCTGCAAAATGTTTAAAATTTGACATATATTAGCATGGTTAATCAATTTAAACAAAGCAAATCAAACATCCCTATGAAATGCTTGATCATATTAAATATGCAAACAAGGAAACAAGGAAGCTAAATGAAAGCATATGAAAACATGAATCAAACTCTATTCCATAGTGGGAGTGGTGCTCCTTTGATGTGAAAAGGATGCCCTTTCCCACCCCTTTGATAAGCTTCCAATGGTATGATTAACAAACAAAGATAAGTGATCAAATGCAAGATGAAATGTGCCTATAGTGTAAATGCATGAGACTGTGGATGATTTTCAAATAGAAGTGACCTCTATTTATAGGTTTAAGGATTGACGAATGGAGAGATAAGAGGAATGTGGGACTAAAAGAGAGCCAATGAGATTGAGACATTTGTCTCAATGCTAATGGGTAAGGGTTGATCACACTTTGCACGTGTTTGAGATGTAAGAGGCACTAAATGCATGTTTGAGAGGCATGGAATGCATGTGGTTGAATTGTTTTGGAGGAAATTGTTTGAGTGAAAAATTCAAATAAAGGGAGTCAATGAAGGAATATTCCCTAGAATGTGCTTTTGAGAGGGAAAATGAGATAATTAGTTAATTAAAAGAATTGATTTTCATGTGCAAGTGGGTGGGTTAGTCAGGGGTTGAGTTTGACCAAGGTTGAGTCAAAAGCTAGAGAATGGGTAATTAGGATTAGGAATTAATTAATCAAGAATTAATTAACTTGGAGGAATTTAGGGGATTTGACATTTAATTCAAATGATTTGATTTATTAAATCAGATGAGAAGACTTTGAGGATTTAATTAAATAAGTTGATTTATTTAATTAAATAAGAGGACTTTGGGGATTTAATTAAATAAGTTGATTTATTTAATTAAATAAGAGGACTTTGGGGATTTAATTAATTAAATTGATTTATTTAATTAAACAAGAGGAATTTAGTGAATTAATCTAATAAATTACTTTATTTGATTAATAGAGGAAATGATGTTAATTGATTATAATTAGATGCACGATGCCAAGTAAGATTATTTGCATGTCTACACTTCCTTTTCTCCTTTGTTGTTTATGAAGATATGCTAAAGGTGTTAACGGGTGGCCCCTCGGCCTTTGATACTAGCTTTAAGAACTTCCTTTCTTTGTGCAAGTGGAAACTGGGTTTTGATCCTTTGGTTGACTTGGGGGCTATGGCATCGACTTGGGTTTGCCTCCTTGGATTACCCCTTGAATTTTGGGAGATGGGTATCCTGAAAGGGATTGCTAATTCTTTTGGTAGCCTCTTAACTATTGACAAGATCATGTAGGAAAAGTCTAGGCTAGTTTATGCTCGTAGCTCTGTTATGGTTAAAAACCTATTGGTATATGGTGGACCTGATAAATGGTCTTCATAGTTTAAATTGCTTTAGTAGTAATTTTTTGTTTTTGATTAAGAATTGTGATTCTATGGTCACTATTTTGTTATTTGACCTGCGTGCCACCCTGGACATGCTATTTCTTGATGTTGGCTGATGGTGTTGTTTTAAATAGCTTGTTTCCTTATTTTGAATTTTGACTGTATCCATGGGATTAGGGCCCTTACCCTTCTAATCTAATAAAAAAAACTATGTGAAGTAAGCATATAATCATACTAAATTTCATGAACATTCATATTCACACATACAAATATCATCATATTATAATTATATTTTCACATACTAAAGTCTGGTTTAAGATGCATAAAAGATATAAAAGTTGTATAAGTCTTAGGATTGTTTGTGAACTTTGGCAAATTGAAATGATAAAAGACATAAAATTAATGAAGAAAACTAGCCATAAAATAAGCCCATCAAGAACCATGTTAGAAGAAGGATTAAGGTGAGGAATATAATACAAGGGAATAATGGAGTGAGAAAATGAAATACAATTAAGGTAAAGGATTGGGAGAGTTGAGATAACAATGGGAAGGGCAGGCAACTAAGATAAGAAATAACCTAGAGATGATGAGAGTCAAAGAAGGCACAAAGCATAATAATGTAGGTGAAAGGAATGGGATTTGTAAGGCTTGGGTTATGAAGAAGGTTAAGGTTTTGAGTTTACAATTTGATTGAGTTCTTGGAGGTGGTAATTGTGTTTAGTGGTTTTGGGTTTGTTTACAATTGTTATTTTTTGCTTTTTTTTTATATTTTTAAGTTTTTGAAAATATGTAAGGTGTAAAAAGGTTCAAGTTTACCAAAATACACCTAAAAATAAAACATCCAATACATTGTTTTGCTTTTAATTACTAAGTATGCCCATCTATCTAATAATATAGCATGAAATTAAGTATTAAATACATTGAAATTTATTTTAGATAAATAAGTAAAGGGTCAAGATCGATCTAGCAAATGATATAAAAATTGCAACAAAAATAAGAGGTGACAAGAGACATGTTTGATTTTTTGTTATTACATGATTTGTTGAAAGGGGGTGGGGGAAGACTATATTATTAAACTAAGACAATGCTTTTGCATAAAGTGTTGGCATTTTGTTAGGCTAAATCATGTGTTTCTATGTCTACTTCTATGTGTTGGTGTTTGAGACAATATGTTAGTGTCTCACATTAGTGTAGTCCCATACATAAATCCTTGTGTATGATAGCATCCTTAGGTTTTCCCACAATATTATTAGTTCTTAAGATGGGAGAACTTGATGCTTATTACACATTTAAGTGCATGTGTATATAGCCATGGACGTAATAGAGGACGACCCTCACTTGCAGTCATACAGGAGGACCTAGATGGTTGAAAATAATGCATGTTCTAGAGGTCCAAGGTGAAGTAAGCCAAGTGTTAAACATATTAGTTAGCTTCCATTTTTTGTGGATACCACTTAAATAGTATTCCTAGGATTGTTGGAAGCAAATCAAGGCTTAGGGATCATGAAAATGCAAATATGTAGATGAGAAAAGGGAATTTTGAAGTTGTGAGACACAAACACATGCTATTATTCAAAAGACAAGAACATAATATATTAATACCTTGAATGATTATAAATTAGAAAATATAAATGAAACAAGACTTTTATTGTGTAAAAGATCATATTGAAAAAATAAAATATTTTTAAAACAATTTGTATTAAGAAAACAATTTAAATAATCAAAATTATACTTATTATACTAGACACTAAAATAATTATAAAACTAAAAAGTACACCATTTTCAACCTTAGCTTTAGGAATTCCCTAAGCTATTATTATTTCTTAGTGAAACTCAAATAGCTTACAATTCGAGGTCACTACTTGCCGAGACAGGAAAGGCAGTTGTATATTACCAAGAATTTAATTTATTTTGACCGTTATCCAATCCTAAATTAATACTTAAAACCTTGGACTTTGAGCTTTTGGACCTTTTAAGAATGATGTGCCATACGATCTCATCCACGTCGCTCATTATAGCCGGTATGTGGAAGCGACGCGTCTAGGGTTGGGGTTAACTTTTCATGCGGTTAGGGTTTACTCGTTAGAGTTAGGGTTTCATCGAGGCCTATAAATTGGCAACAGGAGGGGGCAAATTTTATTGTCCATGGCATTTGTGGCCGCTCTGATCACAGCAATTGAGAGTTTAACCTGTGTTTAAACTTAGGGAATTAGCAGCAATGGGCCGGTTGGAAAGGCTCTTTTCTGCGAGCAGATCAGTCTTTCCAATTCCGCCCATCCTTGCTATTTCACTAAGACGGCCTGCTCAAGATTTCTGGGTGGTATTCATGCCTGCCGGGTAAGTATGGCTCTGCTTGTTAGGTTTATAATTCAATATTTGGACATAGTGTAAGATGTCTTTCATATATGGGTTAGCGGTCTACTAGTGGAGCTTTCGAAATGTTGTTTTCGGTTTTCTGGACAGAGTGCTGACTTCGATTAGTATATACACAGCGCTTTTGGGTTTTTTGCACTGAGCGCTGGCTTTGAGTAGTATATACATTTGTGTCCAAATAGCTTGATTATATAGATTTTGTACCTAAATACAGTGGCAAACAATTTTTTCTCATGCAATCAGGGCTAGGTCAGTGTCGCAAGGTTAGCGGTCTAGAAGCAGAACCCTAAGCTCGAGGGTCATGTGTTACAAGGTTAGCGGTCTAGAAGCAGAATTCTAAGCTTGAGGGTCATAAGCGTAGTTGTAACTAAACATATTGGCGCCCTATTTTTTTAGGGCTTGCTCAGTGTCAATGGTAGCTCTGTGTAACAAGGTTAGCGGTCTAGAAGCAGAACTCTAAGTTTGACTAGTAGTAAGACATTTAACTGTGTGTGGAGGTCTGAGAATTCAATATTAAAAATATAATAAAACAATATTTCCTGATTTATGGGGAATAAGAAAACAGAGTAGTCTGATAAATTACAAATTTAAGTTTTTAAATAAACAAAGAGATAAAGGATCACATAGGTGAATGAAAGCTTCGTTAAAAATATAAATAATTCTACCCCTCCTTATTTAAAGGTTCATCAGCCTAGTAGTATGACATTTAGCTTCGTTAAAAATATAAATAATTCTATCCCTCTTTATTTAAAGGGACATCAGCCTAGTAGTAGTACAATTCGATAGTTCTATAAAACAATATTTCTTGATTTTTTGGTAAGAAGAAAGCGGAGAATTCTGATAACTTACAGATTTAGGTTTGAAATAAAGAAAGAGATATAAGATCACATAGAAGGAGATATAAGATCACATGGGGAATGGGAGGTTCCTTAAAAATAAAAATAATTCTACATCTCTCTATTTAAACAATTGAATTTTTAATATTGCATAATGTTCTTTCTTCTAATTGAGTTTGGATCATACATTGTGATTTGAAAATTTGAAATATTAATTATCTCTACTTTTGTCATGACATATCGATAAAGTTTCCACCTATAAATCTGTTATAAAGGTCTGCTTTCACTTAATACTTATAATCATATTGGATTCAACTTTTATAAGTAGAAAATAGTAAAAATGTTTAGTGGACATTGTAATTGAGGGTACGATTTAGGTCCTAAAATTGATAGACCACAATTTTTTGCGGGGGTTATTTATTGAAATTTGCTTTTAAAGTAATAATGTATATTTTTATTTCTGAGAAGACATAAAAATAATATTACAGAAATTTTGATAGTGTAACTGAGATAGTCTTTCAAAGTGAGGCTGTCTAAACTTTTTAATTTGATGTCAAGGTGATGAATATGTCTGCCTAATAAAAACTTAAATTTAATGTTAGGTGATAGTGCCTAAATATGGTCACATTGCCGTCACTGCAAGGCTCTTTTACTTAACCAGTGGATCCTCTACACAATATTAGAATTTTGTTATTGGTTCTGCGGTAAGTGTAATGGTAAATGAACTGAAATACTGTTTTGACATCAGAGCGGTGCCGATGTCTTTTGGCAAAGCCATTAGAGCCACATTAAATATAGTGGTATTGTTCTTTAAGTTTGGGATTCAGACACCTAAAAAACATGTCAGAATTACGAGTTGAGAGATATTATGCATTTTAAATCTTCGAAATATGCATCAATGGTATATGCTGCTCTAAATTCTATTCAGGAGAGAATCTGCTTATCCTTTTTTGCTTTTTCAGTAAAGCATATATAAATAAAATTTTAAAAATAAACTAGTTAAGCAATACGGAGCAACGAGTGTTCTTACAAACAGAGCGGTCATCAACGTTAGTCATAGCAACTTTGATGCAGGAGCATCATTTCTTTTCAAATAAGTTTGTTATAGGTTGAAGCCTTCGGGAGTATTTGAGTCTTTTTGTTCCAATAATAAGGGCAATAAGACCATTCAATGATGTAATAGAAGTCACTAGAGATTAGGGGATTAAACATTCAAAAATATTGCAAACAATGTAAAAGTTGTCAATGTAAAATTGCAAAAAGAGCAAAATTGGTAAGGTGAAGGGGCAAGTTAGTTTTCTCTTGTTGGGAATCAGTTAGAAACTGAATAGATATGGTGATGCCTTTAAAAGGCCTTATGTACGTTTGAAGAAGTGTGGATTGTTGTAGTTTTGAATTTGAATAATGAAAAGACACTGTTTCTTGCATTCTTTTACGGAAATTTACTGTTCTCAGGCACTGTACGGCCATGTACGGGCAGGAATTCATCTCTCTTTGATTGTAAGTTATAAGTCATAGTGTATTCAATCACCTCACCTGTAGAGTTGGTTTCATGAAATTTGATGCCCTTTTAAGAAAGTTATTTTTGGTTTTCTGTAAACTGTCAAAACCCTGTTCTAGGGTAATCAGTGGCAAATAATTTGTGTTTCTTTTATTGTGGCCTGTGGAAAATTCTAATTTTTGGTGAAAAGGCTTCTTGCACAGAGTCTCATATTCCGAAGTTTCAGACCGAAAGATCAAGGTTAGCTTATGAAGAATCGATGCCCTACGACTAAGTCTGTGTGAGAACTGGAAATGACAGAGTTCAGTAAGTTTTTTTGTGAAATGAGTAATCTTCTTGGGTAACAGTGTTTGGAAAAGGTGTAAAGATGTATTGTGAGCCTTTTCTAGGGGGAGCAGACTGACTACCTGAGCATGTTTCAATAGTTGTGAATCTTGTGATAGTAGTTGTTTATATTATGTTCAATATTTTTATCAATATTGGACCAATAGTTGTGACATGATTACTCATAATTAAACAAAATGTATTTATTTGATCTAAAAAGCAACCAATCATGTGATTCCACATCAACGCTCATTAAAACATGCTGTGAATGCACAAGTATTGGTCTCACCTTTTTTTTGGGCCTTTTTGGACACCTTGCCAAAAACCATGCTGGTGGCATCATATTTGATGATGTGGCCCTGAAACCCTAGTTATAAGCAGGGGACTTGCCAAGTAAGCTGCTGTAAAAAACTGGGAGTGATTTGAAATTTCCATCTAGGATAATTAGAAGCGTGAGGAGTTTTGTATGCCTTTGAATCAAGTTTGAGAATCCTTGAGAGTCCTTTATTGTTGCATATCAAATTGAATAGTGACAAGAAGCCTATTTAGGCCGGTTGGGACAGTCTATTTTGAGAGTTCTCCCATTTGAGATGTTTAAGTTGGTGATAGAGTTTGAAACAGTCATTTTGATGTTGTTTTGAGGATTCAACAAGAAGTTTTGTGGCTTGTTCTCAGATTGGTCATTTGAGATGTTTAAGTTGGTGATAGAGTTTGAAAGAGTCATTTTGATGTTGTTTTGAAAGAGTCATTTTGATGTTGTTTTGAGAATTCAACAAGAAGTTTTGTGCCTTGTTCTCAGATTGGTGTTTTGAAACAAGTGTTTTATGAAGAAAGGATGAGTCCTAGTTGTAAGAGCAAACACGAATTGGTTAAGTTTTGTCGAGTTGAGATTTGTTTGAGTGATGTGAGACCCCTGCATTGCATCAAACTTTTGAACATTGGCATTTTGTCGTATTCTATATTAGTTTGGCGACTGCGTGACAATTTACATTTCCATGACAGAATATATGAGACACTGGTTCAATTAGTACAACCTTTCTAACGAAGAGATTTACACACAAGTCAGCCGGCTGCTTAGAGCTAGTAATCACCAAAAATCATAATTTCTAACTGTTTTGTAGGTCCATATTGTACTGGAGTGTTTCTAAATAATATTTGCAAGATTTGGCAACTAAAAATTGATATTAGGACTGGCGACAACATCAACGACTGCACCAACATCCTTGTTTTCGAATGAAAAAGAACTGAAGAGAGTGAAGTCACAGAAGGCCTGAGTAGAGGTAGAAAACCAGAAGGTATGTTTCTAAATATTATTTGCAAGATTTGGCAACTAAAAATTGATATTAGGACTGGCGACAACATCAACGACTGCACCAACATCCTTGTTTTCGAATGAAAAAGAACTGAAGAGAGTGAAGTCACAGAAGGCCTGAGTAGAGGTAGAAAACCAGAAGGTATGTTTAGAAGTTTCGGATTTATTGCACAAGAAGTGCAGATTGCCTCCAGTAGTTAACTTGTAATGTGTTGGAATTTCCACGCATGAAGTTGGAGCTTGGAATTTTAAAAGGTGTACCGTAGCTTTAGACCATTTTGTTGCGGGAAATGAAAATTTCCAGTTGCAGTTCGGTATTAAATTAATGCGGTAAGAAGTGTTTCTAAATATTATTTGCAAGATTTGGCAACTAAAAATTGATATTAGGACTGGCGACAACATCAACGACTGCACCAACATCCTTGTTTTCGAATGAAAAAGAACTGAAGAGAGTGAAGTCACAGAAGGCCTGAGTAGAGGTAGAAAACCAGAAGGTATGTTTAGAAGTTTCGGATTTATTGCACATTGGAAGAAGTGCAGATTGCCTCCAGTAGTTAACTTGTAATGTGTTGGAATTTCCACGCATGAAGTTGGAGCTTGGAATTTTAAAAGGTGTACCGTAGCTTTAGACCATTTTGTTGCGGGAAATGAAAATTTCCAGTTGCAGTTCGGTATTAAATTAATGCGGTAAGAAGTTAAAATATCTGTGTGTACGACTTCGAGGCGGGAAATTAACACATCCATTAGACCAGTGATGAAATTATAGGGCCAGAATATAGAAAGTTTAAGCTAAAACTGAGGGAGTTAGCTAGGGATTGAATCACATGTATTGAATAGGGCTGATTCTACTCGGATTTGACCTGATTTTAGCATGGAAAGATCTCAGATATCCTTGAATGTTTGGATACCTTTCTTCTCGTGGTCGAGTACATGTTTAAATGATTGAAGGTGAGATATGGTATGCCATCCTTTCCAAAATGCTCTTAATTTGGCAGATGCTTAATTTTTAATTTATTTTTCTAATAGGTCAGGGATCAACCTCCTGATGCGGTGGCAGTTAGCACTCAAAGTTTTATCAGAGATTTCCACGGAGCTGGGCCCAGTAGAGATCTAATATGGGGACCAGATACATGCTATCCTTATCAGCAATGTTACCGGTCATAGCATGATCGGGAATGCAGCCAACAGGATTATACATATTGTGTGTGTGCGCCTTTGTTTCCCAGCATTACTTTATTAGCTACCTGGATACCGCATGCCATTTTTAGAAACTGGTTTGGTAATAATAAGAGTTTGCTTTCAAACTTTTAAGTGTAACCAATAACCATTTCATTTAAGAAGACTTTGCTTTTCAACTTAAAGCTTCATTTCCACATATTGGACACTGAAATGTCCGGTCCAAATGGAACGTGCAGATATTTTGATATTGTCTTCCAGCATTACTTTATTAGCTACCTGGATACTGCATGCCATTTTTAGAAACTGGTTTGGTAATAATAAGAGTTTGCTTTCAAACTTTTAAGTGTAACCAATAACCATTTCATTTAAGAAGACTTTGCTTTTCAACTTAAAGCTTCATTTCCACATATTGGACACTGAAATGTCCGGTCCAAATGGAACGTGCAGATATTTTGATATTGTCTTCCTATGTTTTATTTTTCTTCTCCCTTGGAGAATATGAAGAGGAAAAGCTAACCATTTTTCGAAAGGAATGTTCAAATATCTTGATATTGTCTTACGCTTTATCCCTATGAAAGAGGGAATCTATTAAGGAGGACTAGCTACCATTTCTACATGTTGAACAGTGAAATACCCGGTCCAAAATCTTAATTTGTTACATCTTCTATTAGATTCCACTCAGAGGGAATATATGTTGAAGGAAAAACTAACAGTCCACAGATTGAATAGTGAAACACCCATACTAAAGGAATGTGTAAATATTTTGATGTCTCATGTTTATCCTCCTGAAATGGTTCATAAAGGAGGACTGTCTACTATCAGACAAGGATGTTTTGATTTTGTTCCATGCTTTTATTTATCTATTCAGTGGGAAACGATTGAGGAGATCCAAAAGATATCATGTGCTTTAGTTTTATGCAATAGAAAGTTGTGACCCTGAAGCGGCCATAGTTAGTTTGATTCCCTTGCCACTTCATTATTGACTTATTGATTTTGAAAGTCTTTTTCCTTTTATCCCTCTGTCAAAGGAAATACATTAAGAGAATCTACCATTTTCACATATTTGATAGTAAAAAAAACCAGTTCAAAAATTGAATGCCCAAGATGCCCAAATGTCTTGGAGGTGTTCTGAAAATATCATATAATGTGCTCAGTTTTATATAAGCTGTGGAGGGGGTTCTTGAAGTATTATGATGTGCTTATTTTTAGAACCCATGGATGTAGCTGTGGAGGGGGTTCTTGAAGTATTATGATGTGCTTATTTTTATAACCCATGGATGTGGTTCTGAGAATATCATGATGTGCTCAGTTTTATTCAACAGGTAATCTATGCCCCTGAAGCAGTCATATAAGTAGTTTGATTCCCTCTCTCCACCTAAATTTAAAATATTGACGTTAGAATCATTTTCGTGAAAGCTCAACAAAAGGTGGGAACCGTTATGATTCTATGGTAAAGTGCATCCAACTTTGTGGAAGCTTTTATCTTTGATATTTTCATGAGCCCCACAATGTTTTCAAGTTTAAACGTTTCTACCAAACTGAACTTCACAAGGCATCTCTCATAGTTTGTACGGTTTTCCCTGAACTTTTACAAGGCATTCATTTTCTCATGGTTTGTACGCCAAGGAGGCATTTATCATAGTTTGTACGGTTTCCCCTGAACTTTTACAAGGCTTTCATTTTCTCATGGTTTGTACGCCAAGGAGGCATTTTTCATAGTTTGTACGGTTTTCCCTGAACTTTTACAAGGCTTTCATTTTCTCATGTTTTGTACGCCAAGGAGAGATGGGAAAACAGAAGTGTGAGAAACAGATTGCATGGGATTAAGGCATGTGGGTGTCACTGATTTTTACATCTGGGTTCCATTAAAAAACCTCCTATCCTCGTAGAGATTTTGGCCATGAAGGGGTTCGGTGTGATCTGGTTTAGTAATTTTTTATCTCGAATACATATACTTTATGCTTTTGTTTAATGCATACATTCTAGAAGGCAGTCAACAATCAACCAAGAAGGAAAAAAACACGTTCTAGAAGGCAGTCAACAAGCTACTAATAAGGAATAAAAAACAATTATACAGCAACCAGTCCAACTCAAATTAGGACTTACATGATAGAAGCAAGAAAAATTTTCCGTTCGCAGCCCACAAAGAAAGTAAAAAACTTCTCACAGAAGAGCATTGTTAAGATCTAAACTTCAATATTATTATGAAAATCTAATTCTAAAGTAATTTCGACATAAAACAGATAAAAAAAAATAGTAGGAAGATGATTGAAAACAAAATTTTATCTTTTTATTTTTTCATAAATAATTTTAAAAAATGTGTTTCAATCACAAAATGGGTATTTAACTGGTTGAACCATCCTTCATTTGAACTTTTGATCTATTGACAATTTGAAGTGTTTTAACACTTTTCAAGCCAGAGTTTGAGTGTTAGCTTCAACTTTAGACCGACAAATTTGAGTGTTCAATTTTTTCCATGTCCTTTCTTGAAACCTACAGTTTTATTTTTGGATTAGTCTTGGTTTGTATAGTCAACAAGAAGACTCAATTAATTTTTTTTTTTAAAAGAAAGCAAATGAATTGGTACTTGTATAGATTCTTGAAGAAATTACACAATGTAAATGAGTGCAAAGCTTCATAACCCAGTCCTCATTGATAATTTTAAGTGAAAGAAAGGAGCAAACAAAATTTTATTTTAAAGGAAGGAGCAAACAAAATTCTTATAGATTGACATTTCCCTTTGACAATAGTAAGAATAAAGCAATGACAAACCAATTTTTTCTTTGACTTATTTTTGTTAGAACGTTAATTATCCATTTTATTGGTAAACACATCCCTTGTGTTTTGGGGTTGAACATGACCAATCCACTTTTACGTTTTGGTTGAATATAATGTAACTAGAAGGTGCAATTAAAACCAACTTTAGAATTAGGTTCAATAAATTATTAAATGGTCAAATAGAACTAGAGTTAGGGTTAGGAACTTAAGGATAGGGTTACAATTACATTAGGGTTAGTGTTCAATAGTGTTCAATAAGTTTGGTATTACAATATAAGGAGATTTCTTTTATATAAAAATTGGTGCATACAAATATTTATTATTAAAATAAAAAGGTTAGGTAAATAGGAAAAAATAAATTAAATGTTCAAGTATTTAGCTCTAAATTTAATGATTATCACCAATCTATGAATTTGATTGTTCATTATTTTGGTTTATTTCTAATGTCATCCAAGTGTTTTCTATGTATGTGGACTTCAACTTGAAGTGTGGTCACTAAATTATATTGTTGGAAACTTTTGTTAACAAATTTAAATGAATTATTAACAAATTTGATATATAATAATAGTAAAAATTCATGTAATATGATATGAATATTAAAATCTAAACAATAAATTTATTAACATATATATTATAAATTTAATAAATTTAAATTAATTTTTAATTTTTTAATCTAAGAATACAAGAAAATATATATAAAATATCTAGTTTATATAATTATAGCATCAAAATAACATTTCAAAATACAAGAATAATTGTAATATAAATTATGTTCTCCAAAATATTTATTAAGTAAAAAAATTATTAATATATATTTTTATATTAAGTATAGAATGATCATTAGTTACATATTATTGCTAGTGCAAATTTTCCATATAGTCCACTTGTTACAGTTTATACACAATAGAGGTTCTTTTTTGTTGTTTACATATTATAGGTTGTGTCCTTTCAATTGGATCAGTGTCCTTGTGCGTCTTCCACATCTTGAGTAGGCATATTGGATAGAACTTCATCAGCGAAAGCTTCGCCCAGGTCATCTCCCTGTGGGGCAACATGATCAAGAGTGTCTTGACTAGGCTCAGCTGTTGGTTCCTCTCTTGGTAGATCCATTTCACTTGCTCTATTTTGACTAGCAACTTCATTAACCCCCCTTTGAAGCTCATCTAGCACCTTGCAAAAAAATTTAGATTCTTCTTCATTAAGGTGGTGTGCCTGGCCACACCTCACTTCTTCCTTGTTATTAGTCACTATTCCTTCTCTTATGAGGCGCAAAAACTTGACCAACTAGATCTCTATGTGCACTGAATCCTGTATAGCAACATTAAGGAAAGTGAGTTTTTTTGTGAAAGTTCCCTCTTCGTTCCCATGAATTTATTTTCATTACTCACTTTCCAAATATGCCACATTATTTCATTGGTTAGCCAATACCAAAGCAATTTACATTCCTTACTGATATTAAGATTAAGAAAGAACACTTCTTTCCAAAGAATTTTACCATTATTGTTCCAAACATTTATATTGTGACAAATTAATCTCCAAATTTCCTGAGCATAGAAGCAATAAAAAAGAATATGTTTACAAGACTCTAGAACCCTACAAATGCTGCAAATTTCAACTTCAATGGAGTTAATCTTAATTGGAAGTTTTTGCAAAAGAACAAACCACCTAAAGCAAGCCTTTTTAGGCTCCATGGAGTTATGCCAAACCAGAAATAAATTTCTTTGCCAATCTTTGTTGTCTAAGGTTAGACCCCAATAGACATTCACACGGTTAAAAACATAACTGTTGTCTAAGAGTTCATTATAGATTGCCTTTGCTTTCACATTTCCAACATTGGACTCATCACACCATAAAATGTCATTGGCAAAGTCTAAGACTTTTCTCTACATCTACCCAAAAGACTGCACCATTGCAAGCTTCCTGAAGCATAGAGAAAGTCCTAAAGTTGGAAGCGGAGATATTGAATTCAACACTCAAGGTGTTCCAAGTTTTCAAATAACCATTGGAGATGATATGCTCAAAGGTCTTAATACATTTGTTGTTCCAATTTTTAGCCGAGCATCCTTGGAGCAAGGTAAGGGCTTTATTGTTATGCTCCAAATTCCACTAGATAGAGCTGAAGGACTGATATTTTTGGTTATTTTTTAGCATTATATTACAATTTTTTAGTTGGGCCTTATGTTTTATTAGCTCCCAGGCCTTCCAAATGCTTCTAAAAATTGGGGAGCTTGTTGGAACCATGGGGCATTTACTGAGGACTATATCACTGAGGGGTAACAACTTCCATGCGTTGGCTTGCTTAGGCACTGCCCCCTATATATTGTGTTGGAATATTGAAAGAGACCTTCAGTTTGTTGTCATGGATTCCAACATTGTTTGGTAATTGATTATCTGCCCATCTGGTAAACTGTGTTTGTGCTACATTGCTCTAGTAATTTGGTCTGAAATCACTTTGAGTAGAATATCGGCTCATATGATTTTGATATATTATTCAAGGGTCTTAGATGCAGCTTTGGTCAGGAATTCAACAATCTAGGTCAAATGAGTTGAAAGTTATAAATGTCAGAAGTTCGACTTACAATTTTTGGTATGTTTTTCTTTTGGCTGACTTGAACATGTGGTGCACACTTCGTGGAGATTTAAAGAGCTCCTTTTTAGGTTCGGGCCAACCTAAATGATGTCTTGCATATTTTGTTTAGAGCATCAAAGAAGTTTTTGTTTTGAAGCTGACAAGATATTTTGAGTTAAGTATGGTTACATCCAATTAGGCCGACCTAATTGATGTATGAAGGTGTAATTGTGTATATATAAAACATTCTTGTATTAAATAGATATACATACACATGTTAGATGTACATGTTGATACATAGAGATAGAGATGGTAAGAAGTGATGATGTGAAATGTGCGACAATGTGATACGGTGTGAAGTCATTGGTAGTTGCTGATAGTTGTTGTATACCTGCAATCCGGTGCAAAATTTTCTATCTTCTAGAGCTTAATTTGAACTATACTTAGCACACAAAAGGTACATTTCATTCAATTCATTTTCCTGGTAGTGAGCCATATCTTTTTGTATTTTGGTAGTAAGCCATATCTTTTGTACTCCGGTTGTGAGCCTTTTAAGGACAGTGTGTTATGACAATATGCCCTATAATATTTTATGATCGGTTATAATATATTGAGTTAATCCTCACCGTGGTTTTTCCCATTTTGGATTTTTCACATAAAAATCCCGGTGTCTATGAGTTGTGTGATGTTATGTTCACTTCCATGTTTTTACTTACAATTGCAGCTAGATATGTTTTAATAATTGGATGGTTAGCAATCAAATGGTTTAATAGAATACTAATTCACCCCCTCTCTCAGTATTATGTGTGCACAATTGCTATCAAAGCATGGTTCCTTTTGAGAAATTTAATAGCTTAAGGAAGATCTTGAAGTTTGAACACATGGCTGACAAAAAGTATCCTATTCCTTCAGAAGAAATTTTAGCATTTGAGGAACTCCATGCTCCTTTTGAAGATCTAGACAAAAGTGAAAATGAGAAAGAATATTTGAAGGAAAACTTAAAAGAAGCAAATGAATGCATAAAAAAATTAAGAGAACAAATCGAGAAATTCAAAAAAAGGCATAGAGAAGTCAATGATCAATTGGAAAAGGAAAATGAGGAAATCACTAGACTAAAGCTACAAGTGGAAGAAAAAAAAAGAATTAAAGAATACCAGAAAGTCAAAATCCAAAGCAAAGTTGATAAATGCACAAAGCTTGAACAAGAAGTGGTAACACTAAGATCTGACTTAGTGAAGACAAAAGCTCATAAGGATAAATTCAAAGCAAGCACCACAATGCTTGATGAATTGGTTTCTTTTCGAAAACCCTCCAAGGATAAAAGTGGTTTGGGAATTGAAGGACAAAGCTCAAATGCAAATCAAATTCCTAAAAAAGTGGACAATCAAAGGAAGACTCAAAGCAATGGAATGCATATCAAGAACCACAAGCAATACCAGAAGGATTCCTATTAGATAACCTAATGCTAAAAGGTACCCATCTTTTAAAGACATTTGTTTTTCATGCAACAAATTTGGTTATAGGGCAACAAAATGTAGAAGTAGAATGAATCAGAATGTTGGATTCTTTGCTAGACAATGTTTTGCTTGCAATAAGTTTGGACATAGAGCTACTGAGTGTAGAAGTCAAATAATGATGAATAGATTCAATACTGGTAGAATGATTTAGTATTTTCAAGGTTATACTATACATGCAATATCTTTGGACATAAAGCTATTCAGTGCAGATCAAAGTTAAATACAAATCAGTTTGGTTAGAAACATGTATGTTACACCTGCAATAAACTGGGACACATCTCAAAATTCTACAGAAGCAAAAATGAGAAGAAAGCTAATCCATATCAAAAGAATAAAAATGTGAATAAAATTGATCCTATTGAGGTTAAAAAGGAAATGGAGAAAATTTGGAAGAAAAATGAAGAACGTGAGAATAAGGATGAATCAAATGCATCTATGTTTGCATTTGGTGCAAATACTTCTTCTGAAAACTAAACCCAACAATGGTTTTAGAGGGAGCAGTGATAGAGAAATCTAACAAACCCCCAAAATAAGAGGTGCCAAGCAGTGACATGAGGATATGTGATGTAAGGTTTTGTTTGAAGATGTTGAAGAAGTTTCCGATAGAAAATATGCAAAACTGAATAATTGCAAAGCATTTTAGGGTTTACAATGTATCTTGCAAAGTGTATCAATTTTTGAAGTTGGAATGCATTTAATGCAAAATTAGGGAAAAATCCGTAAGTCATAAATGAGAAACTAAGTTGAGTTAAATCACATTTGCACAATTGGAAAGAAGCAAAGCAAGCTGAAGAGATTTGAAATTTATTCAAAGAAGTTGGCATCAAACCCTAGTTTTTGATGAAGCTTGAAAATGTATTTTTCTGATTATTTGAACTTTGTGGGTTTTAATTGAAGCAACTTTACATAAGCATATACAAGTAGTTTGAGGAAAAGAAATGGCCACTCCCACTATTGTGGAAGTTTTTGAGAGACTTCAACTTGAATTCAGAAGGTATTCCTTGAAAGTCTATGAAATGGATCCCGTGGGTGCGTTCTCACACATTCTGAGTAATGTCCTACCCACTAAAGACACTAGAACTTACATTCATGGAAAGAAGAATTTAACCACCAAGAACCTGGATGTTTGGAACTGGTTCCCTAAATTTTCAAATGAGATGGATTCTAAATTTGTTAGGATAACACTTAGTAGGATACATAATAAGTGTGTGTGGATAAGCGTAGTCGGGTTAATCACCAAGGAAGTAATCCAAGCCATAACTGGTCTCTGTGCCACTAGACCCTTACCAATGCTGAAAGCTATGAAAAATGATGTGGTTATGAAGATGATCAAAGCCACATATGATGGGAGAGCTCTGACTACTAAACCCATCACAAACCCAATCACAAAATATGTTGTTGTGATGATTGGATAGAAAATATACTTTACCAACCGAGGAAATTTTGTGTCTTCTACAACAATTCATACTGCATATGAAATGGTAGTGAATGAGAGAGATTATGATTTGTGTGAGTTGCTTCAACTGCAACTTATGGAGAATTTGAGCTTGATTAAGTTAAAGAAACACTCTTTGAAGTTTGGTACATAAGTAGTTTTTTTATTGTTCCACTTTTTGAGGGAGTTATCAGGAAGGAAAAACATTATATGGGAGTGCAACAGGCTGGTTGCACATCAAATATTTGAACACTTGCACAATCTTGGAGATTTCAAAGCACAATATAATTCTTTGACTGCATTCTTTGTAGTTTTTTTCGGAATGATATGCATGAAAGAGAAAGGGTTCCTAGAAGCCTAGTGAAGAAGTATGCAAAGGACATAAATTTTCTTGTAAGAACTGATGAATGCATCATGGAAGTATTTGAACTCAAAAATCTTTGGAGAGAACCTATGGGATATGAGGTTGATGAACAACTTGTTGAGAGGTTCATTGAAATGTTGTTAAGTAGTCCAAGGGATCTGTCTCTGCCCCGACATTGAACATATGAAGAAAAAGCTAGTGAAATTCACTTAGAAACTTCTGCATCCCAAAGATAAAAAAACAAGAAATAATTTTGAGGCATTCTTCCAAGAGAATTCATTCTCTAAGGATGATATTGATCAATTAAAGGAAGCTCTTGATGAGAGGAAGACTAGATCAGCTGAATAGTCCTCTAGACCCAAGAAATTAGGAAGAATATCTTTTGCTACTGCACCTACTTCCAGTGCTGCTGCAACAGAGAAAGCAAAGAAGAAAGAACACAATACTCTTGCATTAGTCAATGCAACTTCCTCCATTGGTCCTAGTACCTATGCTTCTAAAAGAAAGAACATACCCCCGGTTGCACCATATGTTACTCCTAGAAGAAGAGTAAAGCAAAAGGAAAACAAGAAAAGAAACCTAAGTGATGTTGTACAAGATGAAATATATCTTGGCTTGCAAGAAGATCAACAATTGAAAAGGAATAAAAGTAGTACTTCTACTAGCAATGAAGAAGCAGAAACCAGAGTCAACATTTCAACAGATGAAGAGATAGAGGAAGAAGAGAATACTTTCAAAATACATGTACATGAGAAGAAGAATGAAGAAGGCACGTCTAATCCTAAGGAGGACATGCCTGACTCTCGTTCGGTAAGTGATCGACCATCTTTAAATATGGAAGGGTCAATGAATAATATGATAGACTCTGAAAATCTTCTGTCAACTGCTAAGTTGTTTAATTAAGTCAATAATGAAGATACAGAAACCATTATTAATGCTTTCATTCAATATATAATTATTAGCAATGTATGGAAACTATTCAGAACAAAGTGACTAACAATGTTTGCAAAGAATTAGTACAAAGAAGGCAAGAAGCTATAAATGTTGATGACAAGATGAAAACTAATGTCTTGAATTATTATGGATCCTCCTTATCTTAGGAAGAGTTTGCTAATATGTTAAAATAATGTTCTACATTGTTTAGAGTCAAATAGAGAGTCAATATGCTTATGACTAAGGAGAAAGATAGTATAGAAAAGGTAAGACAAGAAACTCTGGACACAATCAAAAATTTGACAAAGAATTATGGGACAAGAACCAATTCTTCATCCCATACAACTAAGGAATAAGAGCATGTCAATATCACAAAGGCAATGGATCATCCATATTGGAAAGTGTTGGTGAAATTCATTATGTTTTCGAGACACCCGCCCCTCTGAATGATATAGAAGAGACCACCAAGAAAAAAACTGAAGACCAACATAAAGATGATACCAGTAATGAACCAGAAGATCATCATGAATATACCAGAAATAATGGTGAGAAAGATAAAAATGAATATGAAGGGAGCAAGGATAAAAAAACAATTATGATAAAGATGATAAGGATAATAAGGAGAAAGAGAACAAAAATAAATCTTCTAGAAAATCCTCCGAAGAAGAAAAAGAAGAAGAAAAGAAGGAAGAGGAAGACACGAATGCATATCAGGCTGAAAGAAGTGAAGAAGAAAATTCCAAGGCTACTAAGCTATCAAAGCCAACCATAGAATCATCCAGAAGCACTCTCAAAGGTCTACTAACAAGGAAAACAAGACTTCAGCCTGTGCTACCACCTCAGCTAATTAAGCTGCCATCACATCCGAGCTATGTAGATTTGACTAAGATTGCACCAAGTGAGAAATTAAACATTTGTGGTACTTTTCTCAACTCTATTACACAAGAAACTGTTGAAGCTTATCAGAAAAGAAATGAATTGATAAATGAAGCTATTAGAGTTTTATAGGAGACATCCCTCAATGTCATCACTGATGATTCCTTAGCACCGATTGAGAACTTAAAGTTTGTAGTTGATTCTATCAAGGAATATACCTCTAACCTCAAGGTACAGACTATGAAAGAGGAAAAGTCAATTCTTCTAGAGAAAAGGTTACTGATTCTACAAGATAAGTGTGCAATTGTGCATGACAGAGTATTGCAAAGTTTGAAAGAATTGAGGGGTTGTGATGAGGAATCTTAATTATTTGTTTACTGCATGTGGTGGCTTGATGCCACTCGAGATATTAAAGACTTAGTGGACTCAATAGAGTCTCAACTTGCTAATGCCTCCAGAGATTACAAGGTTACAGATGATAGAAATTACATTGGTTGGACTTCTATTGTAGACCTTCAAAGCAAGTCTTTCATTCTGTAGAGGCAAAAAGAAGATGTAATAAGGTGCTTTGGACAACTTGGAGATCTAGTAATGTCCAAACATATTTCCATATCTAGTGCCTTGGTAGATGTAAAAAAATCGAAGAAGATGAACATCATTCTGTCCACTCTGAAAGAAGGAGAAGAATGTTTAATGGAACTGGAATCACTGCATAAATCTTGTACCAAAGCAAAAGGGATTTGGGATGATGGAAAACTAGCTTGGGAAGCAATTCTCAAGGAATTACAAGGTGCCCCTAGCTCTTGATAATTTTTGTTTAATTTTTTCTTACCCTTTGTCGTTGATGTCAAAGGGGGAGAAGGTTCTATGTGGAAGAAGGTTCAGTGTAAATAATGTTATGTTTTGGTTTTAAAAACAATTTTATGTTTTTGTATATTTGAAAGGGGGAGTTGAATGAATTGATGTTGCACAATTTTGGTTTTGAAGTAAGTTTCTTTTTTGGCACATGTTGCCATCAATGACAAAAGGGGAGATTGTTGGAAGAATGAAGAAGGAGACCTCTGGTTTGTTGTCATTGATGCCAACATTGTTTGGTGATTGATTATCTGCCCATCCAATAAACTGTGTTTGTGCTACATTGATCCGGTAATTTGGTCCAAAATCACTGAGTATAATATTAGCTCATATGATTTTAATATATTATTCAAGGGTCTTAGATGCAACTTTGGTAAGGAATTCAACAATCCAGGTCAAATGAGTTGAAAGTTATAAATATCAGAAGTTCGACTTACAATTTTTGGTATGTTTTTATTTTGGTCGACTTGAACATGTGGTGCATGCTTCATGGAGATTTAAAGAGTTCCTTTGTAGGTCTGGGCCGACCTAAATCATGTCTTGCATATTTAGAGCATCAAATAAGATTTTGTTTTGAAGCTGACAAGATATTTTGAGTTAAGTATGCTTACATCCAATTAGGTTGGCCTAATTGATGTATGGAGGTGTAACCCTGTATATATGAAACATCCTTGTATTGAACAAATATACATACACATTTTAGATGTACATGTTGATACATTGAGATAGAGATGATAAGAAGTGATGATGCAAGATGTGCGACAATGTGATATGGTGTGAAGTCATTGGTAGTTGTTGATAGTTGTTGTATACCTCTAGTTTGGTGCAAGATTTCTATCTTCCAGAGCTTAATTGGAACTTTACTTAGCACACAAAAGGTGCATTCTATTTAGTTCATTTTCCTAGCAATGAGCCATATCTTTTTGTATTTTGGCGATAAGCCATATCTTTTGTATTCCGACTATGAGACTTTTAAGGACAGTGTGTCCTATAATATTTTATTACCGGTTATAATATATTGTGAGTTAATCCTCACCGTGGTTTTTCCTATTTTGTATTTTCCATGTAAAAATCTTGGTGTCTGAGTTGTGTGATGTTATGTTCACTTCCACTTTTTTACTTACAGTTGCAGCTAGATATGTTTTAATAATTGGATGGTTAGAAATCAAGTGGTTTAGTAGAATACTAATTCACCCCCCTTCTCAGTATTTTGTGTGTTCAACATATTGTTTCCAACCAAAATCTTCCACTGCTCATTGCCATTTAGAGATTTTAGAACCCACTTAGCAGACAAGGAAATGCCTCGAACTTTTAAATCTTTCAAACCAATGCCCCTTGGAGCTTTCCAAGGAAACACTTATATCATTTTATTGAGTGTCTCTTCTTTCTTCCCTTTCCATTAGACCATAGAATTCTCTTATTCTTTTTTGAATTTCAATGATTTGGTAACTACAAAAGAACCAAATTGAAGTGAAGTACACACTATAGGAAGAGAGTACTTTCTAGCACACTTGTATTCTGCCTATAAGTGAGAGATAACGTCTATTCAACATTCCAAGCTTTTTATCAATTTTTATCTCTGATCCAATTCCACATCTCTTTGAGGTTTGGATTGAGTACCACAAATGGTATCCCTAGATACCTGACTAGCTGATTGGGGCCTCCAAATTGGAAGCTAAATATGATCAACTAATCTGGGGGATTCTCTTTCCACCCAAGGAATATGGATTTGGGCTTGGACAACCTTGCGCCAGAGGCTTGATAGTATAGGTACAACTTCTCCATTAGAGATTCTAGATTGCTTTGTTCCATCTCAACAAAGGAGGTGTCATCTACAAATTGTACATTCATTAGCTCACTATGGTCAAGAAGTCCGATTTACCTAATTTTAGGAGAGAAAGAATTGTCTTTTAGTAGATAGAAGAGAGCATCAAAGGAAATTGTGAAGAGGGTCAAGGCTAAGGGACAACCTTGTCTAATTGACCTCTCCAAGGTTATCTCTTTTGATATTTTTCCATCGAACTCAACCTATGCTAAGGCATCTTTCAAAAGGGTGTTCACCATATTGCAGAAGTTTTCAAGGATGCCAAATGCTTGGAGGGAAATCCTTAGAAAGTTCCACTCCGCCCAATCATATGCTTTTTCAAAATCGAGTAGAAGCTTAGCTGCATCTTTCCTGGATTGTTTGGCCCATTCTAGAGCTTCCCAGCTCGTGATCAAATTTTCCAGAATATACCACCCTTTTATGAACCCTATTTGAGTGTTGGTTATAAATTTTGGCCGAATATTGACCAACCTTAATGCAACAACCTTAGCCAATATCTTATAGGAGACATTTAATAAGGTAATTGGTTTCCAATTCTCGACTAGATATTTTTCTCCCCCTTTTGGAATCAGTTTGATTACCCCTCAGTTTATCTCCTTCCCTAGGAACCCCCTATTTAGGGCCTCTTTATAAACTTGCAATAGATCCTCATAGATCCAATCCTTAAATTTTTTAGAAAATTCAACGAGAAATCCATCACAGCTTGGCGATTAATCATTGCTCATGCAGAATACTACCTTTCTAATCTCCTCTTTTGTTATCTCTACATCAAGCATAACAAGATCCTCATCTACAATCTTTTTTGGAATGATATTTTTGATGAGGGATCTTGCCTTTGAGTTAGCTTCTTCCCCATCCTTCGAGGTGAAGAGATATTTGAAGAAGGTTTGGAATTTCCCTAGGATCTCTTCTTGAGAGGAGAGCATTTGGGAGCCATCCTAAATCTGCCCAATCTGTTCCTTTAAGCTCTTCTCCCTTTACTAGTTAAAGAAGAATTTGGACCCTTTGTCCCCACACTTGAGCCAGTTCAGCTTGGATCTGATTTTCTACCCTTGCACTTTATGAGCATGGAGCTTCCTTAACTTGTTCTTGGCCAGGACCATCTGGTCACAAAGCAAAACATTCTCTGAATTCTCTTGTAGCCTTGATTCAGTCTCAAATACACTGTCCTAGAGGTCACTCTCTTCTTTCCTTTTGTCCAGGGCCCTCTTTTTACCAATTTTTTGAAAGAGATTCCTCCAACCCTTCACATTTTTATTCCATCTCTTGATGTGAGAGCACTCTTTTAACATCCATTTATTTATCTCTCTAAGAGATGCAATAGCATCTAGACAATCATAGCCATTTAGTAAGCAAGTTTTGAGAATAAAACCATCTTTTTTCTTTGCCCTATCTGGTCCACCATTGAAGAGATTAAGCTAGCTTTAATTGGGTGGTGGTCTGAGAGGGTGTAAGGACAAACTTGAACCAAGACACCATCATAGTTTGGTTTGAAAGCAAAAAAGTCTTTATTGGCATAAAGTCTATCTAGTCTGCAATAAATCTTGCTGCCCCCTTTCTGCGCATTGCACCATGTGAACCGGATCCCTTTAGATTCTTTTTTGTTTCCTTCCAGAGGGTCTAACAATCCAAGCTTATTTTTAGCCCTTAGCCAAAAATGCTTTTCATTAAATTTATAGGACATGTTTGCTCCTCCCCACTTATCCTCCCTCTGCTCAATCATATTGAAATCCCCCCCACAATCTAGGAGACCACATGTAAATTGGTCATCCACTGCCACAACTCAATCCTTTCTCTATAATCATTGGAAGCATAGACTGAGCATACCCAAAAGGTCACACCTTCCTTATCAAAGGTGACCCATACCAGTCTATTGCAAGGGGAAGAACCATGCCCAATAGCCCATTGAGCCCAATAGTTGGAGACCAGGATGGCCACCCCCACCCCCTGACCTCTCTCATGAGAAGTGGTAAAGAACTTAGAACCATTCCAAGAAAACTTCAAATTTGTTTCAAGGGTGAAATCGGTGGCCTTAGTTTCTTGGAGCAACACAAAACCTTTTTCCTTTTCCTGGTTAAGGAATCTTCTTAGAATGCATTTCCTGTCGGGGGATTCTAACCCCTTGACATTCTAGGATATGCATTTAATCTCCATTTTCAGTCAACATGGGAGAGTCATCTTTCCTACTTTTAAATTGTTCAAAACATTTGGGGAGTTTTTCCTCCACCTTTTTTTTTGCAGCTGGGGATTGAATCACAATACTTTTTTTCTTCTTTTATTTTTGGCGATTATAATTTTCTTTCCCCCAAGAGGGGTGATGCTATATTTTCTTGGCCTTCTGGGGCCATTTGTTGGTTTTGGGGTAACATTCTTTTTCCCCGTAGTGCTATCCTCCTCTGTATTACAACCCATGGTTTCTACAGGGTCTCCAATTTTAAGATTCTTATGGTTCTTTTTTTGAGGGTTGGTATTTAATTCTTGTTTTGAATTTAGATCATATTTTCCCTCATCAGGAGAGTCCTTAGTAATAGAATTTTCTTGGTTTATGATAACAAAAGCGTCAATTAACTCTAGGGGTTGATACTCAGTTACTGCCTCGGTGAGGGGGGCGAAGATAAGACTAGCATTCTGGTTGGGGGCATCAGATGATGTCCTCCCAATCTAGTTCATCTACATCTTATCAAGAAGAGAGTTTTGTAGCTCAAGGGCGCAACCATTCACTAGACCATCCACTAAATTACTATGATTACCAGAGTGTCGCAGAGCATCCTTTTTTCTCCCAACCAAATTGCCACCCAAACCTTCTACCCCTCATTGGTAGGAATTCCAGGATGGGTAGAGCCAGTCGGTCTATTTATCTGATGTTTAGAAATAATTGGAGAGTTATTACTACTATATCTGTTAGCCAAATTTTCTTGAATTCTCTACCTTATTTTTTTTATTGCTAACTATTGAGCATTTATTTTTTCAACAGTTGTAGGGTTATTAGTCAAAGATTGTTCAAGAGAATGGATTCTCTCTCTTTTGCAGCCCTCTATAGTAGGCGTGGAGGACCCATACTTTGCTTGAGGTTCACCATCCTCATCCCGAGCAAGTATGTTGAACGGGTTTTGCAACTTTAACTCAAATTGGCAAGGATTAGAGTCCATTATAGGCTTTTCACCCATCGTCTCCACTAGCACTTTGACTGTGCAAGAATTGGCTCTCGGACTGGGGTGTGGAATCCATGAGTTAGGGTTAGTTTCCTTTCCCTTAACTCCTGTGAAATGTGGATCTCCATGATTGTCGCTAGGGTTAGACTCTTCATTTCATTTTTTCTCTTTTTCTTTAACCATTGCCTCGTTGGGAATGCCAGGGTTAAACTTTTTCTTGATAATGGAGAAATTGTTTCTAATATGCCCTTCCTTACGACATAGGTAACAGGCATTGATGCCTCCGAGAATTTTTAGAGGGCACACAATTTGGCCTAAATCTTCCCTAATAATAATGTTTTCAAGAAATTCGATGCTGAGGTTCAGGGAGATTAGAACGCGCATCTAGGTTAGGCAAGGTGGATTTGGTCTCGTTAATTCTATGTGTCACATTTTATAAGGGAATCAACCAACAATAAAAAAAATTCTGAACATCAACCACATAAAAGTCGTCTTTATGTTTTAAATTTCAAAATGGTGTAAAATAAGAAAATGTAGAACTTTTGATGAATTCTATTCCTATAATTTAAAAATAAATTATTTTCATTATGTTTTTATCAATTTAAGGACAAATTTTGGAATGCTAAAAATTTCAGAAAAGAGTGACTTCACGGGACGTCAAGAAAGAAATTAAAAAAAACTTCATTTTTCCCTAATTTTTTTTTCTCCAAATAGGTAACTTCAATATCTTATGCATGGAAAAAAGAAATTAACTTTTGGTCTATATTTTTCTCATAATAACGTTTTAAAGTCAAACTTGTTAGAATTTGATAGTTTTCACGAGACGTCAACTATTGTCAAATTTTTAAATCATTTTCAAAAAAAAATTATACCCTTTTGAAGAAGACTCTCTGCTCTTGTGCTCCATATAATTTTAAAAAAAAATTAATATGCTTCACTATTTTAAAAAAAATTTCTAATCAACCTTTTTTCTATTTTAAGAACCTACTTGTATTATTTTAAAAATAAAATATATTAAAACTTAGCAAAATATTAAAAAATATATATATTTAGATTCAACGCTCTGAGCTCTACAAAAGGGTATTTTTCTTTTTTTGCATGAAAATCATTCTAAACGGAGAAATACTATGCTAAAGTTGAATGTTCCAGAAAATTCTGAAAAAAGGTGAGTTGGCTGCCAAGTAGGATGCCAACTAGATATGCTTGGTTGACTATGTTTCGGCTGAAACATACTCGGCCGAAAATAGCTTGATATTTTCAAGCTATAAATACCAAATGCGGTCACTATTTTCATGTTTTTGGCTGGACGTATTTAGCCGAGTAGCTTTCTGTCGAAACCTTTTCGACCAAAAAGGTACCTGCCATGTCGGTGTTGCATGGTTCTGGCTGAAAGACACTCGGCTGAATATCTTCCGGCTAAAAATAGTTCACTCAAAACTATTTATTTGGCTTAAAGTGTGACACACTATTGTGCTTTTACCCTCCCTTAACTCCTGTGAAATGTGGATCTCCATGACTGTCGCTAGGGTTAAACTCTTCATTTCATTTTTTCTCTTTTTCTTTAACCATTGCCTCGTTGGGAATGCCAGGGTTAAAATTTTTCTTGATAATGGGGCAATTTTTTCTAATATTCCCTCCCTTACGACATAGGTAACAAGCGTTGATGCCTTCGGGAATTTCTAGAGGGCACACAATTTGGCCTAAATCTTCCCTAATACTAATGTTCTTAATAAATTCGATGCCAGGGTTTAGGGAGATTGGAGTGCATGTCTAGGTTTGGCGAGGTGGATTTGGTCTCGTAAATTCTAACCACAGCTCCAATCAGAGCCAAGATTTGGGGGATTAGCTGCCAGAATTCCGATGGAAGGTTCTTAATTGTGACCCATCTTGGGCACGACAACGCAATGACCTTCTCAATGATGGCTATCAGGGACCACATTAGGGCACATAAAATGCATTCACCCATGTTCCAGTAGGGCTTCTCAACAATTTTTTCTTGCATGGAATGGTTTGCAAAAAGATGACAAAGAGCTTGATGAGCCTAGTTTTTGGTCCAATTTTGGGTAGAATCTATAGTTTAATTGTTGATAGATGTCATGGAATTTAATGTTAAATGTCGACATTTTCATAATGTTTCCCTCAAACCATTGACATTGTACTTAATCCTATCTTTGCAAGCTTTAATGACATTTGGCATAATAAGTGGATTATCTATATTGATTTTGTATGTGGTTAAGGAATGTCCCTTAAGGTGGTTATAGATGTGCAGTTATTATGCTTACTGACCTTACCATACAGATTTAATACGCCAAGTTGAGGAAGACACCACCAACTGGGCATGCACCATAACGTCCAGCAAAGGAATCGCTCCAAGTCAAAGGTAGCGGATGGTAGAAGATTCTCCATGCAACTGACTGTAACTGCCTTGTAGTGGAATTTAATGATCAAACATGCATGGGCATTATTGTTGTGCTAGATCTATGTTTGGACTTGCATGTCTGACCAGATTCCATGCATGTGTAACTGCCATCACTCCATTTCCTCTATTTTCCCTAAATGGCGTCCTCCCAGTTGTGGAGTTGACTGCCATGTTTAGTTGTTAATATAAATAATGATCCAATGCTCCTTCTTCAAGAGGTTCCACAATTTGATATTGTACTCTCATTCTCCAGTTTTTAGATACATTACTTTTTTGTATGCATGATTCATAGTGAATAAAATAAACTTTTGAGTTCAAGCATTTGAGTTTTCATTAGTTTTAGAGGATACTTATCCAAGGGGGCCCACTTGGTGAGTAATCATTTTTCTTAGTTTAGCATTAGTTTAGTATTACTTGCTATTAAGTACTTAGTTAGAAATCTGGCACCGACTGTTCCTGCAGCCCTAGAATTTCATTCTGTGACTGTTCGTGCAGCCAAAGTAGACAAAGTAGTGTCCTGTCTGTTGCTCAGATTTTCATTTTGTTATGCATTCTAGATTAGTATAGTCATTGGTTGATGTTCAACATTTGTTTCATTCCTTTTCAAGCAATTTACTTTCAGTATTATGTGTTCCTTAGCTGTAGAATAGAATGACTACTTTGAGTTCCTAGTGCACATACTGTGCTGACCCATTTCAAGTTCACGTCCCTGGGTTGACAAGTTAAATGCACCTTCATGATGGTTGAAAAGGCTATTCAGGTTAGATGTTCGATCTCTGAATCATGTATGTAAAGGCTTATTTATTGAGATCATTGTAGGAGACCAACATTTTTTCTGTTGTTGTCAGGGATGGTGTCAAACTAGGGAATATTTTGGAGTCATTGGTAGTTTTCCTTGCTGTAGTGTTTCTGGAAGTTGTTCTTAGTATATCCTCATTTAGGAAGTAATGACCCCCCTTATTCTTTACCAATTTTTTGTGTGAGATGACTGATAGTGAGTGATACCGCATGCATAGAGGAAGGAGACAGGATGCTTATGGGAGATTCCTTCCTAACAATCCTAATCCATTCCAGCTAGTTGACTATCAAAATCTACCAGAAGAAGAAGAAGATCCACACCCCTTTGCTGATGCATATCCTTATCTGACTAGTTTTGAAGTCTTCTCTAAAGATCAAAATCAACTTGAGAACCCCTTTTCTTTGGAACAACATCAAGTAGGCATGGGTGATGGAAATAGGAACAAACCTAACTAACCAACTTTTCCTTTCCCCATTTCCCACCAGAATGAAGTTGACAACATCAAGAACATTCCTGCCTTAGCACTCCCAAAGTTTTATGGACTTGTCACAAAAGATCCTAATACCTTTTTATTTAAGTTTGACATACTCTGCAGGAGTTATAATTATACTACTAATGTCCATAGGCTTAAGCTATTTCCTACTACTTTGAAAGAGGCTACATTAAGATAGTTCATGAGCCTAGGTAGAGATACTGTGGAAACTTGGGAAGACATGAAGACAAAATTCCTTGAGAAATACAAGAAATATTGTAGAAACAGTGACATGAGAGGAGGTGACATTTTCAGGATGTAGCAAAAGGAAGATGAGAGCCTGGAAGATTACATTGCAAGGTTTATATTTTGCCTACAAAAATATCCACACCATGCACTTAATGAAGACTCACATAAGTTTCTTTTCTTAAGAGGAATCAATGATAGTTGCATCGATGCCTTGGACCTCATGGGAGGAGACATTTCCCAACTTCCTTGGGAAGATATCAAGAAAATATGTCAGAACTACTCCAAGGCAGCTTCAAAGAAAGGGAGAGCTTACCAATCTTCCATGGGTAAGTCAAATACCAATGGAGTCTCAAGAATGGAGATTACTCATTTGCTGGAAAACTTCAAGCAAGACATTATCAATAATCTAGCTACTTTGCTAGATACACTCCAGGCCAAGAAGAAGTAAGAGGACGCAGAGGCAATGTTGACAGAGTATTGCTCCCACTACAGACAAAAGAAGATGGAATGCAGATGTAAGATGGTGTCTAATCTTGAAAGCAAGCAAGTTCCACCTGACTTCAAGCCAATCCAGATTAAAGAAGACCAAGTCTACTATGTTGCACAAAGGAAGCCTTGGGATCCAAGACAAGGTATGCCACTGGATCCACTATCCTATGCTGGGTCATATTTTAATTCCTATTCCTCTGGTAACCAATGACAACCCCCATATCCACACAATTATGGAGGATATCCATCGCATCCTTGGAGTAGCCCTCCAAATGCTTGGCCTAGTCATTCGATTTCTTCACCCTAGTGGCAACAACCTTAGGGGAATTGGCAGCAATTTCAAGGACATTGTCAGATACCTCCAAGAAATTGGAAACAAATGAATCAATGGAGAGGAGGGCAACAATGGCCTACTCAAACAACTAGTTACATGCAACTACTTTCTCATCCCCATAAGCCTACTATAATGCCTCCACCTGCTAATCCCAACTCACCACATCAGCAACTTGCCTACTCTGTTGATTCAAATCAATTCCCTGGATATCTTGTGAGTGTAAGTGATATTCACTTGCATTCAGGTACTACTCTATCGGCCCCTTCCAAGCCCATTATCACTGAGCTCCCTATGGAAGAGGAAGACAAACCTTTGAATGATCCCATTCATCCTAGTGTACCTAAAAATCATGAACTAGTCCAAGTCAAGCAAACTGAGTAAGAGCCACCATTTCCTCAAAGATTGGAAGTTGCCAAGAAGAAGGAAGAAAGGGAGGATACGAATTTTGATATCTTGGACCAACTGAAGCATATATGTGTCCAAGTACCTCTATTTCATGCCATAAAGGATGTTCCAATCTACGACAAAGCAATCAAGGAAGCCTGCCTCAAGAAGCCAGGTAGGAAAAAGAAAGACCCAACTATAGTTCATGTGGTGGGCTAGCTAGCTGACATCATGTTGGGAAAAGTGACTATTCCCAAGTATAATGACCTAGGTAGTCCTGTGGTAGCAGTTGTCATAAATGGGGTCCAAATGAAGAATGCTTTGATTGATTTAGGGGCAACAATAAATGTAATGACCAAAGACATCCTGCAACAACTAAATATCGCAAGCATGAGGTCCACTCCTACTGTCCTATAGCTTGCTGATAGCTCTAATGTTAAACCTGATGGTGTAGTGGAGGATCTTGTGGTAGTTTTAGACTCCTGGGAGTACCTAGCAGACTTTATGATTCTCTCTCCTAAAGCCACACTAGGCGGGTATCCCATTATTCTTGGAAGGCCATGGTTAGCAATTGTAGATGCATACATTGGATGTCGGTTAGGTGACATGAACATTTCAGATGGGAGGAGCACTCAAAATTTTATTCTCTATCCGTTTGCTCAGCCATCTCATGATCAAGATAATCCTATATGGCCACATGTTGGTGAAGAGGCCGAGAAAGTTAACTCTGTGGTGTAGCTTATGATGCTAGGTAGAAGCTCCTTCATGCAGATCCAAGATGAGGATGAAGTATTGGCTAACATCATTCAAAACCATTATGAAGTGGAGGAAGCATCATCTTCTCATTTTGCTACTCTAGTCAAGACACTTCTGCTTGCTCTTCCGCCAGCCACTGTTCCTACAGATGTTCTTCCTGCAGATGCTCTTCATGCAACCACTATTCCTATAGACATACTTCCTGGAACAACAGGTATGTCCCATACATTTCTGCCATATGAACTAAAAGTACCAAGTATTAATGAAGTAGCCATGATAGAGTTAACTACACAAGTATATGTGTTAGAAGGAAAATATTTGAATGTTAATAGTAAATTGAATGAAGAACAATAATTGTTATTGACAAACCTATTAAGGTCTGTCAACATGCATTTACATGGGATTATCATGATATGAAGGGATTGGATCCTAAACTTTGTACACTCAAAAATTACATCAGAGATTATTGCACCCCAGTAAGACAACCACATAGAAGAATTAACGCTGCACTAAGAGAGATTGTGAAAGGACAACTACACAAATTACTAGATGCGGGATTTATCTACCCCATTTCAGATAGTCAGTGGGTGTCTCCATTAGTGATTGTGCCCAAGAAGGGAGGGAAATGGTGAGTTTGTGTTGATTATAGGGAACTTAATGCTACCACCAAGAAGGACCACTTTCCTTTACCCTTCATTGATCAGGTTTTGGACACACTTGCAAGAAAGCAATACTTCTCTTTTCAAGATGGATTCAACAGCTACAACCAGATCCAAATTGCACTAGAGGACCAGGAGAAGAATACATTTACTTGTCCATGGGGGACCTATGCCTATTCGGTGCTCCCATTTGGCTTATACAACACACCTACAACTTTTTAGAGGGAAGTCATTAGCATCTTCTCAGACATTTCTCATGATTGCATGAAAATTTATATGGATGACTTCACCACTTATGGTGTTGATTTTAATCAAGCATTGAAAAATCTCAGAAGGGTCCTACAAAGATGTGAAGATCAAAACTTGTCCTTAAACAGTGAAAAGTGCTTCATGATGATGCAGGAAGGTGTAGTTCTTGGCCACTACATCTCCCATAAGGGAATTCAAGTAGATCCTGCAAAGATCGAGTGGACCGAAGCCTGTGACAAGGCATTTTCTAACTTGAAGGCAACTTTGACTCATGCTCTTGTACTCAAAGGGCCTAATTGGGAGCTTCCTTTCCACATCCACACCGATGCATCAGATTATGCCATAGGAGCAGTCTTAGGACAAAAAGAGGGAGCCGTTGAAAATACCACTTACTTTGTCAACAAAAAATTACAAGAAGTTGAATTCAATTATACAGTGACAGAAAAAGAAATGCTAGTAGTAATCTATGCACTGAACAAATTTAGACATTACATAATAGGCTATTAAATCTTTGTGCACACTAATCATGCAACCATTAGATATCTCATGAATAAACCTTTGATCATAGGTAGATTGGAAAGATGGTTATTGTTGATGCAAGAGTTTGATATAACCATTGTGGATAAGCTAGGGAAGACCAATGTTGTTGCATATTTTCTTTCAAGGCTAACTACATCAGAAGATAATCAGCCCATAGATGACTCTTTCCCTGATGATCATATATTCTCCCTTAGCATACAAACACCCCGGTATGCTGACATAGCCAATTAAATGGTCATAGGTAGAGTTCCTTCTCACTTCTCTCCAAAAGAGAAAAGGACACTCATTGAAAAATATTTTCCTTTCTCTTGAATTGTTGGATGTTTGTTTTATACTGGACCTAACCATGTCATGAGGAGGTGTGTGAGAGAAGATGATACATATGAAAATTTGCATGCATTCCACAATGAACCATGTGGAGGACACTTTGCATCCAAGAGGACAACAATGAAGGTTTTGAACATAGGATATTACTGTCCAACACTCCACAAGGATGCAGGAAGGTATACCAGAAAATGTGATAAATGTCAAAGAATGGGTAAACCAACTAAGTTCGATGAGATGCCACTGTGCCCTCAGGTAGTCATCACTCCCTTTGAAAAGTGGGGATTGGATTTTGTGGGACCAATTGACCCTCCATAAAATCATAAGTCTTATATATTTGTATGCACTGATTTTGTGACAAATTGGGTAGAAGTTAAGGCCATGAAGCATGCAAGAGATAACAAGGTTGCAAAATTTCTTTACGAGGAGATTTTTGCAAGATATGGAGTCCCAAGAGAAATAGTGACTGATCAAGAGGCACAATTCATGTCAACCCTTGTTGCAACACTAGTTAATGAGTACAACATAAGGCACAAAAAGTCTACTCCTTATCATCCATAGGCTAATGGCCAAGTTGAGGTGACCAACAAAGATATTGAAGCCATTTTGACTAAAACAGTAGCTATTCATAGAAAAGATTGGGCAAACAGATTACTAGAAGCTATTTGGACCTATAGGACAACTTGGAAAACAACTATAGGTTTCACCCCATTTGAGTTGTTGTATGGAAAAAAAACTATGATGCTAGTTGAATTTGAATATAAGACTCTGCGGACTGCAATAGATTTGGGGATGGATATTTCTGAGGCACAAAGAGAAATAATTATGTAGCTAAATGCTTTGGATGAGATAAGAAGAGCAGCCCTGCAACATACATAAGTGGTGCAGAATCAGAGAATCAGGTGGCATGAAAATTTTATCAAGGACAAGAAATTCCAACCAGGAGATTGGGCCCTGCTCTATGACTCAAGATACCAGGACAATGCAAGAAAATTGCAGACAAGGTGGCTAGGACCATATGAAGTTGCTAAGGTATTTCCTAATTGAGTTGTTTAGCTTACTACCATTAACCCTGTCAAGTTTAAATTACTTGTCAGTGGTCATCTCCTCAGACTACACCACAAGCTAGCTTCTAAAGAAGAGTTCTTGTAGCAATTCACCTAGCATTTAGCACCTGAGCTTCCCGCAGCCGAAGAGAGTGAACCTAGTGTCCCTCCTCCTGGCTAATTAAGGTACGTACTCTCTCATAATAAAGACTTTCACTTATGTGGAAGTCCATTTCTTCATGCATCCGCCCATCCACCCATCCATCACCACCTTTCTCTCTCTTCCATTTCTCCATTCCACCTCACCTCACTCCACTTCATTTTAATTAATTGCTCAATTTATTCCCACAAGGTGAGTGATACTTTCTCCACGATCTTTGTAGAAAATTTTCCACATATTTAGGTACGTGCGCATTAATTTCTATCTTTAATCATCTTTTAAGTGCATTCATTTAGTCACTATACATTAGTATAGAAGTTTACATAAAATGCCATCATTCCTTGTCAAATCACCACTCCCATCTCGCACATGTGGACACATGTCCAAATTTAGGTTGGGGGAGGGGAAATAAAAAGATGCAAATATTTTGTGAATTTATTGCCCATGTTGCAAATGAGTTGATTTGAAATCCGAATGAAAGGACGGCATGCATGTGTGAAGTGACAATAACTACATCTGCCATTTCTTCCCATCATAATTCCCTTTTATTGCTCCTTTTCTTTCCATTATTGCCCTTGTCGTAATCTTGAGTTGTAAGCAAAAAAGTGAAACAAAGAAAAGAAAATCCAGTCGATATTAGCACTGGAAATTTAGCAAATACTATAGGAAAGTGAGCTTGATTTTCAAACGAGAATTGCAGGAAAGAAGTTGCAGAGTATTTGTTTGATTGCAGACAATGGGAGGTGGGTTAATTCGAGATGAACCCATGGTGCATGATGTATTATTGCAAGATGCACAATGCCTGGCTGAATTTAGAAACTACAGGGTGAAAGCACAAACCTGTGTCACACTTTCGGCCAAATAAAGTAATTCGACCGGATTACTTTCGGCCGATAACGTTTCGGTCGAATCCATGGGGCAGCCACATGGCGCCTACGTGGCTCAAACTTTTAAGGCGAGTTACTTTCAGCCGAAATGTTATCGGCCGAAAAGGTGTCAGCACGACACCCATCTGGATAGACCTGTTCGGTCGAGTATATTTTGGCTGAAACTGTATCCACCGTAAGGGTATCAACCGAAAATACGGCAATAAAATCCAAAAAAAAACCAGGCCCAATATTTGGAATGCTCGGGCGAAAGGATTGAGGGCGAGAGCTTGTCGGCCGAGGTCACCAGCAACATCGACTATATTTTGCCAGGTTCCATTCGGGGCCATTCACTGGATTGTTTGATTTGCCTTGTCTTGTTTGTGTCTAGTTTGAGAAATTTGTTGGCTATATTCTTGGTTAGGGTTTGATTGAAATGCAAAAATCAATTTTTGTGATGGATATTGGCCGAAAGGTATTGAATATTGTGATATTTGTGATAAAGTTTAAGGAAAAATATTAAATTAGGCATTGGCAAACTTGTAATCCTTGTAATGGCTTGGCTGTAAGGACTCATTACCTTTTTAAATTCTGAGTCATTTTGTGTTAAATTTTCCCCAAAGATCGGTTCAAAATGTTTGTTTACTCCTCCAAATTTGAAGAGTTCAAACTTTTAGGCTCTCTTGCCTGTAAAACAAGAGAAACAAATAAGAATAGAGAAAAAAGGTTACTCACAGAGAGAAAATAAAGATTTCTATTCCTAAAAACAGAGAACATTTCTGCCAGAGTGATTGTTGAACAATAAGTAGACCACTGAACATTTCTGCTAGCAGGGCTTAAATTTGATGGCCGTATGACCGTATTTAGAGATTTTTGCCGTAAAAAAACAATCAAAATTTTAAGAAGATTGTATCAGATGAAAGGAGAGATTTTGGATTCACTGTCAAAATTTATATAGAATTATAATGATATATATATTTGATTTATATATAATTTTACTTACACTAAGGTATATAATAATGTTTTAAGGGCACCTTTGAATAGATAACCGTCATTAAAAAAATTGTTGAAAGGAAAGGTCAACCATCAAATTTAAGCCCTGTCTGCCAGAGTGATTGTTGAACAATAAGTAGACCACTGATAATGAAAGAACCTGATTTGGAAGTTCCATTAACCTCTGAAGATACTCATCTCGTTTTTGTGGATCTGATTCAATTTGAATCATCTGCCCTACCTGCAAAAAGTAATGTTGTATGTGCGTATGCATGTACATGTATTATATATACATATGTGTACACGTGTATATGCATACACTAGATAAAACATTCTTTTAGAAATCAGATAAAGCTTTGCATTTTTTATCATAATCTGTATATGCTTAGTTCTTGATCTGTATTTGCATTTTTTATCTCCAAAGTGAAATTTTCTATTCCATGTGCATCCGTACTTTAAAGCTCTCAATGGAGAGGACAAATTTTTTTGAGCACAGTGTGTATCTATATGTTTTTACACCACCTAGAATAAAAGCAGAGGTTAACTGTGAGATATTTATGTAAAAATGACGATACCTTTCTCCAGTATCATCACAACTAATTCATGGTGGGTATGCTTTGCTAAGAAGCTTATGATGGTGAATAGAAGACTTCTATCCAAGCATAGTGGAAGCCAAAGGCATAATACAACCCACATAAATTTTTATCTAATATTAATAATATTCTTGTGGGGTTATGGTGAAGCCTGTCATGCAATCCAATGTATAGAACTTCCATCAAATGTAACTTCAATGGTGGGTTCTTTCAGGTGGGAAAGTTGGGAAAATTAAAAATCAAAATGTCTTAAAAGCATCAAGTTTCCAAAATCTATAATAACATCTTTTCAATTGAAAACACTTTTTTCTATGAATGGAAAATAGCATGTTTATAAGAATCCTTTTCTTCATTATGGTGAACTTATCTTCCAATTTTGAATGGCTGATATGATCCCTTGGCTATTATAGATTTTGGACTTTTGGAGTATCTGCCATGGAAAAATAGCAACTACGTTATGTTCGTTTATAAATAGATGACTTTTCTCTCTCAAAGTTAAAAATAAAATGGTTGATTTCACGTTGCTTCAGCCTCATAGGTTCTCCAATTTTTTTTAGGTATTCCAACAATTTAATTTCAATGATATAAAAGGTGTCAACTTCATAAAATAGGAGTTTTGATTTCCTAGGTATTAGATTTAAGAGGATGTATTTGAGATGGGGTTAAAAGTTTCATTCACATATTTCTTAAAATTTTGCTATCACATATCATTCATATATAAGCTTATCAATATGAAATGATAGCTTTTACTATTTCACCACTTTAATTTCAATCATATAATAGACATCAACTTCATAGTTATTGTATAAGAAAATATGAGCTCCCATTTTTTAGGTATGAGATTTAAGGGTATTTTAACAGTTTAATTTCAATCATATAAAATGTGTCAACTTCATAGAATACTGTAGCTCCTATTTTTTAGGTGTTAGATTTTAGGGTATTTCAACACTTCAATTTCAATCGTATAAAATGTGTCAACTTCATAGAATACTATAGCTCCTATTTTTTAGGTATTAGATTTAAAGGTATTTCAACACTTCAATTTCAATCATATAAAAGACATCAACTTCATATTATTGTATAAGAAAATAGGAGCTCTGATTTTTAGGTATTAGATTTAAGGAGATGTATTTGAGATGGGGTCAAAAAATTTCATCACATACTTCCTAAAATTTTGCTATCACATATCATTCATATATAAGGTTATCAATATGAAATGACAACATTTACTATTTCAACAATTTAATTTCAATCATATAAAAGATATCAACTTTATAGAATATTATATATCAGCTTTTACTATTTCAATAGTTTAATTTCAATCATATAAAAGTCATCAACTTCATTGAATAGTGTAGCTCCGATCTTTTAGGTATTAGATTTAAGGGTATTTCAACACTTTAATTTCAATCATATAAAAGGCATCAACTTCATAGAATATTGTATAAGAAAATAGGAGCTCTATTTTTTAGGTATTAGATTTAAGGAGATGTATTTGAGATGGGGTTAAAAGTTTCCTTCACATACTTCCTAAAATTCTACTATCACATATCATTCATATATAAGCTTATCAATATGAAATGATAGACTCTAATCAAACATAATGGAAACTGAAGGCTTAATGCAACCTACAGATATTTTCGATTAATATTTACACCAAAGGAATTCCCTATGTGAAGTTAGACGAGATGATTTGATAAGTAGGAGGTATTTTCTATAGCATGTAAAATTGTGATATTGCTATTAGGATTCAACCATGTAGTTTTACAAGTCATACTCATTGACCCATGTTTCAAGAGTAGTGGTTCACAGGAACCCATCTTTCATGATAATGAATGGTCCACTTAGCACTCATTGCATCTAGTATTGGGATGGGTGACCTCTCAGGAAGGTCCAGTGCTTCACCTCTGTGAGCATCATATTGGGATATTCAAATTTTGAAATCTTTAAATATTATCTTGATTCCTTACTTTGTCCTTTTATATTGGGGTTTTTGAGATTTGTTGTGAAATCTCTTTATACACCTTAACTAACCTTAGCCAGTCCACTAGTGTTTCATTTTCAAATCTCATGTCACTAGTATTTCTAATTTTTCCAATTTGAAAGTATATTTTTAATCTTTATTTTGATGTACTTTGGTTGTACCACAAGTCAATTAGGATCCTAATCTTCCACCCAGGGGTGGTTTTCTAAACCTTAGCATGACCTAGACCAATGATATTCTTATGTGTATGTATGTATGTATGTGTGTATGTATGTATTATATATACATATGTGTACATGTATGTATGTATGTATGTATGTATTATATATACATATGTGTACATGTGTGTATGTATGTATGTATGTACATGTATGTATGCACATATATATGTATATGCATGTACATGTATTATATATACATATGTGTACATATGTACATACACATATATGTGTATGTGCGTATGCATGTACATGTATTATATATACATATGTGTACATGTGTGTATGTATACATATGTATGTACATGCATGTATATATGTGTATGTGTGTATGTGTGTATGTGTGTTTGTATGTATGCATGTGTGAACATGTGTGTATGTATGTATGTATATGCATATATATATATGTACATGTATGTATGTCTATGCATATATATATATATATATATGTATGTGTGTATGTATGTATGCATGTATGTACATGTATTATATGTACATATGTGTACATGTGTGTATGTATGCATGTATATGCATATATATATGTATGTACATGTATACATATGTACATGCACATATATGTGTATGTGTGTATGTATGTATGTATTATATATATGTGTATGTGTATGTGCGTATGCATGTATATGTATTATATATACATATGTGTATGTATGTATGTATGTATATGCATATATATGTGTATGTACATGTATGTATGTGCATGCATGTATATATATGTGTATGTGTGTATGTATGTATGTACTTGAGTATATACATGTGTACATACACACATACACATATATATGCATGTACATGCACACATACACATACATATATAATACATGTACATACATACACATACACATACATATACATACATACATACATACATACACACATACATACATATATATATATATGCATGTACATACACACACACATATATATACATGCACGTACACACATGCACTCCCACATACATACATGTGTACATACAGATATATGCACATGTATCTATATGTTTATATTTTATTCCTAAGGAATTTATTTCAAAGAATTTTAACTTTATTACTTTAATATGTTTTAAGTTAGATCAAAAATTAAGGAAATGTTAACCTTTTTATAATTTCTAGTGTTTGATTTAAAAAATAATTGATTACAAAGAAAGGCTAGATCATATGTGACCAATTGTAATGAAGAGTATTTTTTTATTTTGATCAAAATTTTAGTATAGAGTGGTTGAAAGGATAAATATTTTTTTTCCATATTTACTCTTGGTTGAATATTACATGCATGTCTATGATTTAATAGGTTCACATAGCTCGATAGATATAAAGTTTGAACTAGATCTCATTAGATACATTTAAATTCAAAAATGTTTTCTAGTTTTGAAACTTGAAAATTTTACCTTTAATTTAAATATATATATTTTTAGTTTTGAAAAAAATTCAATTTAAATTTGTTTAGTTCATTATGTAATTTTGTTTTAATGATATGCAGATCTCTATCTATTTATATATATCATGGCCGATGAGGGATCTCATCATTCCCCTCGTTCTGAGCGAGAAGCTCAAACTAGATCAAATATATTTCAGGATAGTATTGTTAGATTGGACAATGCTCTAAAATGTTTAGAGCAAACAATTCACAACTCCCCCAATTTGGCTAATCGAGATAGATTAGTCACTATTAGACAAGAGATTATTAAGATGATTGAGACAATTCGATCATACAATCCTTATGATGAAATCAACATTGAACAGTTTTATTTTTCTCTTGCTAGGAGTGTTACTGGCACAGTGAAACATAGAGAAGTTGCCAAATTAGTTTCAGGTGAAAATGTGTTATCCATGTTCCCATTTTATAGAGGAAAAAATAAAATTAGAGGATATGTGGTTACGAGGTGTGAGGATCCTCTTGTTGCACCATTCATATACCCTAGATGGTTGGCAACACATCATAGATGGCCTCACAATGATGAGCTGCCATTGTATTTTGTCAAACAGTTATATGCAGAATTTCATTTACATATAGAGGTGGACTACACATCTTATCCTAAGCATGCTGGCCAAGGTAAAGGCCGTTTTTCTGACAAACCACAGTTTAGACCTTCAAATTTGCCACCGCCTATGGACAAGAGGGCATTAGTTGGCCCAAACCTTTTGGTTTTACCAAAACGTTTGGAATTGGTAGCAGCAGGGGAGGCAGCAACAGGGTCCACTTAGAGTCAGATTTTTGAAAACATTGCCTCTATTATGATGCAGATTGATCAGATTTCATCTGATCGAGTTGGTAGATATTTATTATGCCCACGGATCAACCTTCCTCCCACTGAGGCTACATCTGCATCGTATGATCCATTTATTAGTGCCAATCTACCTACTATTGCAGATGTCGAGCATATGACCCACACGACTCTGCGTAATACATGTAGACTCTCAATTTTGGATTTACTAGCAGCATATCAGGTTATCAGTGAGGACCATGGGATTGCTCTTGATAGGGTACCAGACTTTATTAGACAACGATATCCTCATACACATATGAGCCACAGGGTGGCAAATGTAGCTCAGGATATTCCACATCAGCCTACAGAATCCCATGCACATCATGTTTCTGTTGATCCTTTAGCTTGTCCAGGTGGTCGTCAGGATGTTACAGGTCACGTTGAGGCTACTACGACACGTGATCCTGTCCATGGGACATAAAGTCGACTTCTTTTTGCTACTGATACTGTACATGCTACAGAGCCCCCTATGATGTCTTTACATTCTTGTGATCTTAGTGACATTGGTAGAGCCATCAAGCAGGCACAACAGGTACTTTCAATTTATAATTTAAATACATGTATATATTTTTAAAATTGTGTTCTAAAAATTTATGTAATGCATTTTAAAAACTTCTAGGGGTTTAACTCCTGATTGAAATTGTGTACTTGAAAATTTTAAGCAGTATGGTGAATTCCCAGACTTTGGAAATTTGGAGCATGATGGCGATCCCATGCAGTATGCAGATGAGGTACATTTAAATTTAATTTTAAAAAACTAATTACTTGATGTTTAAGTTTGAACACATTGAACTCAAGTACATTGTAAAATTTTTAGATAATTTTACATATATATGTGTACTTGAACACATGCAGGGGTTGGGATGAGGCTCAGGACACAGATCGAGAGATATTGGATCAAGACATGGATCCACACATCTTGGATCAGTAGAGCGATCGGTCCATGGATCGAGGGAGAGGTCGAGAGAGAGATCGAGCCATGTATCGAGGGAGAGGTCGAGGGAGAGATCGAGCCATAGATCTGATGATTCTATTCATACCAGACATCCCTCTCTTTGAGATTTGTTTTATAGTATTACATGTTTGAGATCATTTTATTACATGTTGGAGACACTTTTTATGATTTATGTATTGAACATTTGGACATGTTACATACTTATGTTTTATGGTACACATATATATACTTGTTATAATTTACATGTCACATTCATACAGTTATGTTTTATGGTTTGAATCTTAGAGGTTTGTTATATACGTGCATTATTATGGTTTGATGAAATCACTTACATTACATCTATAAATACATCGTGCATTAAATTAGTTTATGGTTTTATTTATTTAGCAAGGAACAAGTACCTTTATTTAAATTTAAATTATGGTAACTTGTTCAAATGCACTTGTTGTACATATAGATAACTTTACATTGTGAAATCAAAATGTTGGACTCCACTATCTAATGGTTGCTATTTGTAAATTTAAAAAGATGGACATGTACATGTAATTAATTTAAATAAATAGTTCAAATGAATTTGTCTTTAATAAATAGGTCAAGAAATAGAAAAAATTGAATGCAAATATGCTTGAGATTAATGCTATACATTTTAAAGTAGAACATAAAAATGCAATTGGAAATAGATGATAGTTAGATTGAATTCTTTAAAGCTCTAAATGTTCATTTTTAAAGTCAGTAAAAGTTAAATACATTTAAATTGTGCATATATCATGCTCTACATTAACCTAATTTCTAATTCCATATAATCTAATACACATGTTCATTTGAATGTGCATGCAAAGAATTCTTGAACTAGATGATGAGCTATACTTGTGTCAAGTTGAATGTAAATGAAATCATATATATATATATATGAAAGTGTTCACTTAAGAATGAACCATATAATTCAAATAAAGCATGCAAGCTATAAGTGGAGTTGAATGTAAATGAAATCAAATTTCTAGTCTTGAAAGTTTAAGAATTCCATGTGGAACATTTATATATATGTAATTAGAAATTGATATATATATTTAAATCTTGAAAGACATGCACATTTAATATTAAATTAAAAATTGATGACAATTCTATATAAATTAAAAATTGATCAAGTAGATCTAGATCTTCCTGGATGACAATTCTATATATAAATTAAAAATTGATCAATCCATATTTAATTGTATTGGAAAGATGGACCAAATTACATACATGGTCTCAAGCTATACATGGTAAACAAAGCTAAATTGATGCCAAAATGTAGCTATCTCAAGCACCCCAAACACCATCACTATGATTCACTACAATGTTCATATATTCCAATGCACCTTAAGGTGAACAAGAAAGGACAAACCAAGAGAACCTGGATACAATCTAACATTAACAAAATGGATAAATAATTTAGTTCTATACTTAAAAGATAGGAGCTAATATTCTTAAGCAAATTTGGATTTTAAAGATGAAATCAAATTATAAGGTCAAGTGATTTTTTATTAGGAGATTGGATTTGAAATGGATGATAGTCTAGATTAAGGATAAGGTCCCTAGATGTTGAAAACTTTGGGTGATGACGAAAGGACAATATGATGTATGGACTAGATTGAGACCAAGTAACCAAATTTTGATGTTCAAGTGATGCTTTTTTATTATTAAGGATGGAGAATGGATGTATGGTTGAGATGGATCTAGATGGATAATTTTTAAATGATTCTAGGATGAGGGATGCTTACCTGATGAAAATAATAAAATTAGGATGTGATGATTAGGATACATGAAAATCCAAATGATCATTTAAAATTATTGAATGTCGTGCATTAGTAATGTATAAAAAATAAAGAAAACTAGAGACAACATTTATGTCTAGATTCTTCACCACTCAAACACCAAATCAACTAGATAATTTTATACAAGTTTGTGGAGTTGAATGTTCAAATGAAATGAAAGATTTGAATGTGAACTTAAGAATTCCGTGGAACATAAATAAATTTAAATGCAAAATTGGAACATAGACTAGGTTTTGTACATATTGTTGCACGTATATATATATATATATTCAATCTAGCTCATGTATATAGGTGGAGTTGAACAAATATTTAAATTCAAAGATTTGAAAGTGAAAGTTTAACAATTCCATGTCAAACATAAAAATTTACAATCAAGGAATCTAGAGAGATGATATAAAGGAATTTCTAGAGATTCTCAAGAGTGAACTTAAAAGAATGAACCATGTCCAACATGTAAAAATGCAATTGGAAATTTAGATGATTTAAAGGAATTTAGGCAAAATGTAAATTAAAACATTTTTAAAGTCACTGGGTTTTGTATCAAGCATATATATGATCTAACATACATGTCACATTCTAAAAAAAAAAACCATTCTAAATCATGTCACATGTCCAATCAATACAAATATATAAATTATCTAGATTTGGAGTCATAAATGTGTACACATGTATCCAAAAAACAACTTAAAGCTCCTGGTACATAAAATCTGGATCCTCTCTATCTTTAATTATCTCTAAAATCTTCTCATGATCTTCAATAGGCAACCTCCACTTTTGTTTGGCACGTCCTCTTTTAGGTAAAGTTTCTAAATTTATTTTTGTTGCCAAAACTAAGTGACTGTAATGTAGAACCTTTTGTCCTGGCCTATAATCAACAAATATAATACCATTTTTATCTATCTTTATTTGTTGATAATATGTGCCTTCAATAACGACTGATCCAATGGGATACTCTTGTCCATCACCATCTGTCATCGATTCGACCAATTTGCTTTTTGGTTGTGTACATCTTAGTAGATAGTAATCTACACCTTCCACATTTTCAGGATCTGCAACTACAGCGAAAATATCTCCTGTACACACACCACATATTTACATATTTAAGTAAATTATACATTTAAAAGTTGTAAAAAATTATATTTTATATTTGAAACTTACTTAAACATAGAATATATATATATATAATTTAAATCTTGATTTTAACTAAATTAATCAATTTGGACATACCTATAACAACTAAATCAGATACACGTTCGTAATCAGCTGAATATAGTGGATCATAGACATCAACATTGTCATCTTCAACAAAAGGAGGCATTGATATTAATTGTTTCATTTCCCATTGTGAAACATACCCATCTCTAATATTCTCACATTGATCAATATTTGCATTGTCCTCAATGCAATCAATACAAAAACATGATTTTTCTCTCACATTCATTGCATAAGGCCTACTACTCCCCGTTGTCATGATTTGATGTAGATTTCTAATACCATGAATTGCTTGACAATTATAAGGATTTGATCGATCAATATCTATTTAAATTCAAACTTGAAAATTCAATTTGAATCATGTATGTACTTGAACTTTGAAATTCAAATTTTTAACAAATTTTGACTAGACATACATACCTGTAACTTCCCAAAAATACCGTGTGTTGTATGTTGAGTCGCGAGCAGAAAAATGACTTTTGCACCATTCAACAATTTCGTTTGCATTCCGTATGGCATTACCTACAAGTTACACACAAGTTGGCATAATTTGTCACCTATTACTTTCAATGAACTTAAAAGAATTTAATTTAGTTAAATTAAATATATATATATATCTAATCTTTTAAAAAGTATGAAGCTAAATTGGACATACCAGCAAGTTCGTGTTGACGAAGTGCACGCTTCACACATGCTCCTGCTCCATCGTGCTCTCCTTTTCTATGTCCACTCTCATAAAAATTCCACAAAAATTTGGTGTTGCGTCTAGCATGTTGACTGCTTAACCAAACAAAGGCTTTTGCAGACTTAAATTGTCCTATGAAGTTACAAATAATTAAACACTTGAAAACCAAATTATCTTCAAAAAACAATTTAAGTCTCAAAGTTTTAAAAGTAAATATAAATTAATTAAAAATAATTTAAAAACCAATGTACTTACCAGCACATCCATCAGACCATATCCAGTGTTGTTCTTGATTTATGCCACATCGTCTTAGGTCTTCAAAAAACATTTTGAAACAATGAACTACATAGCTTCTATCATGATTCGTATCATCACTGATATAAAAGTGAACCTCTTTGATGATAATTCTATCTTTGCTACTTTGTATTCCATCGACCGCTAACTCTGCATGCCTGTAGCAAACTTGCACGAAGATTGCAACTTGCTCTGAATGATAATATTGACTTTGAATCTCAGTTTGAGGACTAAATGTATAGTTCTCAGAGAAATCTACAATAGAGAGAATACAACCTGGTGGAAAACAATTCTTTGAATAATGAAATTGCTTAGATTTCCATCTTGCACCATGACAATGTTGGATATGTGGATATATGATATTGCAAAATTTACTCATGAATTCATTGTAAGGCAATCCACTCTCTTTGAGAACAATTTTTTTGGCCTCAACTCTTGACTTCGTTAAGTATGTCTCATATTCAAATCTCTTCCAAGTAACTTGCATTTCATTATTGTCAACATGTAAAAGATTCTTCAAATCTCCACAATCATTACATACATTTTTTATACACTGAACGTTGAATTCATCCGAATTTTCTGATTTTTCACATAGAAGAGACTTCACAAATTGTGTTGTGCTTCCAGGGATGGCTAAATTTTGATCAATTGTTGCCATAAATTTTCTATATGATTGTAGGTATAGATCAAATTCAACATGATTTCAAACAACAAGTTTCACGTACTTTATTTATACGTACAAATGATGGTCGTAGTGTTTCAAACATCCTTTGACAAATCTTCACATTTAAAAATTCTTGTTTAAATGCTTCAAAAAGTTCACTTTGTGTTGTATCTATAAAATGTTTTGGATGAGAAATTTTTGTACCATCATCACCTATTATTTGTATAGTATCCCTTCTATTGGAAGAAACACGAGAGTGGGTGGTCCAATATTCAACAACTTGTTTCTTTACATCTTCTGAAATTCTATCTTTTCGAGGAACCCTACAAATATTTACCCAATTTTTCTCAAATTTTCCATCTATTTCATCTCTCTTTTCAATATATCTTTGAACAGTTCTCCTAGAAACATTTAGTAATTCAGAAATTGCTTGAACTTGTCTTCTATATGATAATTTCTTACTAGAAATTACAGTCATCAACGCTCTACGTGCAACACTTAAATCACTAGACCGACTCTTCTTTTCAATACATTCTAATGCTTCTTGCAGGTTTTCAACAATTGTTTGTTTTAAATCTGATGACTTTTTCCTATTATCAACCCCTAACAACTCCAAAATAGGGGTCATTTCTTTTCATCTAAATAACTTTGCAATTAATTGTGCTCTTCCAATTAGAGATTTCTCTTCAAAAAATTCATCCCATATTTTTTTAGAGTGTAATTTTAATGTGCTTTCAGATAACATATCTTCAGATGAAATATTATTGAAAAGAGAATCTTCATCCATCTCCATCAAATTTTCCATACCATAGTCCAAAACATTTATATTAGTACTAGGTTCAGTTTGTTCTTGTACCTGTACGTCACCTTGATCATCAATATTTTCCATGGGTTGTTGTTCAGTAGATGTTCCTTCATCGCTTTTCTCTTTCTTTGTCTTACTCGTGTTCGTTCATACTTCCTCGATCTAGCCCTTGGATTTGCCATCACAAATTACACTCAAATTTGAATGATTGCCTACATACAAATTTGTACACACATAAGCTTTCCATGAAACATGTACATGTAATATAGCATAAATATTTTAAAAAGCTTGTAACTAGATGCAAAACATAAACATAAAATATTTAAACAAAAGTTTTTAATAAACATAAACATGCAAAACATAAAATATTTTTAATTGAATAATGAATATATTTCTACACATATTTCTTTGATGTTAATATTTTAATAAAAAAAAGTGAAAACAAACTTCAAATGCATTTTCAATAAAAAAACATAATCAATTAAATAAATTAAAGATCAATACACCTTAAAAATATCTCTCCTCTTCTCCAAATGCCTTTTTTTTTGTCGAAATAAGTCTTGTAAATTTCAGAAATGATAAACCTTCCAAAATGTTGAAATAAATCTTCTTTAATCGAAAATAGTCGAGAAAATTTTGAAATATTTGTTATTTTTGAATTTTTTTAATTTGATAAATTTGAAAGAAAATAACTTTATTTTATTTCATTCATTTTCGGCCGAGTAATTATCGGCCGATAAAGTTCCGATCGATTAATTTTCGGCCGATTCATTCCCGGCCGAATAGGGTTTCGGCCGAAACTTGATCGGCCAAAAACGTGTTGGCCGAAAACATCTAGTTGGCATCCTACATGGCAGCTTACTCATCATTTTTTAGAATTTTCTGAAACATTCATTTTTGGCAGAGTATTTCTCTAGTCAGATTGATTTTTTTGCAAAAAATAAAAATACCCTTTTGTAGAGCTTGAAGTGTAGAATCCAAATATAGAATTTTTATAATATTTTGATTAGTTTTGATATCTTTTATTTTTAAAATAATGCAAGTAGGTTTTAAAAATAAAAAGAGGCTGATTTAATATTAAAAAAATGATAGTAAAGTTTATTAAAATGTTTTAAATATTATATGAGGCATAAGAGGAGAGAGTCTACTTCAAAAGGGTATATTTTGTTTGTAGAAAATTATTGAAAAAATTGAAATTAGTTGACGGGCCATGAAAACTGTCGAATTCTAACATGTTTGACTTTAAAACGTTATTACGAGAAAAATATACATCAAAATGTGATTTTTTTTTCCATGCACAAGATATTGAAATTACCTATTTGGAAAAAAAAAGGGAGAAATGAAGTTTTTTTCATTTTGTTTCTTGACGGCCCGTGAATTCACTCTTTTATGAAATTTTCAGCATTCCAAAATTTGTTCTTAAATTGATAAAAACATAATAAAAACAATTTTTTTTAAATTTTTTTAAAAATTACAGGAATAAACTACACCAAAAGTTCTACATTTTATTAGTTTACACCAATTTGAAATTCAAAACATAAAGACCACTTTTATGTGGTCGAAGTTCAGAATTTTTTTTGCTGTTGGCTGATTCCTCTATAAAGTGTGACACAGGTTTGTGCTTTTACCCTACAGATGGGCAGATTACTTTCTAAAACTGGATGGCTTTGATGAAAGCATTGCCCTTGAATTCACCCAAAAAAATTTAGAAGGGAAAGCCACAGTAAAAGGGTTGGAAGTTGTGGCAACTGAGGAAAGAATTGCAGAGGTCACAAGGTTACCAGCTGATGGCAAAAATTACCCTACCTCCAGAGATGCCAAATCAACCAAGGTTGAATTTACATTGCCGAACGACCCCCCATTGAGCATTGACAAACAGGGTGCAAAGAGAATGTCTATGCCTGAGCCACATAAGCAAATAGTTGTGTATATTATCAAATACATCACATGTGAGGGTCACTAGTCAAATTTGCATTCTATACATTCAAGCTTTTGAATCACATGAGGCACGGAAGGAGGATGAATGTGTCCAACGTGTTGTGCAATCTTCTCTCAATCATGGTGGTTGAGACCCAAAAAGGTAGGGATAATTATGTTTCCCACCATTTCCTGATTAAGTTGCTAGTAGAAAAGTCTTTGCATGATGTATCTATAATAACCTGGGAAGAATTTATAAATGTTGATCAAATTAGACCTGAGCACTTGCAACCTAGGGCTTTACCTCAACCCCATAGGTCTAGCAGGAGATTGAGCATGGTTGAATCCCCTCTTGACACTTCAACCTCTGGTGCTGGATCTTGTGTGAATCCTCCTATAGTAGAAGAAATCGTAGAAATTAGTTCTTCTAGAACAAAGCACTCAGAAAAAGAATGTTCTTCCTTTGATTCTGATGATGACATTCCACTTGAGACCCTGATGGAAACTAGGGCACAAAAGAGAGAAGTAGAAATGAGAAAAGGAAAGGCCAAAACACAACCTGTAGAAATAAAGGTGCCAAGTTATAAAAAGAGAAAGGTTGACACTGTTCATCCTGCAACCAAAGGAAAGTGTGAGAAAACTCCTAGGAAATCAAGACCAACTGGGCCTATAATTGGTACGCCTCCGCAAGAAAGCCCTAATCCTGGTGAGACATCACATGAGGACCTTGAATCTCCAATGGGGTAGGAGAATGTTGAAGAAGATATATTTGGGAGAGCAATAAATATAACATTGAATAAACATGCTCACATTGTAGAACAGTTTGAGGAAAGTTAGGACTTCCTGCAGCATGAGCAAGAAGTTCTGCAGTAGGATGTTTTGCAGCAATAGCCAGAACAAGAGCAGGAGTTCTTGTAGCCACAACAAGAATAAGAATGAGAGTCCCTGCAGCAAGAGGTGAAAGAAGAAACAATATCCCTATAGCCAGAGATAACTAGACAACCTGAGTCCATGCAGATAGTGCCATATGAGGAGTCACCATCGACAAAAAGACTGGTAGGAATTCATAACCCTCTTGGTTTTATAGTACATGTAGCAATCTTGAATTTATGGAGAGAAATACAAAGAAGGGATGAAGAATGGAGAAAGGAAAAATAGAAGTTGAAGGAGTAAATTCAAAAGAAGGATGAGGAGATAGAAGATAAAGATGCAGAAATTGCCACCCTAAAGTAGAGGGTGGATGATATGGAAACTTTGGCACCACAGATTTTAGAATGTAGGACCCCTCCAAGGGTCTATGCTTTGCTCCTAAAATAGAAGTATCTCTCTTTTAAGCTGTCAAGGATTGCCTCAGGTTTGAATCCTTCTATTGACACCCCTATGGAATTTTTCAATGCTTATAGGATTGCCTCCCCTGAAATGAAGAATTTGCTATGTGAATTTTATTTGCATAATTATGCTGTCACAAAAGACCATGATTGGAACCAGCTGTTGTATGTTGGGGACGTTCAATTGAGAGCATTCATGTCTTGGGTACAAAATGAGATTAGTTGGGGATAACAACATGGAGCTTATAAATAATTGGAGTTTGATATCCCTCTTCCTGTTAGAGCTAACTCAAGTAACCCAAGGGATATTTACAGAGAATGGCACAAAATGCTTCTCAAACCTAGTTATGGCAACAAGATTATGCCTTGGATTGAGGCAATTTATAGGGAGTATGAGGTAAAGATAGCAACAAAGGAGGAAACTATGAGCAGATGTCTATCACAGAGATGGAATAGTCTATCTGATGAGCTAAAGTAGGCTGAGCCTCATTCCATCCATAATTATGTTGTAACACTAAAGAGGATTGATAGGTATATTCAGATTGGGAGAACTCAGGGACGGTCTTGGCTTCCCCTAACTTTCCATCCACCCATGCTCATGTGGCTCATGCCAAACTTCAGATTCTACTAGCTTGACATTGTTGCAGAAAGGTAGAGATGGAACAAATTTGACAGATTGGGAGGATTCTATTGGGATCCTAATTCACACACTGCAGCCATTGATGTTGGATAGCTACCAGTTGCAAATTTTAGAGCTTTGACCAAGCAGAAGAACAACCCTTCCCCTATTGGAGGACCAACAAAACGTTAGGTTGATGAGCCTAGTTTTTGGTCCAATTTTGGGTAGAATCTATAGTTTAATTGCTAATAGATGTCATGGAATTTAATGTTAAATGTTGGTATTTTCATAATGTTTCCCTCAAACCATTGACATTGGACTTAATCCTATCTCTGCAAGCTTTAATGACATTTGGCATAATATGTGGATTATCTATATTGATTTTGCATGTGGTTAATGAATGTTCCTTAAGGTGGTTATAGATGTGCAGTTATTATGTGTACTGACCTTGCCATGCAGATTTAATATGCCAAGTTGAGGAAGACACCGCTAGTTGGGCATGCACCACAACGTCCAACAAAGGAATCGCTCCAAGTCAAAGGAAACCAATGGAAAAAGATTCTCCATGCAACTGAACGTAACTGCCTTGAAGTGGACTTTAATGATTGAGCATGCATGGGCATTATTGTTGTGCTAGATCTACATTTGGACCTGCATGTTTGACCAGATTCCATGCACGTGTAACCGCCATTGCTCCATTTCCTCTATTTTCCCTAAATGGCATCCTCCTAGTCATGGAGTTGACTGCCACATTTAGTTAGTATAAATAATGATCTCATGCTCCTTCTTCAGGAGGTTGCCCGATTTGATATTGTACTCTCATTCTCCAGTTTTCAGATACATTACTCTTTTGTATGCATGATTCATAGTGAATAAAATAAAGTTACGAGTTCAAGCATTTGAGTTTTCATTAGTTTTAGAGGATACTTATCCAAGGGGGCCCACTTGGTGAGTAATCTATTTTCTTAGTTTAGCATTAGTTTAGTATTACTTGTTGTTAAGTACTTAGTCTAAAATCTAGCACCAACTGTTTTGCAGCCACTAGAATTTCATTATGTGACTATTCCTGTAGCCAAAGTGGATAGATTAGTGTCCTGTCTATTGCTCATATTTCCATTCTGTTATGCATTCCAAATTAGTATAGTCATTGGTTGATGTTCAATATTTGTTTCATTCCTTTTCAAGCAATTTAATTTTAGTATTGTGTGTTCCTTAGCTATAGAATAGAATGGCTACTTTGAGTTCCTAGTGCACATACTATGCTGACCCATTTCAAGTTCACGTCCCTGGGTTGACAAGTTAAATGCACCTTCATGATGGTTGAAATGGTTATTTAGGTTAGATGTCCAATCTTTGAATCATGTTTGTAAAGGCTTAGTTATTGAGATCATTGTAGGAGGCCAATAGAACCCATGCTGAACCATTCAACAGAACTTGACATGGATTCCAAATTTACTCCCCACACTCTGGTGAGCCAAAAGTCTAAGAATTTTTGGGTCGGTATTTTTCCAGAATCCAAGGCCACAAAGAATATTGCAGTGTTTTTAAGCCTAGATATTTTGTTAAAAATTACATATTTTAGTTCCTTGTTTGGAGAAATGAACAAGTCCTTAGAGACGAGAGAGGGAGAATTACTGTGTGCGGCTCCATCGCCTTCAAATTCAATTTCCACAGTGAATCTGGCTTCCCCAGGAATCACCTCCTCGTTCTTTGCTAGGGCCTCTTTGAATTATTTTTGCACGAATGTAGGAGAAGGGTCATCCTTTTTACTCGCTTCCCTGCTAGAATTGGGGGGGTTGGATCTATACCCCCCTCCATTAATGGAGGGAGAGGCCAAATCCACACACCACAATAACGGGTAACACAAACACAATAAAATGCAAACACCAAGAAAAACTAGCATTGGCATACGAAAAGTAGAATGAAATAAACCCACAAGGAGAGGGAACCCACGGTCAGGGAAAACTTGGGTGGGGGGCATACAAACACCTCCATAAAAGCACGCTTCCAGCCAAGAATGACAAACCCTAGATTGCCTCAGTTGCAGAGCCTTCAACCAAATAATTAATATTTTAATTTTTTCATATATGTTTTTAATGAAAATTCATTCGACAACAATAAATATGAATATTTTAATTCCATATTAAATTTATTTAAATATAAATTTCAAGATCAATCTATTTATCTTATATTTATTAAAAAATTACATCAAGAAAAATAACTTATAAATTAATTAAATTATTATTTTTAATATTTAAATATTAAATTTATTGATTTATAATTATTATTTATATATTTTATGTAATTTTTAATTACTTCATACAATAAAAAAATAAATGTTAAGATTTAAAAAAATAGTTAATTTATAATTACCATCTCATAATTCCTCACTACTATGTTATTTTTTTCCATAATAATTGGAAAGGGGAAATCATTCTATACTAAAAATATATATCCAAATAATATACTATTGGTTAGATGCTCTAAAATTCACCCTAACATGCATATTGGAGGAAGAAAAGATTGTTCATAATAGGAGAAAAATCTGTCAAAATGGAAGCTAGATGTCACTCGAATTACTCTTATTGTAGATTTTTTTTCTTTTCTTTTTTTGAGAAGGACAATTTGTCCAATGATAATGGAGAAAAAAATGTTTATTATCTTATTATCTTTAAAAAATGATGAATTTAAATCCTTAAAATATTTGAATCTTTGAAGCAATTTTTTTGAACAATATTTTCATGTTTTTGATTGGCTTGAAATATGCAATTTATTCACGAGTTACAAATTGCCCCCTTAGTTACAATTCCATGGCATGAACTAAAAAATATGATATGTAGCCTATGTGGCCTAAAGGGGACTCCTAGGTAATGAGAAATTTTTCCATGTTTGTCTTGCTTCCATTTTTAGAAATCCATTAAGTAATTGGATCCATTCACTATGAAATTCAGTTTTTTGATGAGCTAACTTTGAACAAAAAATGTAATAGTATAAATTAAGGACATCCATCACATTGTTAATATCCTTTCCATAATTCTAAAGAAATAACATACTATCATCAATAAAATGCAAGGTAAGCACAACCACATTGTTGGAAAGGAAAATATCTTTATCATGTTCATTTGGTTGTCCTATACATAGATAACTAAGAGCATCACCAACAAGAACATAGAGAAATGGTGGCTCAACAATGTTTTATTTATTACTACTTGAGTATTGACATATTTGAATAAATTTTGAGCATGCTTAGATATATTGGGATCAAAACCTAACCATTGCAATTCTTGAGGATTCTATCATAAGATTTATCAAAATCAAGTTTAACCAAAGGTGCATTTTATCCTAATTGTTGAGCCAATTCAATAGTTTCCTAGGTTAGAATTAATTTATCAAGGAATTTTTTTTTCCAAGGAATCCAATTTGTTCAAGCCTAACTATCTCTTTTACCATTGGTTTCATGCTTGAAACTATGACCTTAGCCATGATTGTATAAGTGTTAAGCAAGGTAATAGGACACCATGTAGATATAGTGTCTTCATTTTCGTTTCAAAAGGAGTTTGATTAGGCCTTTATTGATATTGGGGCCCACTAAACCTTGCTCCAAAGCCTCTAAGTATAATATATAATAGTCTTTTTTAATATATTGCCATATTATTTGACAGAACTAAACTGAAAGCCCACCAATCCTGTAACTTTTATAAGAGGTCATCGAAAGCAAATAATTTTCTAAGTCCTCAATAGATAGATCATGGTCTAAAAATCAACTATATTCAATATACACCTTCTTGGGAATATGATTTTCAATAATACATTCCAATATTAAATGTGCATCCTATCAATGAAAATCTTCTCTAAAAAGCCTCATAATAATTCTGAAACATAACTTTTATCCCTTCCAAATTTGTAAGAACACGACCAATTTCATCTTGAATTTCTTCAATTTACTTCATTTTTATGTTTATAATTTAAAAAATTGAGAATTATATGGAACCTCTATTACCCTTCTTAATTCAATGTAATTTGGCCCTAATTTTAGCTCCTTGGCCCCTACATATGTAAAGTTTACAAAGTTGCACTTCTAAAGAGGCTATAGATGTTTTGAGTTAATACTATTTGGATTCACATTATGCATTTTGCTAGTGAGTTCTAGCTTCCCTTGAAGGAATTTTTCTTCACATTTTCATTACCATGCCAATTTCTTACCAAAAACACGCAAGAATTTTGCACATTGTGAAATTGTATAGTGCCACCATTCTTTATACAAATCATCTTCTTTTGGCTTGGGAATAGAATTCCAAATGTCAACTAGAGCAACAACACATGGATGATTTTTAAAGTGTGATGTATTAAGTTTGTATGGAAAATTAGAAGCTACTATGCTATTTTCAATCCCTAATACATAATCAAATGATAGGAAAATGATACAAGAGAGTAGTAGAATAATCCACTCTAACACAACAAGTAGAGAAATCTTGAACTACTTGAAGGTTAGAGTATATATAGAACCCATCTAGTTTGTTGAGATTTCTATCATCCCCAAATATGCAATTAGACCAAGTGTACCAATTATGTAAATGACTAAAGCATTTATTGTGAATTGATTTATTACCCCCACATTATTACGATAATACAACCATTTATCAAATTCTTCACTACTCAACTTAATATGATTGGGCCAACTACGATTATTAGGATGTTCCACCATATTAAAATTTCCTCCTATAACCCAAGTAGCATTATGAAAATTTTTAGACATCCAATCCCATAACTCACTTCTATCTTTTGCAATATTGAGAGAATAAACGAAGTAGAAACCAATAGGTTGTCCATTGATAAAAGTTAGGGCCCACACACAACTAAGTGAAGGACCCTCTTTATTAATGGAAATCTTATAAACCCATGAGTTAATACCAATAAAAACTCTCCTACCTTTTCTATGTAATGTATATAAAAATGGAGCATCTCTTCATATGTTGATAGAGAAGCAAGGCATAGGCCATTAACTTTGACTTCTTGGAGAAGAAAATATTAGGGTTCCACTTGAAGATTGCACTCTTAACACCATATTTATAGTGAGGGAGATATATCCCTCTTACATTCCAAGACATGATTTGTAAATCACACTAGAGAGGAGTTTGTAAAATATTCCTATTGTGAAAAAACATTAGTGGTTAGCAAGAGAAATAGATTGCTTAGTAGTTCCTTATTATTTTGTAGTAGGAGGTGGGAATCTTGATCTATGTCTTGTAGATGGAGGAGGAGATGTGGAAGCTTGATCCATAAATCTTGAATTTTTGTGAGAAGATGAATGGATAAAACCTTGAGATAACATATGGCCACCTTGACTCTTAGTAGACACTGAAGGCTCTTTCTCTTTCTTATTAATCTCTAGCCATCCATAATCACAAAATATTTGAGTCAAGAATAACAAAAGGCTTATTATTACTTTGGGTATTAGAAAGGGGTTTGACCAATCTTTGCAACTGAATAATATCCTTAGGCATGACATATGATTGAGGGAGGGTTTTCATTTGTCGATGACTGGAAGGGGATAAAATGTGAGGTTGAACAAATCTATTCTTTTTGGTAGGACAATCTCTTATTAGGTGGCCTTCTTGTCAATAAAAAATAAGCATTAGGTTTATTTAAATATACTAATCATCAGTAAAACTCAAACCCAAGTTTGACTAGCTTAATATTTTCAAGTAGTTGGTTATTTAAATCCATCTCCACACAAAACCTATGATACACCTTTAAAATAAAAAAGATGTTTGAATTATTTTTGCACTGGATAACTCTTCCAAGATGTGAAATGATTTCTTGTAGGAAAGGTTTTAAGAAAAGGTTAAAAAATGCAAGCTCCACCCACATTGGATAATGTGATCTAGAAGTGCCTTCAAGGTGAAAGACTAGGGTCCAAGCTTGTAAATAGTAGACCTGAAGAGAAATAATCCAGGTTCCATATTACAACATGGCTTGAGCATGCTCAAATATTTTAAATTTGTAACACGCATAGCCTTTTCCTAACCCTCTCAAAGCTTCAATTTTATAGCCCCTATTTTCCCAATTTAGTTTAGCCCATTTGTAAAAGTATGATTCCAAAAGTATTCCTCTTAAAAAAGAGACAAATCTGTGTTGACACTCAACAATGCATTTCATCACATCATCAAGAAGCATAAATTCTAAGGTTTTACCTACTTTCTCACCATTTAGTTCTTTCGTTGCAATAACCTCCTTTTCATCATCCTCTCTTGTCGATTTGAACACAATCTTTATACAGTAGACTCCCCATTTTCTTTTCTCTCCTTAATATTTTTCACACCTTTATCTACTTCTATATCAACTACTCATATTAGGTTGTCCCTCTCACCCTTATTTGGGCCCCCTTAACCTCATATCTTTCTTTCTATGAGGTAACTACAACAAAAATGTTGATGTTAGGGCTCATCGAGAGTACACCTTCATCATTACATCTCATGCCACCAAAACTAAATGCACACATTCTTACCTATTCATTTCCCATTATGCCACTCCCTAAGTAAATATTGCATCATTAAGTAGTCCTACATATGATGTGTATTTTAAAATGAAGGTTTTTTTGGAATATTTTTTAATTAATTTTATTACTTAAAAAATAGTAATATACTATTCCAAAAAAGTGGGTGGTAGAGTCTACTTAGAACAAAGTCCGAAAATAAGATGAAAATATTAAGAAAGATGAAAAGCATTTGAAATGAAACTAAACCCAAACATCAATAAATATTTATTTATTCTAATTAAATAAAAATATTCAATTAGTACAAATTAATCTAAATAAAGATAAAATAATAAAAAAATTAATTAGCTATAACATGATATTTGATTATTTTTGATAGTTATTTCATTTATATTTTATACTTGTGGTTAAAGCATGGTATCTCATAACCATGTTTAAAAAATAAATTTACTTTAAATCTTACATTTTTAAAGATATGCATTTTTTATCATTAATATCGATTTTGGTTTGTGAAACATTTATATCTTTGAGCTAAAAATTTACATAACTAATTTATTGTAATTTGAGTTACACTTTTATTAAGTGTTATTTTTTTTTCTAATTATATTTTATCAATGCTAAATCAAGTGTTCCCTAGTCTTGTTGATCACAAATTTTTGCATTAATTTAGTATCACTATATTGGGTAGATCAAATATGTATGGGCATAGTGTCACTTGTTTTCATAATGAGTTTCTCATCAAATCAAGTTTCAACTAATAAGCATGAAGTCCAAGTTGCAATAAAACATGTTATGTTTTCTTAAAAAATCATGTTCATTTTTTTGTTTTGAACCCTTTTGTAGAACATCATGTCATGCTTTCCAAATAATTTTAGTTCTTTCAAATCATATCAAATGTTGTTACTTTATCAATTTAGAATTTTTGTTGACACAAGTTTATATAGACCTCATCAAATCTTAGGATTTTTCTTTCTTTTATTTTCTTCTCTTGAATAAGAGATAAACCCTATTGATTCAAAACCTCTCCTTTTTTATCAATTGTCATCCAATTAAAGATCAATATCTTGTCCTCATCATACATGTTAGTGTGAATTTTTTTTTTGTACATCTAGTTACCATTTATCTAGTTCCTAGACCTGGTAGATTTATTCACACTAGCTTAGGTTCACTTAGTTATTTAGTTATTTCACCTCATAGACACATGATCAATGCTCACACTTGTAATCAAGTGTTTTACACATGTCACATCTCTTTAAGGGTTAGTTAGTGTTTCTATTCCACCTTTCTTCTTCCTCCTCCTACATACACTTGAGGAGATATCATTGTCCATTCTCATGTTTTATGATAAGTTTTGGCTATTTCTTATTTCTTGAATTCTCTAGTGGAGGATTTTCAATTTTGTATCCATAGTTTGCTACTCCAATATGGTATCAGAGTATTGATTCACAAGTTCTTAATTTTTGGTGAATTCAACACTAAGTCATATCAATGAAACATTGTGGAGCTAAGCAAACAACATTGTTGTGTCTAAAAGGTCTAGAAAATGAAGAATAACCTTTTGTTTCATAAAAAAAGGGTTTTACATTTTTGGTACTTGTGCCTTACAAAACCATATGAATCTATATGGATCCAAATTTTTAAAAAATGCTAAATATTTATAATATATGGGGCCTTAGCTCAACCACTCTCTACTAATTTATTGGTCCCTTATTTCATAAGTTTTTACAATATTATTGGGTTTGTGGCCTATCTTGAACGAAATTTGTTTTATTTTCTACTATTCAAAACTTTACTTGAATCTCTTACCAACATTTCAAATTGGATCTCGATGGTGTCACTACTATGTATGCAGGGTTTAAAAAAAAATCATTGAGCATTTGGTTTGTATCGATCAAATTTCAAATCCATTTCTAGGATTTTTTTTATATGTATGACTTTTTTAAGGCTTGGTGAATACAAAATATACAAGGTTTTTTAAGAGGTGACCAAAAAGAAGAGTTTTTGTAAGGCCTTTCTAATGTTTAATCAACTTGGTGTTTCATGGATAAACACTCAATTTAAAGGAAAGATTCCTAACTAAACAGTTCACTAAACCCTCGCAAAGACTTCATTTAATTATTGACCAGGGCTTCATAAGTTTGCGATGATCCTTACATTGTATGTGCACCCAGGGACTCTACACGACCTATATTGTTAGATATAGGTGGTTTACACATGTGCATAAAATAAGAAATGCTAAAAAGGAGAGTAAAGCATGAACTTGCAAAATAGAGTAAATAACTTAATCGTCCACCTATGCTATGGGTACTCTCAACTTAGTGTTGTTACTAGTTAACTGCTAAAACCTGAACTCTACAATAAACTATACAACTAACTATTGACTCTTCACAACTCAACTAATTAACTACTTTGGAGCTTGAATCAAAGTAATTTTACAAAACACACATAACCATGAATCTATTTGAAATGAATACAACATGAAGCATCTACTCTAAAAATGAAAATAAGAGTGGACAATACCTTGAGTGGCCCTTGCTCAAGCTGTTGTTCCCACAAAATAAAACCAAATAAAAGCTACTGAATCAACTGATCATAATAGTAGACTGAAAACATCTTTATTGTATTGATAAGTGAACACTCACAATATGACAGGAATCTCTAATAGATTTACCATTCAAAAATTTATATTCATTACAATAGTAAACTAAAAATTGTCTTACTAAAGCATGAAAATTGAGGATACACTCCAATTGCAATTTTATAACTAGATTTACTCCTCAACCATCGATTCCCAGATATAGGTCTGGGAGGATATTTATTTGTATAAGGACTCAAAACTGAAATTAAAACATAAAACTAAATGCTAGTGTCCACTCTCCTCAAGAATAGGAGGTGAATGAGTCTTTGCAACTAAACTGTTATTAAAAGAACAACATAAAGGAAGTTGAAGCAAGACTCTTACTCAAATGGTTTTGACAGAGACATAATCAAATTATCAAGTCATATTTGTAAATTCATCTCTTTGAAATCTATGGAGGTTGTATTGTAAAGTCATCTCTCTAAAATCTGCAACTACATCCACTCCTCCTTTTATCTATCTCAAGTAGTAACACCCATTACATGAAATCCTCACCCATTTGATATTTTCTACTTGTTATGCATGCATCTCCATTATCTAATGTGGTACTGGATAAAGGAGCATGGGTGGATGAAAGGTAAGCGCTAACCAATTGAGTCCATTGTCTCTGGAAATTTCTATATATTTACAAGATCTTTCAAGTATATGGCTATAAAGTTGTACTAGGAGTGTGGTTCCTTCTTTTGCAATTCAAGAGTTAACTCTATCCATCTTTCTTGTACAAACTTGAAGGCATAGTGGATGAGTCCTATAGCTAGTTGTTGCATCTTGACATAGTAATTTTCTCTAATGTTCATTATTTTTCTGCCTACACCCTTATTCTTTAGGAGATCTGTCCATTCTTCTACAATTGCACTAGGATCCTTTGACTCTTTATGAATATGTAGAGCAATAGATTTTTCTCTTTCAATATAGTCTTGCATTATCTCACCCCTTTGTTGTTCATTCCTGAAATAAGAGGCCAATACTCTAACCTACAAATCTCCCAAAAATATTAATGGGTTCCATTCTGTATCATCTGGCATAGCAAGATTATGCAAGTGAAACTCACATAGTTGATCTTGCATATCTAGTGTAGAGGCAGATAAAATTTCTAAAAACACAAATTTCTTATTCAAAGCATTTGGCAAGCCAATGCTTAATTAAACGAATTGGAAACATAAGTAATTTTCTTGCAAATATAATGCATATACCCTAGCAGGAGGTCTATATTTCAATATTTGTGCAACTTTATCTGCTATTTCCTCAATTCTTATTGTTAATTTCTTCACTTTTGTTTTCTATTTCTCAAGGGCCCTAGTGTGGTCAACTATCATATCTGCTTTTTCCTTCTCCCAATCTTTCCTTTGTTGAGAGAATTCCTTAGTTCTTTTCCACAACTCATACACTAGGGACACTACATACCCTAAGGACACTATAGTGGGACTAGTTGGAGTTCTAATTTGAGGACTTCTTCTTTAGATACAATTTCCTTATTACTTGCTTTAATAATGAAAAGCTATGCAAGGATTTCTAATTTAGACCCATGCCCAAATGTATGTAGTTTCTCCTCTAATTCCTTGATTTTTATGTCCCTTTCACTATCCTTTTGCTAATATTACTTCACCAATTCTTCTAGTTGTTTTATCCTTTCAAGTGTCTCTTACAATTCCTTCTTGTTGGTGTAAATAAATTCTCGTACCTAGGTAATTCATTACTAGGATACTTAGGGGACTTATTTACATGTTAAGTTTACTTAGGTCCTATGAATCTTTCTAGAAGGTGTTAGTTGTCATTAGTTGTTACCTTATCTTTTGACTTGTAACACATGTGACCTAGGTAGTTGTGATAAGTTGTCTCATGTCATATGATTAAGACACTTGTCATAATCTTATGACATCTCATGTCTCACCTTTCCTATATAAGCAAGGGTCTCTCATACATTGTACACACATCAATTAAATCATAATTGATAAGAATATAGTTTATTCTTATTATATTTATATTCTCTCTTTGTGCTTTCTATTTGGCCTCTAGATCTTGGTAGGCTATCTCCATAGCCAATTCTAACATGGTATCAGAGCGGATTGGGTGCCATTGGATAACCTTTTTTTTAGAGATCTTGGTAAATATTGAAAGGTTGAGTATGCTCTTCCTTTGCATCGTATGATGATCTAGAGAATAAAAAAACTTGATAGAAATACTAGATTTTGGGGGGTTCCTCTTTGTGGCTCTTTATTGTAGTTTCAAATTGGAGCTTGTTGGTGCAAATTTGATTTCAACATTGAGTTTAGAGGGTTCGAGAAATCGGTTGTCTTTTTTTTTGTGCAAATCAAATATATGAGGCCAAATCTATGAGGGTTTGAAGCTGAAGAGTGGCTGCTAGATCCAAAAGGTAGTTGCATTTTTGGAGCATTTTGGGTCAAATCCGACCTTGCCGTCATGTCCAAAAGGGCCAAAAACCATAAGATCGACTACCAAATTGTCCAAATTAGAGAAGTTGTCCACTAAGGCAACAATTTTTTTCCAAGGAGTCGTACAACCCCCTAGGTCGCATTATAATTGCCTGTGGTACGATTTAGAAAAAAATAAAAATTGTGTAAATATTTTTTAAAAAATTATTTTTTGAAAAATTTGTAGTTTTTTTATTAAACATTGTAAAAGGTTTAAAAAATAATAATAATAAAAAAACCTTTATAAAGTTTGCAGACTCTAAAGTCTGGCACAGGTACAGGAGCACCTGCGGGCCTCATAGGAGCCACGCGACACCTCCCCATAGGCCTGCACCAAACCTACGGGCCCTCCAAATCCCTGTAGGCCAGTAAAATATAAAAATCTATTAGATTTATTAACCAAACTTGCAACTTTATAAAAATTGAAAAAATAAAGAATTCGACAACCGGTGTTCAAGAATCCCATTGACAAAATATTTTGCAAGTAAAGCAGATTTTGGGCATCACTAACTCAGGAGAATATTCTTGAGGAATATTTTGGCAATCAAGATTCCAATCCCGCTTAGAGAATATTTTGACGTTGACAAAGCATATTCTGGGGGAAGAGTATATTATTTTTTGATGCCTTGCAAACCGTCAATTTTAAGCTTGTGTTTGGGTGACATTTGCATGACGTCAATGGTTTTCTAAATTTTTTTCCCCCCCTCTCCAATGGAGTTTTTATTTTTGCAGTTGATTTTCAAATGACCATAACTTGCTCATTTTGACTCCTTTTTTCAAGATTTTTTTATTTATTTGGGATAATGTTTCGTTCCCTTCACAATGGTGCAATTGGATTTTGGTTTCGGTCTCTAGTTTTTCCAAAAAATGCAGATTCTCATAGGTGTTGCTACTTCATCCTCATTTTGGGAACTTCAGGGGCTCATATCTTGCTCCTACAGTAACATTTTTGGGTGTAGTTTTTTTTTTAAGTGCATAATTTTTTGTGTACTTTTTAGTGATATGATCAAGTTGATCTCATTTTGTACCAAAAAATTTACTTGATTATGTGGCCTATTTTTTGCATCTACATGTACCAAGATCAAGACCACTTTGTTGTTTTTGGAAAGTGGCACCTATAAACGCACTAAATATAAAGTGCCAAATCATATCTAGGGGGGTTTCTTGATTGAGTGATTTGGGGGGGTCTCTTGGCACATTCTTTTGATCTATTTTCTCGTGCTCTCTTGTTTTCATGGATTATTCTAAGGTTCCTTTGCTCACATCATATAATTATTCAACATGGCATCAAAATGCATGGAGTATTCTAATGACTAAAGGTCACTCTCTATATGTTGAAAATAAGGTACCTAAACCTAAAAATGTAGATAAAAAGATAAAATGGATGATTGTACATACCAAAGCTCTTGGATGTCTTCATAGACTAGTTTCTTAAGATTTCTTGTTTCAAATTGAATCATGTAAAAATTCTCATGAAGCTTGGGAAAAATTGAAAACATTGTATGGTACTACAGATGAAGTAAGAGGCTATCAAATTGATAATGAATTGATGAGCCTTGATCCTAAGAACTTTGACAACATCTAAGACTATATCGCTAGGGTTAATGATCTAAGAGAGCAATGTAAAGCATGTGGAATTGATAAGGACATTTAGTTAGTCTACAGTACAATGAACAAACTTGGTCCTGATTATGCTTCTTTTGTTTCTAGCTTTCATACTCATAGATTGACTATGGGGTCTGCATATACTACACCTTCATTTGAATCATTTTCTAAGATGTTGATACATGAGCAAACAAAGCCTATCTCAATTTGGGTCTCATCAAGACTTCTAAATCTTAGGCATTGTTGGTTAGTTAGGTGAAAGAATCAGAATTAGATAAGAAACAAAAGAAATCAAAGAATAATCAACATTCAGATCAAGCAAAGAAAAAATCCTCTTCTAAAGGGGAATCATCTAAGAAGGAGAGGCCTAATTGTGCATATTGTAAGAAGGATGGACATGAAGAAGGATATTGATGAGTTGAAACATCTTCTAAAAAATAATCACATTGATTTGCCTTATGGAATGTATGAATCACCTCCTTCTCCTTCAAAATAGTCTAAAAAGGACAAAGGTCAAGCTTCTACATCAGGAAATAAAGGAAATGCTCTTTGTGCTTTTTTAATTCATGGATCAGGGAGATGGCTTCTAGATTTAGGAGCATCTACTCATATGGCATCTTCACAGTCCATATTCTCTTCTTTTAAGCCTTGTACTATGTCTCCTATCTTGATGGGAAACGATACATACATGAGTGTAATTGGGAAGGGGTCTATTAGTTTTGGGGATAACACTTTCCAAGATATCTTGTGTGTTGCCCATTTGACAATCTTCTTTCCATATATCAAGTTACACATGGTGGAGATGGGAGGACTGTGGAGTTCACACCTGATTCAATCATCATTTGAGACTTGGAGAGTAGAGAGATAATTGCTACTAGGATGGTTGATCATTCATCTTGGTTGTATACCTTTGCAATTTTTTCCTTTGATGGTGAGATTGTTCCTTCGGTTGTTGATCACACTTATAGTATGAACCATGATTCAAAAAAGACATTTGGCTTCTTGAACTTGGGAATACTCACATCAGATCTAGTTCTTGAGTCATGCATTCTATCTCCTCCATCTATTGTTGTACCTGAGGATGCTTGTATTGCTACATATATGGCTTCTTGTGATTCAGTGCAACAAGATCCTCATTGCATTTCAAATTTGGCTACTTTAGATGGCTTCTTGACAGGTATTTAAAACTTGTTTGTTGAGTCTCATATTGTAGATTTGGGAGACATCATTGATGAAATTCATCTTCTCTTTGATGGAGAAGGTCCTTCTTGAGTTGTTACGAGGGAACACTTTGAACCTCTTGTTCATTCTTTACACAATCATTCTTTGTAGTTTGACGTGATTGTGGATACTTTTGGATAGCATTTGGAGGAGGCTTCTTTGTCTTCAGAGGGGATATCATTGTTTTTGGATTGTGTTCTACATTCATCTCTACTAGATTTTGAATTGTCTTCTTCAGCAATGTGGCTTAGAATGCCTGTTTTGAGTGTGTCAAATTCAACATCGACATGGAGACACTTGAGCATGCTTCAGAGACATCACATATTATCCATCTTCTTGACATCTTGCATATCATCTTGGTTTTGTTTCTTCCTAAGGGGAGGAACATTGTTCAACAAGATTGGATTATCTTCGTCATTCAATGTCGAGCTTCTACCATCATTTTAGGAGACTCACCATTGACGGGCGGGATGCATTGTATCTCTTCTTCTTCTCTCTTATGGGGGGATCTTTTTCCTCACATGGGGTTTTGGCCTTCTCATGCACCATTGAGAGCATTTATTTTTTGTAATTTCATCTCTCTTTTAGAGAGGAGTTTTGTCCCACTGGGTTTTCTCCTTTTCTCCATTTGTGAGAAATTTCATTTGTATTTGTACATGGGTACCTAACATGGCCTAGTAGCTAGGACCCATCCTTGCATCTTTGTGTCATTTGCATAATAATCTACTCCCTAAGTTGCACTTGAGGGGGGTGTTGGTGTAAATAAAGTCTTGTACCTAGTTAATTCATTACTAGGATACTTAGGGGACTTGTTTACATGTTAAGTTTACTTAGGTCCTAGGAATCTTTCTAGAAGGTGTTAGTTGTCATTAGTTGTTATCTTATGTTTTGACTTGTAACACGTGTGACCTAGGTAGTTGTGATAAGTTGTCTCATGTCATATGATTAAGACACTTGTCATAATCTTATGACATCTCATGTCTCACCTTTCCTATATAAGGAAAGGTCTCTCATATATTGTACACACATCAATTGAATCATAATTGATAAGAATACAATTTATTCTTGTAATATTCATATTATCTCTTTGTGCTTTCCATTTGGCCTCTAGATCTTGGTAGGCTATCTCCATAGCCAATTTTATCACTTCTTAATATTTCTTTCCTCAATAAACAATTCTTCATCCTTTTCCAAAAAATGGTCATCATCTCCCATGGTATATTCACAACCCTCACTATCAAGACTCTGTGGGGTTCTTTTCCTCATTATCTTTGCAACAAATACATCCTCTGAATCAGATTTAGAGGTTCTTGTGAAATACCATGATTTTTTGACTAGTGTATGTACATTTCTAGGGACACCTCCCTTTAATTATGAATATGTCTCCACTATCACAACATCTTCCTTTCCCTATTTCTTAATTGACCCTCTCATGACACCTTTCTTCTTCAGGTGATGCGAATGCCTAGGCTGTGTGGATTTATTTTGCCTTCTTGTAGGTGCAAAAGAGGATTCAATTTTTATTTTTCTAGTTCTTGGTGTTTTTTTAGAGGTGGGTGTTTCTTGTGGCTCCCCTAATGCAAGTTCCTTACTAGGAGTTATAGGCTTAATGTCTTCCAAATCTTGCTCTTTTGGATCCCCTATGCTATGGGTAGGTGAAGCAATATGCAAGCTAGAGGGCAATTACCTCTCTACAACAATAGGGTATTCCATATTTTGTTCTTGGCCCCTATTCTCTTCATTGGGTGTTATAAGGATGCCATTAATGTCATGACAATCAATAAATTTTTCCCAAGAAATATTTGGAAACTAAATTCTCAAAATTCTTTTTACTAGTAATGTAACCAAGTATAAATGTGATACTGTTGTATCATGCCTTTTTCTTTTATACTCAGAGGCCATTCTTTTCAACAAATTGTAAAGAAAATTTGGAATAGTTACTCTCCTATCATGGGGAAGACAACTAAGCGATTTAAAGTGCACTATATATAACAAGGACTGCCTACCATCACATGTTAAGTATTTGACTATATAAGTAGCTACTGAGGCCTAGAGCCAGGGTAAGGATAATATTTTTGTACCTTGGGATGATAAGTCTAGCTTCCCGCTTGGTTGAAAAAACTCATTCCTGGTAGTGATAGTGTCTACTCTCACTAGAAATTATTCTCCCTCTTGTGGTAGTCTTGATACCTCAACTATTCCAACCTCAAAAGCATCCACTCTTAATCCTTGCATAATGGCTTCATCATTTTGCAGAGTAGAAGCAAATAGTTGTGTCATGGGTTCATTGAACTCTATTAATTTCAAGAAGTATTTCAACCAACCAAATTGTTGGAAGATACACAAACATAACCTATCCTCCAATAACTAGTTGTATGTTGAAGGTTCCCTTTGAATAATGTGACCACCCATGGCAGTGTTATGCTTTTCACAATAATGCTCTATTCTTCAATTTTGCTCCAATTCTCCTCAATTTTGTTGTCTTGGTTTTACACCACTTCCATACACCAATTCCACTAAACTGTATCTTTTCAATTTAGTTGGTTCTTACCCTTTTCTTCCCCTCTAATCTTGTAATGTTTGAAAATAGGGAAAATAGAATGGAAAAATCTTACAAAATGGATTTTGTTTGGAAAATTGAGAAAAGTTGAAAATCAAGAAAGTATCACTCCTCCCAACTAATGGTATTAAGTGTTTGCACTTAATTGGATGGTTCTTGGTGAAGGATGATATATAATGAATTGTAAATATCAAAATAGATATGAAGCATGCAAGCATTAATATATAAACATGTAAAACATCAATAATCAACTATGTCAATTATGGAAAATTAATGTATGTACCCGTAGAAATATGTTGAACTGAAAATTAGCTCATGTAAAATTGTAGAGTACTGCCCACAACAAGATTTGATGTGACTTGACTTAATTGCAAATACATGGTGTGTAGTGTATGATGGTATGGAAAGGCTGCAGTATGTATAGGTGATGGAAGATGAAATGAGTTGTAAGGTGCATGGAAATTGAAAAAGGTGATAAGAATTCAATGTGTGAGTAGGTGTAATAGGCTACATATAGTGAAATGATAGATGTGAAGCCACAAGTATGGAGGAATAGAGTTGGTAATATTACATAGGTGATTAATTCAATTAGCAATTTTAAATTTGTTGTCAAATAAGTGCTATAGGTTCCTTCAACAATAGGTCCCTTTCTAAATTTTATCACCTTTAGGCTTGAAGCTACAGGTTCCCACTACTTTGACTGTCTAGAAAGAAAAATGAATGTGTTATTGTTGTCATTAGTGTAGTGTGTTCATGCAAATTTTGTGTGTGATATTATTCTTGTGAAATATCAGTGGGTGAGTTGTGTAGCTCACCAACTGATTTAGTTGTGGAACTTGTACTGTCTAATGTTGAAACTTTGTGATCAGGTCCTATCTCCATGTCAGATTCATTGTCATCTTGAGATTCATACTTTTGAATTAATGAAAGAAGGAAATCTTTGTTTTGTAGTGGCTTCTTATAAAGCTTAATCCTATGTCCATTAACCAGTAATGAGAATCTAACTTCATCAATTGTCTGCAATTGGACTAATGCATTAGGAAATACTTGTTGTATCTCATATGGGCCAAACCATCTTGTTTGTAACTTCCCCTTATAGTCCTTGTACCTAGATTCATGAAGGACATCCCAGTCTCCTACACTGAATTCTTTTGTCTTGATAAATTGATCATGTCATCTAGCTCTTTGATTTTGGACAACTTCAGTGTGGTTAATGGATTCCATTCTAATTTCACCAAGTGCATTCAAGTTATGTAGCCTCTCCTTTTATGCTGTTGTAAAGTCCACGCTTAGTTTTATTGCCGTCCTCAATGTTTTATACTCAAATTCTATAAGAAGAACTATTTTCTTGCCACACACTAGCTCATATGGTGTAAACTCTATTGTGGATTTCCAAGTTGTTATATAGGCCCAAAATGCTTCTGGAAATATAGCTACCCAATCCCTCCTATGAATTTATATTGTCTTGGTCATAATTTTCTCAATTTCCCTATTTGTAACTTCTACCTACCCATTGGCTTGAGGGTGGTAGGGTGTGGACTTTCTGTGTCTAATCTCATACTCTTGAACTAATTTTGTGATTAACTCTAATGTAAAATGGGGTCCTTGGTTTGTGATAATTTCTCTTAGGACTTCATATCTTGTGAATTTGTCTTCATATAGAAATTTTCCACATTTCCATCTCTTGCAAACTGCAAAGCCTTAACTTCTACCCACTTTGTAAGGTAATATTTACATATAGATATGTACTCTTTATTGTTTTATAATGGTGATATGGGGCCAATGAAGTCTAATCCCCATTTATCAAATGGTGCTATTGCCAACTATGGCTGCAATGGCATTTCATTTGTTTTTGTTAGCCTTCCCATTATCTGACACCTATCACAACCCCTTGTATACTTCAGTGGTGCATTGTTATGAAGAGCTGGCCAATAATAGCCAATAATGAGAATCTTAAGTGTTGTCCTCTTTGTTGCAAAGTGTCCCCTATAGGGTTCATCATGCCATGCTATGAGGATATCATATACCTTATCTTCTTTGATGCATCTCCTTATTATATTATTTGGGCCTATGTAGAATAGATAACCAACTATCTAAGAGTATGGGAAAATTTTGTGAACTAATTATCTCTTTTCTCTAGGTGAGAAGTGTGGTGATGTTTTTCCTACTACAAGATAATTGGCAATATTTGCATACCAAGGTGTGTGCAGAGATAGAGAAAACAAGTGCTCATCTAGGAACGAGTCATCAACAACATCTTATTTTGACTTTGTTGTTAGTCTAGATAGGAAGTCTACAACTATATTTTCTTTTCTTGGTTTGTCAACAATTGTGATATCAAATTATTATAGTAACAATAGCCATCTAAGTAATCTTCCTCCAACCACTAGTTTGTTCATGAGATACCTTATTGTTGTGTGATTAGCATGGATGAACACTAAATAGCCTGTTATATAATTTCTAAAATTATTGATTGCATAAACTATTGCCAATATCTCCTCTATCATTGTATATTAAGTTCTACCCCTTGTAAATTCTTATTAATGTAATATATGGCATACTCTTTGTTACCTTCCTTTTTTCCAAGCATTGCCCCTATAAAAAAATCAGAAGCATCTGTATGGATGTGAAAAGGTAAGGTCCAATTTGGTCCTCTCAAGATAGGGGTTTTAGTCAAGGCTACCTTGAGTGCTTCAAAGGAGGTTTGACAGACATTTTTCCATTCAAATTCTACATCCTTGGATAGGTAAAACATATAGTGGGGCTACAATTTTACTAAAGTCTTGGATAAATCTCCTATAGTACCCAACATGTCCTAGAAAACTTTTAACATCCTTTTGTCTTTGAGGCATAGGGTGTTGATATCACTGCAATTTTGTTTGGGTCCACTTGAATTCCTTCATTTGAGACAAAATTTCCCAACACAATCCCTTGTGTCATCATCATGAAGCATTTCTCATGACTCGGGGATAAGTTGCATTCTTCACACCATTTTAGGAGTTTTTCTAAGTTTCCAAGTGCTTCATCATATGTATTCCCATAGGTTGTGAAATCATCCATATAAAATTCTATGGAATCATGTGCAAAATTTGAGAATATACTTAGCACTACTCTTTGGAAGGTGGATGGTGCATTACATAATCCAAATGGTAGGATAGAATAGGAATATGTGCCCCAAGGGTAGTAAATATTGTCTTGTCTCGATCTTTTGGAGCAATCTTAATTTGGTTATAGCCACTAAATCCATCTAAAAAGGAGAAGTATTTCTTACCAGCTAGTGAATCAAGTACTTGGTCAATGAAGGGTAGTGGAAAGTGGTCTTTCCTAGTGTCAACATTCAATTCTTTGTAGTCTATAGACACCCTCCATTTTCCTCCTTTCTTTGTGATTTGTAATTAAAGGGTTACAAATAATTTGCACTTTACTCCTAATTACAGATTTTATCCTGATCGCAAATAGAATTGCGTGGTTATGTATTTTAACCTTTGAAATTACAGAAATTGGGTTCACTTAATCCTTTGCACAAATTAATAACGTTAACTAATAACTTAAAGAACGAAATTGAAACTGAAAGAATAAGCGAGAATAATGAGACAACAACAAGTTTGATAATGGAGTTCACCCATATGTTTGGGCTATGTCTCTGGGTCTGCTTCTCAATGAGGAACCACTTTATTAATGACGCCAAGCTTATTCACTTTATTACATCATCCAAGCTTCAAAATCTGCATTACAAATTCTCTCACAATATCTTGCCAACACCTTCAAAATTCCTTCCCAATATGCTTAAGTTCCACCATAATCAATTCCCAAAAGAAAATTGCCTGTTCACAAGAGCAAAATCTCCCCCTTAAATACATCAATTTTTACTAATATGGTTCATAACCATATGATTTTACAAAATCAACTATATCTCCCATTTACAATAGTAAGTCTTTGAAAATCCCCCCAATTACAAGAAAAAATCTCTCGGAAATAACCTTCTCCCTTTAATTCATGGCCCTTATAATTTTGGGCTTACAATATCCTTTTACAAAAAAAAAACTTTACAAATCTCTTGTTCCTGAATAATAGCTCTTATTTTTATGAGCTTTACAAAAATAATCTTTCAAATCCCTTTTTAATAATCTTCAAGATTATTTTAAGCCCTTTCTTTTATATTATGTAAACAAGCTTTAATATTCTAAAGGATTAGGCCCTTATTTATAGGGATTAGTATTTTAATTTTGGATTTTCTACTTTTATTTGGGGGTTAAATTCTTTAAACTTAGGAGATTCAGGCTTATTCATTATTGTTTTAAAGGGTTTAATTTTTTAATTTTTAGGAGATTTGGTTTTAATCCATTGTCTTTAAATCCCACAAAATCTGCTTGGGATCCCACAAAATCCACTTGGAATCCCATAAAATGGATTTTGTGAAATAAAATAAACCTCCACCACTTTATTTCTCAAAAATAAAGCATGGTGTAGTGGTGGTAGGTGAATTTAGTGAGTGGGATCCACATTTTTGCCACATCACCTACACTTGCCATGTTAGCATCCAGTCAACCTTTAACTTTGATTGGCCATATCTTTGTCGTACGAGCTCCATTTTTGATGAAATGAATCATGGCAACGAGCTCTTCGACATGATGCTATTTTTGACCATTTTTGAGATGATCAAAATTCTTGCCTTTGACTAGCCCATATACCAGGTTTGACCCCAACTTTGACCAAGCATATCTTGGGCATACGGTCTCCTTTTGACGCGATTCCAATTGCGTTGGGACCATGTAGGTGAGCCTTATGCGATGGAGCTAGTTCTTTATGATTCTAAGACTATGAAATTTTGAGGTCTTATGGATCCTCCTAGATCACTTTGGAACAATCACTAGAGGTGACATCCATTCACTATCAAAAATAGGGTAGATGAAGCTGACATCTAGTAAATTTTGCAATTATGATTTAACTATGTCTTTGACTATAGGGTTCATTCTCCTTTGGTGTTGTCTTATGGTTTAAAACCATCATTGATATAGATCCTATGCATGCACAAGCTTGGGTCTATCCCCTTCATGTCATGATAATCCCATGCAAAGGTTGGTGCATGTGCTCATTCATCAGTGAAGTTTATTGTGTTTGAGTCAATTGACTATTAACATTCAATGGTTTACCTAACATTATCTCTAAGGTTGTGGATGATTTTTGAACTGATGAAAGGTTGAGACTTGCTATATTTGGAACACATTGTTGTGGTAGAAAAGTATGAAAAAGTTGAGATACTAACTCAGATGAACTGGTAGGGATGAAATTTTGTAGGGGATCTTGTAGACATGTTAGACAGTCCTGATGCTGTAGGTCCCTACCATAGTTTTGCATAATGTTTACTATCAAACCATCTTCATCCTAGTTCTTTAACAAAGGATTGCGTTCAATAGTCATTAGGGTTTGTAAGGAATATTGATCTTCCTCATCTAGGTTAAGCCAAATGGTTTATTCTAGGTTTGCATGTGGTTGGGTTGGTGGATAAAGGACCAACTTCTTAGTCACATTCCCATTAGAGATAACCATATTCCCATACTTGCAACTTATAAATGTATCTATTGTTGCAGACCATGGTCTTCCTAGGATTAGGGGATAACCTACAAGATTAGCTTTAGGTTGTAATACCATGAAATCTATAGGGTACTCCCATGAATCCAGTGTTATCACAAAGTCTTCAATTATACCGTCAAGTTTAACTATTGACCTATCTTCCAACTGTGGGATAATGGGTGTAGGTGTGAGCTCTATTAACTATAATAGTTGCATTGTCTCTTTAGTCATGACATTAATAGTTGATCCCAAGTCAATCAAGGTGTTCTTTATGAGAGCATCATTTATCTTAACATCTACTATAGGATTCACAAGGTTTGCATACTTGGGGATAGTTATGTTTCCCAACATAATATCTGTAAATTGTCCTAAGGCATGTACAATTTAAGGGTCTTTTCATTTTCTTCCCAACTTCTTTAGGCACAATTCTCTCACTATTTTAATGTAATAGGTACCTCCTTGATTACTTGAATGAGGGGGATTTTGATGCAAGCATATTTAAGCTGATCTAACATATCAATTTCAACTTGTGTTTGATGCCTTTGAATAGCTAATCATTTAGGGGGAATGGAGGCTCTTGACTTGTATTAGTTGGGTTAACTTGATTTGACTCAGTCTCCTTAGGTTGGTTGTCCAAGGCCTCTATTGGTGGTTCCTCATCAACCAACTCAACAATTTGAGGGGAAGAAGGCCTAGCCAATGTTTTCCCTAATTTTAGGTGGTCACTCACCTCTACCCCATAAGTAGGGTATTGAATAGCCTCATTAGCATAGGCCTGCTAAACAGGCTTGTTATTTGGGTTAGGTGCAGGTTGTGTTGGTAGCTGAGGTTCTTTAGTTGGCTATGGTGAAGCATGTGATGGATTTGGTATAATGCCTTGTTGTTGTGGCTACAAGGGTTATTGTGGCTATTGGTAATTCAAGTTTTGTTTTTTCCATTTTTGACCTCTTTTCCATTGACATTTCCATTGGTTTTGTTGAAGTGGCCATTGAGGATTGTAGTTAGGTCCTTGGAATTTTTTTGTGGCCACATGCTTTTCTATTGTTGGTTCCAATTTGGTTGATGATTTTTCTATTGGTTTTGTGGATTTTCTCAAGGCTAAGGATTCCAACTAGAGAAATTTGAATTACTAACTAGAAATGGAATGTTATAAGTCAATGGGTATGGAGGCATGCCTTGTCTTGGCTACCATGGTTTCCTCTGAGCAATGTAGAACACTTGTCCATCTTCATCTTCTAGTGCATGAATGTTTTGTTTTTATTGCTTATCTTCAAAAATACTTTCCACTCTTTTGCATTTGCAGATAGCTTTTCTCTGCCTACAATGTGGGCAATATTTTGTAAGGGTTGCCTCTACCTCTTCTTGCTTTTTTATTTATATGTAAAGTATCCAACTATGTAGCCAAATGGATAATGATTTCTTCTTTCATGTTGGACAAAAGATTACTCAATTTCACTCTAGAGACTCCATTAGATGTCTTGTTGATTGGAGATATCATGTCTACTCTAGTCCTTTTAGTAAAGATCCTTGAATAGTTCCTACAAACCTTGCAAATCTCTTCAAAATGTAGTTGTGATATATCTCTTGACCCAGTAAGTTAAGGGCATCCATGCAATCATCATTAACTCATCTTAAAAACACTAGTTTCAGGGATTCATCTAAAAGCCTATTTTGTGGAGACTTCTTTAAGAAAAATTGGAATCTTTCTACATAGTCCTCCAATTGTTCATCTTCTTTTTGTGTCATTTTGAAAATATCATCTCTTTTCCTATTAGTTCCTCTACAATAATCTTGATACTTTTCTAGGAACTTGGTCATCATAGTATTCCAATTTGGAACATCATCTCTTCCTAAACCCATGAACCATCTTAGAGCAACATCCTTCAATGTTGTTGGAAATAGTTTCAGCCTAAGTGCATCTTTTGTGTAATCATAAATTCTACAAAGCACATCAAACTCAAACAAGAATGTATTTGGGTCCTCTGTGACCAACCCATAGAAGACATGTAATGTTGAAGGAGATATATTCTTCAAGGTAGTTGCTCTCTCCTAGTTGGTAATGGGGAACTCAAAGGTTACATTATTTGGTGGGTCTTCCACTGCTGCAATAGCCATAGTGATAATATGTGTGGGAAAAGTCTCCTCTATGTCTAACATGGATGTTGGTGTTAGGGATGGTTCTTCTTCAAGAATATCCTCACTCTGTTCACTCTGATCACTAATATCCTCCAAAGCTTGGTGTATTGAGGGGATAAATTTTCCTAAAATGTCTCTCTACCTCTATATATAATAGGTGTGACTCTTTAGATCAAAAAATATAGCACATTGTTAGTGATAGGTTGTTTTTGGTGAACTAGAACCTAATTACCCTACTGCTTGAAAACAAAATACTAACTATGAAAGCTTGAAATAACATAGGAGAATCCTAAGTGTAGCACCATCCTCAGAAACGATGCCAAAAATGTAAGGCCTTTCTAATTTTCAGTCAACTTGGTGTTTCATGCACAAACACTCAATTCAGAGGGAAGATTCCTAACTGAACAATTCACTAAACCCTCACAAAGACTTCATTTAATTATCGACCAGGGCTTTGTAAGCTTGTGATGACGTTGGCACTGTATGTGCACCTAGGGACTCTACACAACCTATATTGTTGGATATAGGTTGTTTACACATGTGCATAAAACATGAAATGCTGAAAAGGAAAGTAAAGCATGAACTTGCAAAATAGAGTAAACTTAATTTGCCACCTATGCTATGGGTACTCTCAGCTTAGTGTTGTTACTAGTTAATTTCTAGAACCTGAACTCTACAATATACTATACCACTAACTACGGACTCTTCACAACATACTTTGGATATTGACTCAAAGTAATGTTACAAAAAATATATAACCATGAATCTATTTGAAATGAATACAACATGAAGCATCTACTCTAACAATGAAAATTGAAGTGGGTGGATAGTACCTTTAGTGGCCCTTGCTCAAGCTACTATTCCCATGTGATAAAACCAAATACAAGCTATTGAATCAATTGATCATAATAGTAGACTGAAAACATCTTTATTGCATTGAAAAATGAATGCTCACAATATGACAAGAATATCCAATAGATTTACCATTTAGACATACATATTCATTACAATAGTAAACTAGCAATTGTCTTGCTAAAGCATGAAAACTAAGGACACACTCCAATTGAAATTTAAACTAGATTTACTCCTCAACCATCGATCCCCAGATATAAGCGTGGAAGGAGATTTATTTGTATAAGGACTCAAAACTAAAATTAAAATAGAAAACTAAATACTAATATCCACTCTCCTCAAGAATAGGAGGTGAACAAGTCTTTGTAGTTCTAAACTGTAATTAAAAGAACAACATAAAGGAAGTTGAAGCAAGACTCTTGCTCAAACAATTTTGACAGAGACAGTCAAATTGCCACATGAGCATAATGATATTGACCCCTTCTTTCTCTATCATGTTTATTCATTTCCTTGGTGACTCACAATCTAACCTTGTCAATGATCACTTTCATTTATTCTGGAACTATTGCACGTTCATCAATTTAGACTCTCCCCTACTGCTCATAATCCTTTGGTTGCGAGTTGAGTGCTCCAGTTGCTACGGGTTACTAGTTGTAAATAGTTAGTTCCATCTAACATATATATACCATTAATAACCATGAATCAAACATAGGTTCATATCAAATTTCATAAACATTCACACATTTATCCATGCAAATACTAACATATTATAATCATATTTTCATTCACCAAGATCTGGTTTAGATTGCATTAAGGATATATAAATGTATAAGTTCAGGAATGTACATATGAAATAAATAGCTTGAAATGTCTTAAAGGTATGAACTAAGCAAGACAAGACTAGCTATTAATTAGTCTCACTAGTTGTGATCCTTTCAGTGCTTAATCTCCAAGAGTTCTTATTGAGCTCACCTGTGGGTCTTTTGGTGTAAAATTCATGTTTGACATAGCCATTTTTTCATTGTATAAGTTGTGAATTATCTATTTTAGCTTAGGCACTATTGACATGTGGAAGTGATAAGTGAGTCTGTTGTGTGAGCCAATAACTATTTGTAGACACCTACATTTGGCCACTTACATTTAGTCAAATTTATCCTTTTTCATCTAAATATCCTCTTATCTACATTACTATTATTTAATCAATACCCCTAAATTCCTCTAAATACCTAAGGTATTTAGTTAAATAATTAAATACTTTACCCTTTATTCCTTTCCTCCAAGGAATTAAATAAATAATCTACCCACCCCCCATAATCTACACCTAATCCTAATCCACCTCATAATCCCATCATTAAGGATGTGCACATTCCTAATCCATGATTATGATGTGTCACATCCTCCAACTTTTGCAAGTTGGCTCTTAATCCTCATTAGCCCCTAACTTTCCTCTAATCATTGATTAGCTATCCCAATCAACCCTTAGTCAACTCTTCCCATTCCCCAATGAATTTTTAATTCCTTTTTGTCTTCCCAAGGTCCTTTTGAGGAATTTTTAATTCCTCTCCCATCTCCCAAGGAATATTAAATTCCTTTTATCCTTTTCATGCACATTAAAAAGGAATTTTTAATTCCTTTAGTCAACTCTTGATCTTAACCCTTGATCTCCTTTCAATCTCCATTGTCCATTCCATCTCCCTTGGCTAAATGACTAACACTTAGCCATTTTTGCAAGGCTAACAATTCTCTCAAGCATTCATCCTCTCAATATCTCAAACATACATCTAACCTCCATAGCCAAATTCACCATTTTTGCATCCAAATCAAGCAAAATCAAGCCATTATGCTGTCAAAATCATTCTAGGAGCACACATATCAAGCCATCAACGAGGGCAAACAACTTCATCAAGCTCAAACAAGGTATCATTTTGGTATTTTATTTGCAAATTTGAGTTTCATCTTTAGCCCAATTTTGAGTGTTTTGTTTTGTTTTTATCTCTTGCCTAAGTTTATTTCTTGCATTCTAGATGGGGTAAAAACACTACACACACTATTATCTCAGAAATCATGGAATCTAGAGTCTAGTTTTTATTCCGTCTATATCATGAAAAGCATAAAGATTGAAATATTGGCTTGTGCATAGATTTTTCAATTTCCACAAGTTGTGCACATGCCTCCGTCTATCTACACATGGCCTGAGAAATGTCACCCTTGATAACAACTTGTAGTACCCCTCCATTTATGCCTATGCTTTCTGCTGATATGTTTTCACACTGTTAGACTATGATACTTTGTTTAGATATTTTGATCGCTGGTTTTGAGCGATAGTGGATTTATTCTGTGACATGAGGATACATTGTATGGTGATTATTGATTTTAGACATGCTTTGAGATAGTGTAGATGTTTATTTTCAGTTGATTATTGTTATGTATATGTTTGATGGACTAACAGTTATTTATTTCGTCAGTCTGATGTGACGTGTATTGGTGTGGAGAACGAAATCGCATCACTCGCTTGCGAGTGCCCTATGCTGTTTGTGATTTTCTCCGCATGGTGTGCCTGTTCAATGGTTTTTATATATATATGCATGTTATTGTTTGGTTGTAGGATTGTAGGTACATGACACCGACTCCACCTGGTTACTCAGGTCTGAGCGTGTCAAGACTCAACGAGATACATTGATTGGGAGATAGTAGTTTGGTTCACCCTAGTCTAGTCTATAACCTGGTCACTGTACATTGTCAGTTTTAGTTTGAGTCATAGGTTGTCTTGCATTCTTCTGTTTGGTTAATTGCTTGAAAGGAAAAATGTCAATTTAAATAATATTTTATTATGTTTTATTTACTGTTATTTAAATTAAATTTTAAATGTTAAAGAAATTAGTTTTGCAAGTCATTTAATTAATTAATTAGTTTGTTTGGTTAAATGGTTTGATCATAAAAGATTAAATTTATTTAATTAAATTAATTAATTAATTAACTTAAATTGTTTAAGTGTATGAATAGTTTTATTTGAAATTAAATAAATTTGTGGAAATGGTAATTTTTATTAATAAATAAATTTTGCATTAGAAAATTGTAAATTTTAAAATAAATTAAATTAATTAATTAAGGCATGCAATTTGAAATAGGCAAGATTGCCGAGAAGTGGTGGAGAAGATATTTTGCACTTCTCGACATGTGTGCCAGTGCATTTATTGAATTTTGTTGAAGAATTGTTCACGAGGTTAATTGGGATCTGGAAAAAATAGAGAGGGATTCTATTCTATTTTCTCTTCAGGGGAAAAATATCAGTGCTTTTGCAAAATTTTACTGTATATGCTTTTGGAATATTGTATACTTGTAAAAAAAATCTCTGCTTGCAATTTGGGTTTTGTTCTCGGGAAAAGTTTTGGAAGGCTACAGGAAACAGAGGCTACAGAGGTTCTCAGCATCAATTTAATTTTTAAAGCTTCAGGATATTAGGTATTCTTCTTGTGGATTAAATTTGTTGTTGTAAAAGAATATTTGTGAAAGAAATCTCTTTAATTTAAATCCTCTGTATATTTTTCAAGAAAAATACTTATTGTGTATTCCCGGAATGGGATTTAATAAGATTCTTTATTTTCTGGAAAAAGAGATTGTGTGAAAGGAAATTATTGAAATCATCTGGAAAATAAAATATTATGTGTTATGTGAAAATTTCCCCTATTTCCCTTGAAAACCCCGTTAAACTTCTAAAAAATCCTCTCTATGAAAACCTTGTTAAATTGTATAAATATATATATATATATAATAGATATATACATATATATTTATACATATATATTTTATTTCATTTATAAATTGGATTGTGGAAGAAACTCATTTTAAATTTTATGTTTATTTTATTTTGGAATCGTCGTACGGGCGAGTTGGGAAACGGAAATGAAAAATCCGCAGTCGAAATTTAATTAAATTCGTTTGTTTTAATAGTGAATGTATTTTAAAAAAATATATGTTAAAAGAAATTTGAAAGAGCCGAAGCTCTGTGTGGGCGGGGGCTACCCGTAGCCGACCCCGCAGGGGCACGGTGGCGAGGGCCGAGCCAGCGCCGCCCTTGCGGGTAGCGCACGACTCAGCCACCGCGGCCGAGCCTGTGGGGCGGGCTGCGAAGGCAGCCCTTTCCCACTGTGCGCGGGGTTAGGGCTTTTGCCCTAACTTCCATTGTGTATAATGTTTTCAATGCAATTTTTAAATCCGCGATTTGTTTTTTGTAATATAAATTTTATATTATATTTATTCTATATATAATATTTATAATTATTTGTATTTATTTAAATGTTAAAAATATATTGGAAGAGTTATTATGTATAAATGAAATACTTAAAAGAATGATTTATTAAATATCTAGAAATAGATATTATGACAATTGATTTATTTTGATTATGTTATTTGAGCTTAGAATGAACTTTTATTTTGAAGTATTTATAAATTTCATAATAATAAATGTTTATGAAATTAAGCAAAGCATAGATTTCATTTTTGGTGTTGAATGGAAAATAAATGATACTTTAAATGATTGATTTTGTGTATCACATATTTTGATTGATTGGATCTAGTATATCCTAATGTAGATCTTTAATTATCAATTTGCTTTAAATTTTTGTTTCCTTGTTGGGAAAATTGGGAAAGTATTAAATAAACAAGTCTTCCAGACCAACTTAATACCGTGGGGATTATGTTTGTTAAGTTGAATTCATATGTTGGCTAAGTTGTGTACATGTTATTAGCTGGTACTTAGATACCTGATTTTTGAGAACATAGACATTGATGTTCGTTATGAATAGTGTTGAAATTGTTTGTTGTATGTTGCACACTTTGTAAACCTTAGTCAAGAAAACTTAGGAATCTTTGTTATGTTTAGGGGAGTGGCTTTTTGTAAAGGCCAACACACAAAGTGGTGTCAGGGTAACTTGGAAAGAGTTAGTAAGTCAGTGATAACTATATAACACAGTAGTTAGATTAAAACTCTTAATAAGATGTTTATGCCTCACTTATGACTCTTGAGCTAGTTCAGTCTTGAGTATAAGATGAGAAGGCCTGGAATGGCAAATCGGTGTCTTGTTTCTTTAAGAGACATTCAATTCTGCAATGGTTTGCAATGGGGCTGGGTTTCGTAAGAGGTTACCAGGGTAACCCAAGGTTGGGGGCCGGAACCTAGGAAGAAACACCAGGGTAACCTTTGAAATATTGTGATGACACTCCACCTAAAGTAACAGTTAACCTTGTGTATGTAGTACATTCAATTGTCTAAATCTAGAAGCAATGTAACCATTAGTTTGTTATGTACTTGTGTCTAGGGTTAGTAGATTATGTCTAGGTAACCATATTACTATCTCTTAGCACAGGGGGTGGACCTATGGGTACCACATGGTTGGGTGGAATGTGCACCTTACTCCGTTGGGTCCCCAGTTTGTGATCATGGCATCGAGAGCTTCATGGATGGAGAGCTCACACTTGGAAACTTATATGTACTTTCCTTATTGTATTTGAAAACATCCCTCAATTGTATATGAGGTGAACAATGTAAATGTAATTGTAATTATTATTGAACTACCTCATCAGATGAATGAGTATTGTAATATCTTATCAAAAGCAATGTATGAAAAATGTTAGTGCTATATGTTATCTTGAATGGAAATTTCAAATGAGATGTAATGATTATCTTTAATGTTTATGTTATTAATTAATATGTGCAATGCAAAATACTAAAGTCGTCTATGGAAACTCAAAGTAGTGTAACGTCGCGTAACTTAACAAATGTATGCAGCTAATTAACTTAATAATTATACTTTAAAAAAAATTATTACACTTTTATACACTATTGCAACATTCCTTAGGTTATTATGATGGGGCATTACAGATTGGTATCAGAGCCAAGGTTACAAACACTGGACACTCTAGGTAATCGTGAGCCCATTAGGTTGACCTAGTACGTAGTGTTGCAAACTGTTACCCTTGGTTGAATAGTATCTAAGACTCGTTGTTGTTATGTGTAGGAACATGCCTAGGCAAGGTGGAAGAGGTCGTGGTAGAGGTCGAGGTGGATGCCGAGGGCCAATCCCTCAGGTTACTCCCCCTCTAAGCCCTCATCACAGTGATCAAGAAGAACAAATGGATCAGAGGAATGAGGGACAAAATCCTGTACAGTCAGGAGTAGAAGGTCCTCAGATATGTCCTTTAATAGAGGAGGTCCTAGCTCGTCTTGGACCTAGACAGGAAGATGAGCAAGAGGTTGTCAGAGAGAGAGATAGATCTCCTAGGAGAGTAGATGACACAACACATCAAGATGCAATTACTGCAGGACACATGAGGGATTTATTGAGGGCACGCCCTCCTACCTTTGATGGTATAGGAGGTGGCTTAGAGGCAGAGACCTGGCTACTAGATTTGGGTAGATGCTTTGCCATGCACCCTTACAGTAGCAACACCCGTGTGAGATGTGCTATTATGCATCTGAGAGGATTCACCTCTACTTGGTGGCGCCTGGAGGAGCAGAAGCTCCATTTGGATATTGGGTCAGTGTCATGGGAGATGTTTGTCGAGAGATTTAGAGCATGGTTCCTATCGGAACATTGGAGGCAGCGACAGGCTGATGAGTTCCATGATCTACGTCAGTTGGCTCTTTCTGTAGAGTAATATGAACGTAGGTTCTATGAACTTAAGCAGTATGCTGGTATTGGCGATGATGAGCCTATGCTAGTACAACACTTTATTAGGGGTTTAAATGCCCACATCAGTGGTGGTGTCCGAGTCTTTGAGCCAAAGACTATGGAAGTTGCAGGGGAGAAGGCTCGCATAGTGGAGGAGAACCTTGTTATGGCATTAGGTGGGCACACATGAGTGCAGATTGGCAATGTTCCTACAGCAGGTTTTAGTCCACGGGGTGGACAGGCACAGACAGGTGGTTCCTCTAGGAACCAACAGACACCCACAAAGGGTGGGCAACAACAACAACAAACACCTCAAAAGAACAATAATCCACAACCACAGCAAGGTAATAGTCCTGAAATAGGAAAGGGTCACAACTGGTGGTGCAACAAGTGCAATAGGTAGGATCAGCCTACGCAGAGTGCTCAGTCTACTGTCAGTAGGGGTAGTTTTTAGCAATCCAATGCACCTTCGGGTGGCAAAGGATTCGGTAGAGGCACAAGCACAGGTTGTTACTCATGTGGGCAGCAAGGACACATAGCTAGGCAGTGTCCGATGAGAGGTCCTACTAGTTTTGGGCCTCGACCTATAGTTTCAGAGCCTACAGTGGGTGATGCAGGATGATCACATATAGTATATGCTACGGTTAATGACCACCAAGCCGATCACCAGAACACAGTGGTCGAAACTTCAGGTAAGTTACATGGTGTTAGTGTTTCTATACTTTTTGATTCTGGAGCCACTGACTCCTTTATTTCACCGACCATCATTGACCGTTGTGGTCTTGTGGCGGTAAACCAAAGTGGTAAGTAGCAGGTTGAATTCACCTCAGGGGTGAAAGTAATAGTAGAAAACTTAGTACATAATTGTGAACTTAAAATTGGTACGTTAACTACCTTAGTAGATTTATATGTTACACCCTTGGGATCGTATGACATAGTACTAGGTATGGATTGGTTAGCATCTTATCATGTTGTAATTGATTTTTGACTTAAGACAGTTAGTTACATTAATGACCTAGGTGCGAAAGTGGAAATTGTAGGTATTCAAAGACCTATCTCTTTGTAGATGATATCTGCTATGCAATTAAAGAGATGTCTTTGTCAGGGATGTCAACTGTTTGCAACAACAGTTACTAATTTGGAAGAAGGTGAGAGTTGAGAGGTATCTCTTGATGATCATCCTATTCTTAGGGAATTCGCAGACGTGTTTCCCGATGACATACCTGGAATGCCACCGAAGAGGGATATTGATTTTAGAGTTGACCTAGTTCTTGGAGCTGAGCCTATATCTAGAGCTCCTTATAGAATGATGACTCAGGAGTTAGAGGAACTTCATATTCAGTTAGAGGAATTATTAGAAAAGGGTTTCATTCATCCTAGTGTTTCCCCTTGGGGAGCACCCATTATCTTCGTAAAGAAGAAGGACGGATCTCTTAGGTTGTGCATTGACTATCGCCAATTGAACAAGGTTAGGATTAAGAATCGTTATCCTTTGCCTAGAATTGATGATCTTTTTTATCAAATTAAGGGAGCTAATGTGTTCTCTAAAATTGATTTGAAATCTGCCTAGAATTGATGATCTTTTTTATCAAATTAAGGGAGCTAATGTGTTCTCTAAAATTGAGCTGGTTATCATCAATTGCGAATAGCTGAAGCAGACATTCATAAAACTGCTTTTCGAACTCGTTATGGGCATTACGAATTCACAGTAGTACCATTTGGGTTAACAAACACACCATCAGTATTCATGAGTTTAATGAATGGTGTAGTTCATACATACCTTGATCGCTTTGTCCTAGTATTTCTCGATGACATTTTAGTCTATTCGAGAAACATGAAGGAACATGAAGAACACTTGAGACAGGTATTGCAATGTTTAAGGGAAAATCAATTGTTTGCGAACCTGAAGAAGTGTGATTTCTTTCAAACTGAGATAAAATACCTTGGACATGTGATATCTGGAAAAGGTATTGCTGTGGATCCTTCAAAGATTCAAGCTATTGTAGATTGGCCCGTGCCTACTAATGTAGGTGAAGTTTGTAGTTTTATGGGTCTAGTCGGTTCCTATAGGCGTTTTGTAGAGGGATTTTCTAGAATCGGTCATCCTATTAGTTCTCTTCAAAGGAAAGGGAAGAAGTTTGTTTGGACAGAGCAATGTCAGTTAGCTTTTCAGACACTTAAAGAAAAGCTAACTAATGCACCTATATTGATTGTTCCTGATCCTACTAAGGATTTTGTAGTATGCACAGATGCATCCTTAGAGGGTTTGGGAGAAATTTTGATGCAAGATCGGCATGTCATTGCTTATGAGTCTCGCAAACTCAAAGATCATGAATTAAATTATCCTACTCATGATTTAGAACTTGCTGCAGTTGTGCATGCATTAGTTCATTGGAGGCATTTCCTATTAGGCCATCATTTTGAACTTCACACTGATCACCGTAGTCTACAATACATTTTTAAGCAACCTAACTTGAATGCTAGGCAGAGATGGTGGATGGAGTTCTTGTGTGAGTACGATTTTGAAGTGAGATATGTTCAAGGAAAAGAGAACGTAGTGGCTGATGCGCTTAGTCGCCGTCATCATGAGATCTCTGCTACTACTCTTGAAGTGGATTTGAGAGGTCAAATATTAGCAACACTTCCTAATGATAGATTGTATCAGGAAGTGAGGTCGGAGATTGAATCTGGTAGACCTTTAGAAGGTCGATTTGTAGGATATGTCCTTGAATTGGATGGTATATTACGACATTTAGGTCACATTTATGTACCACATTTCGAGGGTCTTCGTACATTAATTATGACTGAAGCTCATCAAGCTCCGTATTCAGCTCATCCAGGAGTTAAGAAAATGCATGCTGATCTTCAACAATTGTATTTTTGGCCTGGTATGAAATGTGATATTGTTGATTATGTATCGAGATGTCTTGAATTCCAGCGAGTTAAAGCTGAGCATCAACATCCCACTAGATTATTGCAGCCACATCTCATTCTTGAATGGAAATGGGACATTATATCCATTGACTTTATTGTAGGGTTACCTACGTCATCACGTCGACATGATGCCATTATGGTAACTGTTGACCAATTGACTAAAGTAGCTCACTTTTCACCAGTACGATCATCATACAATGCTTCATCCGTAGCTAGGATATTCATGGAGGACATCGTTAGATTACATGGGATTCCTCGTAGGATTATATCGGATAGAGATCCTGTATTCACTTCAGCCCTATGGACTTCATTACAACATGCTCTAGGTACATAGTTGAAGTTTAGTTTAGCGTATCATCCTCAAACTGATGGACAAACGGAAAGAGTTAACCAAATATTAGAGGATATGCTTAGAATTTATGTAATGGACCAACAATCACGTTGGGAGGATTACTTGTACTTAGTAGAATTCGCTTACAATAATGGTTATCAGAGTTCCATAGGTATGCCACCATTTCAGGCATTATACGGTCGTCCGTGTCAAACTCCTTTGAGTTGGGATCGACTAGAGGATAGAGTATTACTTGGACCTGAGATGCTTCGAGACATGGAGCAATAGGTTGACCGTATTAGAGAACATTTGATAGGAGCTCAGGATAGGCAAAAGAAATATGCCGATGCGCATAGAGTAGACCGACAGTTTGTTGTTGGTGATAGAGTGTTTCTTCAAGTGAGACCGCGAAAGAGTTCAATCCGTTATGGAAAAGGCTCTAAGCTTGCGCCTCATTTCGTTGGGCCATTTGAGATCTTAGAGAGAATTGGTCCCGTGGCATATCGACTCGCCTTACCACCAAGTTTGTTACATATTCATGATGTTTTTCATATATATGTTCTTAGACCATATCATCCCGACATATCTCATGTACTTGATTGGAATGCATTACAGGTAGAGGACGGGCAGCTGGCTTTGGAGCCCGTGGCCATTCTACAGCACCAGATGCTCGGTCTCAAGGGTCGAGACGTTGATCAGGTGAGGGTCCAATAGGATCCTAGCCATGAGGCTTTTGCTACTTGGGAGGATGTGACACACATGAGGGAACTTTATCCCTATCTGTTCGCAGACTTTCAGGAGCAAGCTTGATCCTAGGGGGGGAGGATGTAGTACCCCTCCATTTATGCTTATGCTTTTTGCTGATATGTTTTCACACTGTTAGACTATGATACTTTGTTTGGATATTTTGATCGCTGGTTTTGAGTGATAGTGGATTTATTCTATGACATGAGGATACATTGTATGGTGATTACTGATTTTAGACATGCTTTGAGATAGTGTAGATGTTTATTTTTAGTTGATTATTGTTATGTATATGTTTGATGGACTAACAGTTATTTATTTCGTCAGTTTGATGTGACGTGTATTGGTGTGGAGAACAGAATCACATCACTTGCTTGCGAGTGCCCTGTGATGTCTGTGATTTTCTCTGCACGGTGTGCCTGTTCAATGGTTTTTATATATATATGCATGTTATTGTTTGGTTGTAGGATTGCAGGTACATGACATTGACTCCACCTGGTTACTCAGGTCTGAGTGTGTCAAGACTCAACAGATACGTTGATTAGGAGATAGTAGTTTGGTTCACCCTAGTCTAGTTTATAACCCGATCACTGTACATTGTCAATTTTAGTTTGAGTCATAGGTTGTCTTGCATTCTTCTGTTTGGTTAATTGCTTGAAAGGAAAAATGTCAATTTAAATAATAGTTTATTATGTTTTATTTACTATTATTTAAATTAAATTTTAAATGTTAAAGAAATTAGTTTTGCAAGTCATTTAATTAATTAATTAGTTTGTTTGGTTAAATGGTTTGATCATAAAAGATTAAATTTATTTAATTAAATTAATTAATTAATTAACTTAAATTGTTTAAGTGTATGAATAGTTTTATTTGAAATTAAATAAATTTGTGGAAATGGTAATTTTTATTAATAAATAAATTTTGCATTAGAAAATTGTAAATTTTAAAATAATTAAATTAATTAATTAAAAGGCATGCAATTTGAAATAGGCAAGATTGCCGAGAAGTGGTGGAGAAGATATTTTGTACTTCTCGACATGTGTGCCAGTGCATTTATTGAATTTTGTTGAAGAATTGTTCACGGAGGTTAATTGGGATCTGGAAAAAATAGAGAGGGATTCTATTCTATTTTCTCTTCAGGGGAAAAATATCAGTGCTTTTGCAAAATTTTACTGTATATGCTTTTGGAATATTGTATACTTGTAAAAAAAATCTCTGCTTGCAATTTGGGTTTTGTTCTCGAGAAAAGTTTTGGAAGGCTACAAGAAACAGAGGCTACAGAGGTTCTCAGCATCAATTTAATTTTTAAAGCTTCGGATATTAGGTATTCTTCTTGTGGATTAAATTTGTTGTTTTAAAAGAATATTTGTGAAAGAAATCTCTTTAATTTAAATCCTCTGTATATTTTTCAAGAAAAATACTTACTGTGTATTCTCGGAATAGGATTTAATAAGATTCTTTACTTTCTGGAAAAAGAGTTTGTGTGAAAGGAAATTATTGAAATCATCTGGAAAATAAAATATTATGTGTTTTGTGAAAATTTCCCCTATTTCCCTTGAAAACCCCTTTAAACTTCTGAAAAATCCTCTGTATGAAAACCTTGTTAAATCATATAAATATAAATATAAATATATATATATATATATATATATATATATATATATATTTATACATATATATTTTATTTCATTTATAAATTGGATTGTGGAAGAAACTCATTTTAAATTTTATGTTTATTTTATTTTGGAATCGTCGTACGGGCAAGTTGGGAAACGAAAATGAAAAATCGCAGTCGAAATTTAATTAAATTCGTTTGTTTTAATAGTGAATGTATTTTAAAAAAATATATGTTAAAAAAAATTTGAAAGAGCCGAAGCTCTGTGTGGGCGGGGGCTACCCGCAACCGACCCCGCAGGGGCACGCTGGCGAGGGCCGAGCCAGCGCCGCCCTTGCGGGCAGCGCACGACTTAGCCACTGCGGTTGAGCCTGTGGGGCGGGCTACGAAGGCAGCCCTTTCCCACTGTGTGCGGCACTGTGCGTGGGGTTAGGGCTTTTGCCCTAACTTCCATTGTGTATAATGTTTTCAATGCAATTTTTAAATCCGCGATTTGTTTTTTGTAATATAAATTTTATATTATATTTATTATATATATAATATTTATAATTATTTGTATTTATTTAAATGTTAAAAATATATTGGAAGAGTTATTATGTATAAATGAAATACTTAAAAGAATGATTTATTAAATATCTAGAAATAGATATTATGACAATTGATTTATTTTGATTATGTTATTTGAGCTTAGAATGAACTTTTATTCTGAAGTATTTATAAATTTCATTATAATAAATGTTTATGAAATTAAGCAAAGCATAGATTTCATTTTTGATGTTGAATGGAAAATAAATGATACTTTAAATGATTGATTTTGTGTATCACATATTTTGATTGATTGGATCTAGTATATCCTAATGTAGATCTTTAAATATCAATTTGCTTTAAATTTTTGTTTCCTTGTTGGGAAAATTGGGAAAGTATTAAATAAACAAGTCTTCCAGACCAACTTAATACCGTGGGGATTCTGTTTGTTAAGTTGAATTCATATGTTGGCTAAGTTGTGTACATGTTATTAGCTAGTACTTAGATACCTGATTTTTGAGAACATAGACATTGATGTTCGTTATTAATAGTGTTGAAATTGTCTGTTGTATGTTGCACACTTTGTAAACCTTAGTCAAGAAAACTTAGGAATCTTTGTTATGTTTAGGGGAGTGGCTTTTTGTAAGGGCCGACACACAAAGTGGTGTCAGGGTAACTTGCAAAGAGTTAGTAAGTCAGTGATAACTAAATAACACAGTAGTTAGATTAAAACTCCTAACAAGATGTTTATGCCTCGCTTATGACTCTTGAGCTAGTTCAGTCTTGAGTATAAGATGAGAAGGCTTGGAATGGCAAAATCGATGTCTTGTTTCTTTAAGAGACATTCGATTCCGCAATGGTTTGCAATGGGGTCAGGTTTCGTAAGAGGTTACCAGGGTAACCCAAGGTTGGGGGCTGGAACTTGGGAAGAAACACCAGGGTAACCTTTGCAATATTGTGATGACACTCCACCTAAAGTAACAGTTAACCTTGTGTATGTAGTACATTCAATTGTCTAAATCTAGAAGCAATGTAACCATTAGTTTGTTATGTACTTGTGTCTAGGGTTAGTAGATTATGTCTAGGTAGCCATATTACTATCTCCTAGCACGGGGGGTGGACCTACAAGTACCACATGGTTGGGTGGAACGTGCACCTTACTCCGTTGGGTCCCTAGTTTGTGATCATGGCATCGAGAGCTTCATGGATGGAGAGCTCACACTTGGAAACTTATATGTACTTTCCTTATTGTAATTTGTAAATATTGTATTTGAAAACATCCCTCAATTGTATATGAGGTGAACAATGTAAATGTAATTGTAATTATTATTGAACTACCTCATCAGATGAATGAGTATTGTAATATCTTATCAAAAGCAATGTATGAAAAATGTTAGTGCTATATGTTATCTTGAATGGAAATTTCAAATGAGATGTAATGATTATCTTTAATGTTTATGTTATTAATTAATATGTGCAATGCGAAATACTAAAGTCATCTGTGGAAACTCAAAGTAGTGTAACATCGTGTAACTTAACGAATGTATGCAACTAATTAACTTAATAATTATACTTTAAAAAAAAAATTATTACACTTTTATACACTATTGCAACATTCCTTAGGTTATTATGACGGGGCATTACACAACTTCTCTAATGGCCTCCACAATAGTCATAATGACATGGTCAAACCAACCTTCTAGCAAACTTTCAACAATTTTTTCCAACCACACAATAATCTCTCTTCCCCATTTCACTAATGATACTCAATAGTTTTAATTTTTTTGTAAACATTAATTGTTTATTACTTAGCCTTGTTCAAACCTACTTATGCAAGAAAGAAGGGGGTTAAAGTACAAACATGTGTTACACTTTATAAAGGAATTGACCAACACAAACAAAAATTCTCAAATTCGACCATATAAAAGTGGTCTTTATGTGTTGAATTTCAAAATAATGTAAACTAATGAAATGTAGAACTTTTGATGAAGTTTATTCCTGTAATTTTTAATTTTAAAAAAAATTGTTTTGATATTTAAATTTAATAAGTTTAAGAGCAGATTTTGAATTGCCGAAATTTTTTAGAAAAAAGTGACATTTAGTTGACATCAAGAAAAAAATAGAAAACAACTTTTTTTTTCCTGTGATTTTTTTTCCCAAATACATAACTTCATTATTTAGTGCATGAAATTAAAAAATAAAGGATTGATGTATATTTTCCTCAAAATAACATGTTAAAGTCAAATGTATAAGAAATTAATAGTTTTCATTTGACGTCAACTATTATCTATTTTGTTTTATCATTTAAAAAAAAATTATACTCTTTTGGAGAGGATTCTCTCCTCTAGTGCACCATATATTTTTAATATATTTTAATTTTTAAAAAATTTCTAACCGACCTCATTTTTTATTTTAACAACCTACTTGCATTATTTAAAATTAAAAAAAAAACATATTAAAACAAGTCAAAATATCAAAAAAATTATATATTTGGAGTCTTGACTTCGAGCTCTACAAAAGGGTATTTTTAGTTTTTTGAAAACAAATATTCTAATTAAAGGAATATCATGTTTAAGTTGAAAGTTTCAAAATTCCTGAAAGAACATGAGGTGGCTGCCAACAAGGATGCCACATAGATAATTTTGGTTGAAACCCTTTTGAACTTGAAAACATACATGTAAACTGAGTTGGATTTTAAATTCACCAAGGAAATTTTTTTGTTTTGCTATTTTGGGCAAAAGTGTTTCACCCGAATCCTTATCCGCCACATATAGACCACGTAGTTTTGGGTGAAACTATTTAGGGAAAAATTGTTCCACTGAGAACTATTTAGTTGACCGAAAGTGTGACACAGGGTTGTGCTTTTACCTAGGGGCTTGTTGGGATTCAAATATTTAATGTCATTTTTAGCTTGAGTCTCTTCCTTTCTATGTTTCTAGTTAATTTTTGATCCATTGTTAATAAATGATATGTGGAATTCTAAATGGGTGATATTTATGAAAATTGCACCTTTGGTTGTTTTATTGAACCACCTTTTCATGTTTTAGTCAAATTTCATAGTTGAAAAACCAAAAAAATGACTGATTGTTGAGTTTTTCAAAGTTTTGGGGTTGTTAGTTTTTGCACACCTTCCCTATTGATTCTAACTTTCCGCTCAAACCCTTCCAAAAATCAAGCGTTCTTGTCACCTCGTGGGTATCCATCCTTGCATGCCTTTTCTATCAATTTTGAAACCCCTCCTAGAAACCTTGAGAAACTAGCTAAGTGTCAAGATTGTTGACCTTTTAGGTTGTCTAGGTTTCCCTTATATTCCTACCTTTCCTTAACATCAATAATTCCCAAAATTCAAAGGTTAAAGTGTTCCTTTCTGTTGTTTTGACAATGTTTCAAAGTTTTACTTTCCTTGATACCTTCCCTTGGCATCCCCAATCCCCGAAGTTCAAAAGTCTATTAAAAAATCCTAAATCCTTTGTGTTAGTTAGACTTTTGGACTTCCTCCCCCATCCATCATTGGTCATTATGTACCAATTACCAATTTACTTGATCCCTTGCTATTTGAAGTCCAAAACCTAAAAATTACCTAAGTGTTGAATTTTTTAGCCTTTAGGATTGTTAGGGTTTCCCTTTTCCTTCCTACCATTCTTTCTTTTTCATTCTCAAGCCCAAAAATACAAAAGTCTTCAAAAGTCCTAAGTCCTTCACATTCATCAAATTTTTAGAATTCTTCATCCTTGCATTTAATCATATTCCTCAACATGTGGTATGAGTTCCTCCCCCCCAACATTTGGATAATTTAATGATTGCTTTATATATCTTATCAAGCTCAAAAATTTTGGTTGTTCCCTTTTCATTCACCTCTTTCCATGTATTGTTGATGGTCCAAAACTTCGTTGAAGCATTTTAAAATTTTTCCAAGTATTTATCAGGTTTGGAGTTTTAGGCTTTCTCCTATGTTGCTACCATCTCTTCCTTGCTTGATTCCCCAAAAGTTTTTCTTTCAAAATTTCAAACTTCTTCATCCATCCAACCATTTTGAACTTGTCATCTCTATCATACCTTCCTTGAAAGTTTGAATCAACATTTTCCTCAGTCCACTCCAAATCCTTTTTCCCCTCATCTCATGGAAAGTTGTTTGACATAGTCTTTATGTTTGATGATAAAGTGCTTTGTTGTGATATTAGAGGTGGTCGTGCCCACGTCCTTGCTCCAATAGGTATGTAGTTCACTGGGAGCTCGATAGCTCTCGATTATTCAACAAAGCTTGAGCATTAAAGGTGTATGTGTAGATATCAAATAATTTTTGCTTCTCTCCCAATTCCAATGGTTCAATGGGTAGGTGATGGTTTGATACTCTAATGGTTATGATTTTCCTTTGTTAAAGGTTAGAGACTTGAGCATCCAAATGTTCGATAAGGTATGGGATGATTATTTTGAAGACCGTGAAGGCCTAATAATGTTATTCTCATCCATCTTCTTTATCAACTCATGTTAATGGTGACTCGCCCATCTATCAGAAGTAAATGTAGATGTCCTCCATCAATTTGAAGTGCCCATTTTGATCCCTAGCCCTATATTTTAATGATTCTATAATGTAATGATTAGGGATTGATGCCTTGCAAGTGTTAAGACATTATTTGAGACCATTTTCAAGAGGTTGGTTGGTTCGGTTGTGGTCTCTAGATGTTAGAAAGTTGTTGGGTAGCCATTAAAACTAGTTAAGTTTGTTTGGGTCAAGTACAAACCTGTGGAATCAGGGGAGATTAATATTATAAATGGTATTTGTAACAAAATGTCTCCATGATGTTTATGTATACTTGTAGGAGGATTTTTCAGTCGTAGTTAGGGATTTTCCTTTGCAACATTTGTTGACATGAATGTAATTTTGAGTTAGATGAATATAATAGTATTATGAATACATCACAAGATTTATGGTGATCTTTCTCTTGTTATGTATGAAATTACATAGCTCTACTGTGGATTACTAAATATGTTCTATTATAAGCTCCACAATATTTTTTTGTATGTAAATGTATAGCTCATTAATCCTTTGATTTTAGTATGTTCTTGTCCTAGTGAAATGGTACTCTATTGCCCAATAGATATGCACTGGTTTAAAACCTAACACCAATCTCACACCATCAAAATAAAACATAAATCAATAGTTTAGTAGTAGGTAATTCTTTTGTGTACACCCATGAATGTCAATATAACTAGGGAATTGTTCTTAAGTGAACATTTAGTAAATATATTTCATGTGGTTTATGATTGCACAATTTATCAACTATATAGGGGTTATATGTAACCAGTCTATCTTGATCTAGTGATAACATTGGGGTTAATATATTACAAATGGGTTTGGTTGTAGTTGTTTTGGTTGTCTATTTTGTTTAATCTAAATACCTTTTAAGACCTATGCCCCTGGGAACACCCTCTTGAGTCTAAGTTGAGCTCAAAGCATAAGAGAGTTAACCCACTCTTGTAAAGTTGAATTTTAACCCTCCATGTTATGTTGATGAGCCAATTTCACTTGCATGACAAAAACCTTGGCCTTGCGAGTGGAATTCCATTCTAGGAAGTGGAGTAGCACTTTTGGGACCTAACATATATATTTTAATTTAATCATAACTTTCAAACAAGGGGTCCCTTTTTTTACAAATTTGTAGTCAATGGGAAGTTGTTTTTTTTTTTTTTGACATTGTGGCAAAGTTTATTTTCTCAAATTGTATCATTTTTTCTATTTTTTGGACCTTAGAAACTCAATGTTCATTCTATAAGTTTTCACAGGGATGACTTCCACCCTAGTTATATAAACTTGATTTTTTAAAGTTTGTCAAAATTTTACAAGGATTTTAAATTTGTAATCAAAATTAAGTTCTAGATAACCATTTTTCACAAATTGTAAAAATCCCCATGAAATATAAATGGATAATTTGATATCCAAACTTCACCAAATTTAAAAATCTTATCTTTCATCTTTCTAGGGGGTTAAAATTCAATTTTAATCCAATTTTAGGGGGTTTGTAAGGCACAATTCAAGTGTCTCTTTGTGTGTGACTCATGGATTTGAAAATTTATTTGCTAACTCCATATAATTTCCACACGTGGAAAGTCATAGTACAAAAATTCAATCTAAAGGATTATGACAAATGCTAAATGGACAACAAATACAATTTATAAAGAAGTATGAATATTTTACTTATCAAAATAAGTTGGATGATGTGCAATGACAATAATTGGTCTCCATGTATCTAGCAACTTGGAATTTCACCTTGTTAATTGTAAATTTTTTAAGAAAATGAGGGACAAGTTTAATAACCTATTTGGTATATTTGATGAATTCGATATAATTCAATTGGATGTTGAAATAACAACATTATCTCTTGATACATTTCCTTCTATTGAATAGTTTTTGGTCAAGTTTAAGTCTTTGTTTTCTTGACTTTAGAGTTGTGGTAAAAAAATAGATAAAGAGTGTGTCATCTTGACTTTGTCAAATTGAAAAGGTCCTTATGAGATCTTTGCTTCTACCCTCTACTCTACAATGGATGCTCTTGGAACAAAATTTGCAATACCTAATTTTGAATAGTTTTGTGATAGACTCACACAAGAACAATCTAAGTTAATATCCATGGATGCTATCACCTCTTCAAAGAGTCAAGAACTAGTCATCCTGTTATTTGACCTTTTCTCCAAGAGAAGAGAAAAATATGAAATAACCCTTTAAAATTAAAAGGGAGATAGAAAAAAAAGGGATATTATGATCCTTTGATTAAAATAGAGATTAATAAAGAATGTGTATAAAAAATCTTTAAAAAAGGGAAGAATAATTACTTATTTGAATAATTATTAAAAGACAACTTTTGTGAAAGGGTGTGATGGTTTGGAAACCATCCCTTAAGGCTTCTATATAAAGAATTTATGTGAGACTTGGAAAGGGGTCATGGATAAAATTCAAGAGAGGGAGATTTACACAAGAATTTAGAGGGCATAAAGGAGTGAAGGTTAGGATCATTGGCTAACATTAAGACATTTGGAGAAGGGGTACATAGTGTGTCCAACTCGGGGTAAAGCATACACTTGAGAGTGTCCTAGAAAGGGCAATGTTTTTATGTTGTGAGACATGTTGGGTTTTGTATAAGAATCAGTTTCCTCTGAGGGTGTTCCTTGCAATGGAGATCTTGGACCTATAACTATTCCTTTGAGTTTCGAATAGCAACCTCTCTGTGATTCACATATATGTGTTAAAATTTTTTATTTTCATTGCTTTAAATGTTTAATTGATTTAATTATTACTACTCATAAATATTTTTATCATCAAGTTATTGATCCATATTAATGTTAATAATATTTGATGGATTAATTATTGTCGCACAATGTCAATTTCTATGTATTCAAATTTTATTAAATATATATGGACAAATAAATTTAGATTATTTTTTTACCTTGTGTTTAATATTACCTAAGAACATTATATCTACTAATAAATCATTAAATTTGGGTAAATAAAAGTTACTCGAAAAAAAATTAGACCACATTTGGTATCAAAGCCTAATGATCGAGCCTTACTATCTTTAGATTTTCCTTTATCTTTAGAAATTTCATAAATTAACCAATGCGTAAAATGATCCTTATGTACCTAGTATTATATGATTATTAGGTAACCTTTGAGTCATAAGCCTTGATTCTATAATACCTAACTTATAGCCTTTTCCTATGTGCTAATTTGTATTTCTCTATTTATTCATTGATATTATTAAAAATCTTATATCTTATATCATATATGTGTTCTTATTCATATTCATATTTAAAAAACTTATCTAGAATTGGCATTGCTTTAAGATCCCCTATTTATACCTAGACTCAACTTAAGACACCATATCCATGGATTATCCTAACTATTTTTACAAGTCATAGTTAATAACTTAACATGTAAGAATAATAGTGACAGATCTATAGATTTGGCCCCATAAAAGAAATTCATGTCCATCTCCTTTGACAGTGTTTTAGAACAATTAGAAAGCATTTTGAGTAAGAATTCTCTCCATAATATTAAGAATGATCATAAAGGAATTGATAAATCATATGATTCCTGAGACAAGCCAAAATACAGTTCTGAAGAAGAAGAGACATTATAGAAAGCAAGAAAGGGGTCTCCCTACTATAAAATTTACAATAAATTTAAAGAAGAGGACTTACATAAATGCTTCAATAGCTTTAAGAGTAGCTCAGATGAGCCTTGAAACATGAAGGATGATGCATCTTAACTGCATAAGTTAGAGTATCAGGGGGCTAGAATCCCCTTGATAAAAAACACATAATAAGAAGGTATTTAAATATGGAAAAAAACAAAGATGTAGTCCTTTTACAAGAAGTAAAAACTACAAAATTCACATGGGAAAGAAACCTCAAATTTATTTGGAATGATGTTGTCCAATATTATTCCAACCGTGATAGGGGCAAGGGTGTGGGCTATTCTTTTCTAGCCAATCACTGAGCTAAATTTTAACTAAATTTGGTATCTCTCCTTGTAATAGAGCAACATGTGTGGTCATAGAGAAAGCTAACAATAAGTTTGGTATCTGCTTCATCTACACTCCCAATGACTACATGGAAATAATCAACCTATGGAAGTGGCTCTGTGAGCTACCTAATCTCCTCTGTCTTATAGGGGGAGACTTTAACATGATTAAAAACACCCAAGACAAGATTGGTGGGTTGGATCTATAGTGGAAAGGTAATGGGAAACACTTTTGGGGGAAATTGAAATTCAAATTAGAACTTTATGACACCCTAAAAGGGGGGAAAAGGAATTCAAATTCAATTTGGTTTACCTGGTGCAATGCACAAAAAGGAAACAAAAGGATATACTATCATTTAGACAAACTCTATGCAAACATGGAATTCTTCTTTCTTGACAAGCCTAGTAAGATATTGCCTTTTTCTTTTCACACTTCTCTCTTGGTTCATGGGGGCCAACTTAGTCACAACTTCGTGAACCTTTCCTTCTTTATACTTGTGTATTATCTTCACTTGAAATTAAATATGAAGATGTATACAATACTAAAATGATTATAATGGATTTTACAATTACTTATGAATGAAATGTACCATTAATATATCATTGTGTGCACTTGTGTGGGTTTGGAGATATGACTCTAATTGCATGAAGAAAAACAGGGGCATGCCACCCAAACTATATCCTTTGACAAATGCTTGCTAATTTATCTCACTACTTTATTTGCTTTTGTAAGTTTGAACACAAGCAAAAGTAGGGGCAAAAAGTAGAGTAGAAAAGTGCACATTTAGTACTTTCCTCCTCTAGTTCTATGCTCATTTTAGTCATGTTTTTTGATGTATCAATTTAGTACTCAATCTAGGTCAGTTAGGGACTAAAGTTGATAGAACTCAAAAACCATTTATCTAATCTCTTTAACCTTCTTTCACTCATGCACCTCTCAATTCATCCATTTTATATCCTACATACAATTGATGAAACAATAACATCCTTTAAACTCAAACTCTTTTCATACTAATTCTAGGCTGACTCAATTCAAAAGGATGACCACTATCAATTGATTTGCAATGCAAAATTATTTGAATTAGGGTCTAGATTGTCATATTTAAAGGCGTGCCCTAGGACACTAGTTTCATAATTGATTATGAATTGAAAATCATCTAGACAAAGAAAGGAATCAAAAGATTATAGATTCTAGGTTTGTATATTTGTTAAAGAACATATATCACATAGATCTTCATGCTAGGCATTCTACATCTATCGTGTTGTCAATCTTGTTAACAACAATGGCTTAACAAAGGCATAAGGAAGTATTAAACTTCAATCCTTGTACAACAAATTCCTAAAAGTGTTCAAAAACATCACATTTCTCTATTTAGTTATCTTGTGCAAGTGAACTAACTTTTGCATGTTCCAAGTGCAAAGAACACAATCATAGAATTTGGACAAGATCGTGGAATAAGATGTTATGATCATTGGTATAATTCCATCTAGAAGCCCATAATAATAAAACCATCCATTCCTAACCTTTGGCACATCTTTTTAATATATGGTTTGATACACATTCAATGCTTATTAAAATATTTCAATCAAAATATAATGATATAGATGAACACATACTTATCCTTCCTTCCTTATCAATTACACTTTTTAAATTTGTCATTTATAACAACTCTTTTATTTTAATATTAATTGTGTGTAAGTTTAAACTTTTTAATATATAGTTTGATACACATTCAATGTTTATTAAAATATTTCAATCAAAATATATGATATAGATGAACACATACTTATCCTTCCTCCCTTATCCATTACACTTTTTAAATTTGTCATTTATAACAACTCTTTTATTTTAATATTAATTGTGTGTAAGTTATTCATTTAAACTAGCTTTAACTTAATTAAAATAAATAAAAATGTGACCTTAAAAAGAAACACTCCATTTAGTGTTCTTTTGTTTCCTTACGTATAGTCCACGTTGTCCATCGGAGCCGTGGATAAGAAGCAAAGTTAGGGATAAAGTCTAACCCCAACTCATCCAAGGTTAGGGATAAAGTCTAACCCTAAAAGCTAGGGTTTCAAATTTAGGGTTGGGGTTTCATATGCCTTTTTATTTCGAAGGAAAAGAGTCAGTAGACATCTTAAATGGCGTCTGTAAGTTTTATCTCTGTCGGCAGTTCTTCCTTCAGAACGTCACAGTTCTGGCTACTTCAGGGAGTGGTAGGAATAGGCCGTCTGGAAAGATGGTCAGATTGACGACACGCTTTCCAGACCCGCCCATTCCAACTATTTCAGTAAGTAACTGCAACTGTTTAGTTCTGACTGTCTATACTTCTGAGCACTGCAGGAAATGGATGAAATGGAGAAAGCTTTCCGGAGATTGCGAATCCTACCAGGTTTTTTGTATTATCAATTGTTTTTGGTGTTCTCCTCCATTTTTTTCTAGTGAAATGGAACATATATATGGTTTAGGTTCGTTCAGGTAACCTAATAGTTTGCGGCCGTGTTTATCTGTCTGTCAAAGGTAGAAATCAGGGTAGATCCATTATCAGGATGATTTGGTGAATAGATTGTGAAGATTGCGAGAAGAAAGGTTACGACGGCCGAAGCACGACGGGAAAGCGCCGTTTCGCGTTACGACGGCCGAAACGCGTTTTCTGTCGTCAACGGCCGTTTCCAAGCCATTGCGAAGGAGATTCTAAAACAAGAACCGCTGGTTTTTAAGTCTTTTCCTTATCTACTGAATGAATAAAGAGTATACGGTGAGTTAAATAATGATCGAATTGCAGATCAACAGAGCTCTTCAGTTACAGGTATCGACAGAGCTCGTCAGTTACAGGTACAGTTAAGCATTAAAAAACAACAGAGCTCTCTAGTTAAGCACAAGTTTTTTTGTAATGATTAAATTACATGTTTAGTTTTTTTAAAATTATGTTTACATAAAATTAGCATATGTTTATAAAATTATTCAATGGCTAAATTATTTTACATGGTATTTTGAAAAATAGTTATATGGAAATTTTTAAAAATAGTTTTGATATAAAATTATTTAATTATGTTTTCTAATTAAAAAATATGATATATGTTAAATAATAATATAAATTATTTTATAAATATTTAAGCTTTTAACTGATTTAAAAAAAAGATGTATAAAATATATATAAATTTTGGTTGAGAGAGACAATTTATGCTGATTTAAATGTAGAGTTTGAGAAGGTTAGATTGATCATTTGGTGTTGAAAGGTAGGGTTTTTGGAGTTTGGTTGATCATTTGGTGTTGAAAGGTAGGGCTTTTGGAGGTTAGATTGATCATTTGGTGTTGAAAGGTAGGGTGTTTGGAGGTTGGTTGATCATTTGGTGTTGAAAGGTAGGGCTTTTGGAAGTTAGATTGATTATTTGGTGTTGAGAGGTAGGGCTTTGGAGGTTGGCTGATAATTTGGTGTTCAAAGGGTAGGGTTTTGGAGGTTGATTGATCATTTGGTGTTGAAAGGTAGGGCTTTTGGAGGTTTGATTGATCATTTGGTTTTGAAAGGTAGAGTTTTTGGAGGTTAGATTGATCAATTGGTGTTGAAAGGTGAGGATTTTGAGGTTAAATTGATTATTTGGTGTTGAAAGGTGAGGTTTTGAGGTTAGATTGATCATTTGGTTTGGTGTTCAAAGGTAGGGCTTTTGTAGGTTAGATTGATCATTTGGTGTTGAAAGGTAGGGCTTTTGGAGGTTAGATTGATCATTTGGTTTTGAAAGGTAGGTTTTTTGGAGGTTAGATTGATCAATTGGTGTTGAAAGGTGAGGATTTTGAGGTTAAATTTGATTATTTGGTGTTGAAAGGTGAGGCTTTGAGGTTAGATTGATCATTTGGTTCTGAAAGGTAGGGTTTTTGGAGGTTGCATTGATCATTTGGTGTTGAAAGGTGAGGTTTTGGAGGTTAAATTGATCATTGGTGTTGAGAGGTGAGGCTTTGGAGGTTAAATTGGCCCTTTTGGTGTTGAAAGGCTAGGTTATAGAGGTTAAATTGATTATTTGGTGTTGAAAGGATTAGGTTTTGCAGGTTAGATGATCAGTTTTTAGAGGTTAGATTGATCAGTTTTGGATGTTAGATTGATTGATCATTGATGTTGAAAGTGAGCTTTTGGAGGTTAGATCAAATCATTTGATGTTGAAAGGTGAGTTTTGGAGGTTAGATTGATCAGATGGTGTTGAGTGTTAGAAAGTAATTTTGAGATGGTAGATACTCGTAGGCCACATTCTCAACCAAGGTTATATGTGAGTTCTCTTCAATGTTAATTTTAATTTTTTGAGATGCTTAGTTTCTTGTTCCTTCACATTAAAAAAAAAAATCATCAATCAACCAAATGATGCTTAGTTTTTGTGTTCCTTCACATTAAACTTAATCTTAATTTTAAAATTTTTAGATGCTTAATTTCTGTGTTCCTTCACATTAAAAAAATCATCAATCATGCTTAGTTTCTTGTAACTTCACATTAAAAAAAAAAAATCATCAATTAACCAAATGATGCTTAGTTTCTGTATCTTAATTTTAAAATTTTGAGATGCTTGGTTTATGTGTTCCTTCACATTAAAAAAATCATCAATCAACCAAATGACAAGGCTATACATGGATTCACTTCAATCTTAATTTTAAATTTTTGAGATGCTTAGTTTCTTGTTCCTTCACATTAGAAAAATCATCAATCAACCAAATGATGCAAGACTATATATGAATTCACTTCAACTTAATTTTTAATTTTTGAGATGCTTAGTTTGTTGTTTCCTCACATTAATAAAATCATCTAAAGATAGAGACACTTCAAAGGGTCAATAAGATTAGAAATAAAATTAAAAAGAGAGTATTTTTCTTTTTGGTTAATTTCTTTTTGTTTCTTTTTTAAAGTTTCAAAGAATAATTACTTAACTAAAAAATTAATGCATTTTTTGAAATAACATACTAATTTATTATTTTACATTAAGTCTAGATTTGTTATTTTTTGATCTGGAATCATATAATTTAACTTATTAGTTTTGACTCACTCCTCGTCTCATATTTTTTAGTCAGTTTCATTGATTTATGTTTCATGCGTGTTTTTTTGGATTTAGTTGGATGCTATGTTTTAAAAGAGCTATTTCATGAGCACTCATTGTCAAAGTGTTTTTTTGGATATAGTTGGATTATATGTTTTCGAATCAACTCTTTTCCTAACTCTTTCTAGAAAAGAGCTCTAGGTGATGTTTACAAGAGTGAAGCAGTTTTGATAGTTCACCATCCCAATACTAGTTTTATTCAAGTATGCTTAACCATGAAGTTTCTCCAAAGATCAAACCCACCTAGTTAACAACTTCATTTGTAAAACTTTTTAGGGGTTTGAGTGGTAGTGCATGCCATGGGGGTCTAGGGGTAGCACCTTGGCATGTTATTTGTTGTTAAGCTGAGAGGCTTCTACAAAGAAAGCATAGGATGTGTAGCTATGTTTATTTTGATGTTCTCTTGCATGGCGACGATTATATATATTATAAAAGAAAAAAAAGAGATGTAACCTATATACATATAAAAGAAATGTAACCGACATCCAAATTCATTTTATATATATTATAAAAGAAAGGATATTAAAAGAAATGTAATCGAGATGCAAATAAAAGAATTGTAAAAGAATTGTAATTGACATGAAATTCATTTTCGAAAAGGATATCTCTTTGTTTATATATATATATATATATATATATATATATAATACTAGTGATACAAAGTGAGGTCAAGGGGAGGAGCCCTTGCCACCAACAAAGCCTAAATGACGACCTTCAAAACCACACACCTTCATGGCGCCTATAGACATTGAAAAATGAAAAATGTTTACACTTGTGAGTGCCATTTTTCTTGGTCTTTAATTTTAATTATTCAATTATTTTTTATCATATTCTTCTATTAATTAAATAATCTGTAATTATTTAATTAATTCACTCCTTAACCTTTATTCTTCTATGATCGATTAAATAATTTAAATAATTCTTATTTTACTTTTCGCCTATAGTCAAATAATAATAATAATAATTTGTCTATTTATTGATTTTTTTCCTATTCCTTTATAATTAAATAATTGTCAAAATTATTTAATTATCTAATGACATTTCTTTCCTCCATTAAATAATTAACTTAAATTAATTATTTACTGTCTCATTTCCATTTTTGTCATTTAATTAAATTGATTTCATAAATCATTTTAATTAAATGTCCATTTTCTCCCACTTGCCTTTTTCTCAAAATAAATAATTTTTATGCTCCGCTTGTCCAGAGATTCCTTCCCATGAATTAATTGATTTCAATTTTCAGTTTCTCCATATTTTTCCTCCACTATCTCATTTTCGAATCTTAGTCGTCGATTGACTTTGGGCTCTTTCTAATCTTGACTGTCCATTTTGTAACCTCTACTCTTCTGTGTTGCATGTCTTTTCATCTGTCGATCTTGGAATCTTTCTAGAAGCTTGATCTTGACTGTCCGTTCAAATGACTGTCTATAAAAGAAGCCTTACTCCATTTTCAATTTAACAACCACTTATCTCTAGTTTTCATGCTCACTATTTGCAAGTATTTGCACATGTTAGCTTTGATCTAAAGGCATATTTGCAAAGGCTTATTTAGAAGAGACAAGAGTAGTGACCCAACTTCAAATATGGGGAGTTTTCATTTGAATGTTTTATTTTTCTCATACTTGCTTGTTTTCTCTTGTTTAGATTGGGTTATTAACAGAGAAGTGTTGTGGTTGTCACTAGAATCTAGGCTGTTTGATTTTCACCCATCTTACAATGCCCACCATTTTCATAATTTTTTAAAGCAAAAAGCATTGCTTATAAATTGAAAAAACACAATTTTTGAGTGTTTAACTCATGCTTTTTCTACCATTGTTACTTATATTTGGTGTGGCAAGTAGATTGGAAAAAATTGTTGAGGTTGTTATGTGAGTTTTAGTGAGTGTTTCCAAAAATTTGGAAAAAAGCTCATTGAAAACCTTGTAGCTTCATGTGAAGCAAAAAACTTGAGAGAACTCAATGACTTATTGAGTTTTTGAACTATGCTTCTAATAGTAAAGGTATTTTTGCAATTCATCAAATTATGTTTGTTTTATGAATATTTAAGTATGTAATTTTTTAGCCAATTTGTTGACACCTATATTTTATGAGTAGTGATTAACATGAACTAATCTCTCATGAACATGAATGACCTACTTACAACTTGTTATAAACATTGCCTCTTATACATACACAAATTACTTTTATATCACATCTTCATGATGATATTTTACACAATATGTTTGTATTGACCATAATCACATCACTTGTTTATTACACATGCATGCTCACATTACTTGTCTTCCCCAGAGTGGTAGTATTCACTACTTTTATTCTTTAGACCATGAAATGGTTTTGTCATATAGTTGTACACCTCATTTATTGCTAGTCATTCATACATTGATTCTTTGGTGGTATACCTTGCCCATGTCCTTACATGACTCCATTTTCTACCACTTTTCTTTTGTTTATTACATGATGATCTCATGCATGACATAAATATACATATTCTTTTGAGTTTAAATACTATACCATTTGAGACTTGTCCTCATTTGGGGGCAATTCATTAGTCTCCCTTCATATACTCTTTCATAATGATATTCTATCATACCTAGGGCTAACACATTGCCATATGTAGACATCTTACATAATCCTCACATCAAATTGTATTCATGACAATATATTCGTACAATTTGATGAAGACATATCACACTCCTATCATACTTCCATATGCATGTCCACACATAGATCCACCTTGGTTACTACTCCTCACTAACCCTAAATAATGTACTATCATACATGCATGATTTTGTACACACATATATGCCTTCTTGGTTACTACTCCTTGCTAACCCTAAATAATGTACTATCATATTTCCATAGTTTTGTCCACACATAAATTCCACCTTGGTTACTACTCTTTGCTAACCTTAAATAATTTATCATCTCTTTTTTAGCTCATAGTTGTATAGATTGAGGAGGCCAACTTAGTAATTACTTCTTGACAAGCCTAACAAGATATTGTCTTTTTCCTTTTCACACTTCTATCTTGGTTCGTGGGGGCCAACTTACAACTTCATGAATCCACCCTTCCTTCTACTTATGTATTTTTGATATGAAGATGTATATAATACTAAAATGAGTATGATGACATTTACAATTACTTATGAATGAAACAGGTGCTATTAATTGATCATTGTGTGCACTTGTGTAGGTTTGGAGATATGACTCTAATTGCATGGAGAAAAACAAGGGCACACCATTAAACTATATCCTTTGACAAATGCTTGGTAATTCACCTAACTACTTTATTTATTTTAGCATGCATGAATTGCATATACTTACACACAAGTAAAACTATGGGCAAAATGTAGAGTAGAAAAGTGCATACTTTGTACTTTCCTCTAGTTTTGTGCTCACTTTAGTTACATCTTTTGATGTGCCAATTTAGCACTTAGTCTAGGTTTGTTGGGCACAAAAGTTGATAGAACTCAAAATCCATATCTCCATCTAATCACTTTTACCTCCACTCAACCACACACCTCTTAGTTCATCCATTTCTACATCCTAAATATAATTGATGATATGATAATGTCCTTTAAACTTAAATTCACTTCTTGTTAATTCTAAGTTCACATAATTCAAAATGACAACGAATACAATTGATGATATGATAATGTCCTTTAAACTTAAATTCACTTCTTGTTAATTCTAATTTGACATAATTCAAAATGACAACGACTATCCATTGGCTTGCATGACAAAATTATTTGAATTAGGGTCTAGGTTGTCATATTTAAAGGTATGTCCTAGGTCCCTAGTTTTATATTTGATTATCAATTGCAATTCATCTTGGGAAAGAGAGGAATAAAAAAATTATAGATTCTAGGTTTATATCTTCATCAAAGAACATATATCACGTCGATCATCATGCTAGGCATTTTACATCTATCATGTTGTCAATATTGTGAGCAACAACAAGGGCTTAACTAAGGCATAAGGGAATATTAAACTCCAATCCTTGTACAAAAACCCCTAAAGGTGTTCATAAACATCACATTTCTTTATTTAGTTATCTTATGCAATTGAACAAAATTTTGCAAATTTCAAGTGCCAAGGACACAATCATAGGAGTTGAACGAGATTGTGGAATAAGATGTTAGGATCATTGGCACACTTTTGTCTAGAAGTTTATAACAACAAAATCATTCATTCCTAGTCATTGGTATATATTTTTAATATTTGATTTGATACACATTTGATGTTTATTACAATATTTCAATCAAAATGCAAAGAAATAGATAGACACATACTTATCCTTTCTCTCTTGTCAATTACAACTTTTAAAATTTCTCATATATAACAACTCTTTTATTTTAATATTAAGTATGTTTAAATGAATTCATTTAACACTAGCTTTAACTTAATTATCTATAAACATTTGATGTAAGGTTAATTATAAACCACTAAGCTAATCTTTCCCAACTTTATACAATAAAAAATAAATAAAAATGTAACTTATTAATGACATGAAATTTCCTCAATCCACAATAACAATATAAATAGACTTTTGGATTTTGATTGTGTAACTTTTTTAACATCAATATTTCGAATAGGTGTCCCCCTTCCCACATCTATTTAGCTTTCTTTGTCTATTGTCTACTTCAATAATTTTTACCATTCTCTTCTCCAACACTATCTCATTTTGATGATGGTTCATGGAGTATGATTTGAAACATTGGTGTTAAAAATTTACACAGTTAAAATCCAGAAATCTATGTACAAAAATGTAAATAAGTTAAAAAGGAAACGCACCTTCCATTGTTATTTTGTTTCCATACCAAGGTGAAGGATTCATGCTCTCTAATAATGATGTATAATACTTTAAATAGATAGACAAGTCATGAAATTGTGGGGATACGCTATAGTCCACAGTGTCCATCTTGACCAACATTTGGTTATTTTTTATTTACATGTGGACTAATTATTGATAATAAATGGTATAAATATGTTAAAAGTCTAAATATCATAACCACAAGTACTATACCAACAATTGAACCTCACAAAACTATTAGCCCCTCTCCCCTAAGGCAAAACATGCAACTATAATGAAAAACAAAGTCTTCTCTTTTTTTCCAAGGGAAAACTTAACACAGGAGAGAGGGCTTGATGATGGTGTGGGTTATTTTGCATGACCCTTCCACATCATCCAAATACATGTTAGGAAAATATGATTCATGCCCATAGAGTGCCCATGGCTTGCCTACTTAACAATATTCTTCCCTCCCATTTTCTCACATGTTTTCCAATTCCTTTGGCATGGTTTTCACAAACTAGTGAAGTCGAGGTTGTTTCATGGCATGGACTAGTGATGGAAGTATGTGTGGGGCTTACTTATTCATTAATAGGCTAGTACACAACAATAAATGCACATTTATTCACCATTCTACTTTGCCAATGAATTCATTGTAATTAGGTCAGAGTCACTTTGTAGTTAACTTGCGATGCTTTTAGTCCTCCACATCGCCATTCTTGGAAGACCTCATTTCCTTACAGTATGCATAGTGGGACATTTCATGGAACACTTCAACTTTGGTGCTATTAAGGTTGGGAGCCATAGATTCTTCGCCATTTCTTCAAATTTCTATGTTTTACAACACATTCATCATAAAAGGAAAATGAATTTCGACGGCCATGGTAGATTCTGTGGATGTAAACAAAGGTGAGGTTGTCTTCTAATCTCATTAGAGTAGCGATCTTGTAACAATTTCAATATATTTTCTATTTCCCTATCTAATTTAAGTGGTGAATTGGTTTTAAATTTTTCACTTGATTGGTTTTTTAAAGGTTACACTTTTTTCACTGCAATATGTATAAAACTGCAATATATGACTCCATGATACTTCCCACTCTGCACGTTCTAAAAAATTAAACCCATTCCAAAATTATTTGAAATAAACAAAATATATGTACATATATATGTAAATATATGTATGTATATGTATACATATATATATACACACACACACACATACTATATATATTGTATGTGTGTATGCGTGTATGCATGTGTGTAATACATACATTGTACATACATACATGCAATATATACACACACACACACATTGTATGTATGTATGTATGTGTATATGTATACATGTACATACATACATATATAGTAAATTCATTTCAACAATAAGGTGAACCAATTGGAAAAGGGTTATAAATACTTATATTATAATGGTTTTTCAAGCCATATATTGTTGGATGTTGCTGATATGTGGTTGTGATTGATGTCAACACTATTAACATTAATGTATTAAAGGTTGTATATGTTGAGGATATTGAGAAAATTGTAACAAGAAAAGTTGAAGGTTGTCGGTGGTGCAGTGAAGTTTATGTTGTTGACTAGCTCAGTATGTTGATGATCAAAGGTTGTGGACTAAAGGGTTTGTTGTTGAGTATATCTAGTTTATCCATCGGAAGTTTTAGAGATCCGCATGAAGGTTTGATTGAGTTATGAGCAGTTGCGTTTTGACAGTTTTTTTGTTGCTTCAGTTGGTGTTCCTGAAAGAAGATGATGCGATTCTAGTAAGTTCAATTGTTGTGGATGCTTCTGAGGTGATTCATGATGCTTGTGGATGTTTCTAGATTGTGCTCTATCTGTATTGCACGTCCGCATTGATTGTTGTGATCGCGATTGGTGATTTTATTTTGTGAGTTCTTGTTTTTCATGATCATGGCTGATAGGGTGATTGTAGTGTGTTGTGGATCTTCGAGGAATAATTTTTGAAGGTGTTGCGTGTTTGAGAATATTGTTTTGGGTCTTCATTATGTTTGGCCAACTATGCTTTGTTCGCATTAAAAAATTATTTATTGATTTAGGCCGACAGTGTGTACACATTTCATATTTTTATATTTTGTTTTGGCCGACATGTAGTTGATGTGATTCCATGTTGCAAATATATATAAGCGATTGTTTTGTGAAGAATGAGGCATGTTGAGGTATGCTAGATGTGAATAATGTCCTAATCATTCAAAGGTAGAAGCATAGTGTGAAGAAAAGTGAGTAGAGTGTGAAGAAGTGTTCATGTGCTTAATTAGAACTATAATCAGGCATTAGCAGATGCTATTTTCTCGGTTCAAAATCTCGTAGATGTAATTCAAATATTTTTGTAAGATAGTGAGTCTTCCTTGGGTAGTAAGCCTTTTATATTTGAGCAGTGAGCTCTCGGTAGTGTGCTTGAATGCATGTGCATTCCCCATTTATTCTTCTTTATACTTTTAACAAGGTATAATTTTGTGGACTAACCTCCACTGTGGTTTTTCCCCTAACAGGGTTTCCACATAAAAAATCTTGGTATTATGTGTGTTTCTGATGTGTTGATGGTTTATGCTTTGATGGTTATTTATCAGTTTTGAGAATAAGTTTAATAAATTTAAATTTCTAGGACAACTGATTCAACCCCCCTCTAAGTTGTCTACCCTTGTGTTGCCAACAATTGGTATTAGAGCTAGTTCCTCAGAAGAAGTTTAATAGCTTGAGGTGATTCGGGATGGTGACATACAAGAAGGATAGTCTGAGATTTGATGCAACAAATTATTCTTTGTGGAAGACTCAAATGGAGTGTCAGTTGAGATGCATTGGTGAATCCTACTGGAAGATTATAAAGAATAGGTATGCTATTCCACAAAATGGTCCTTCTACTCTTGATGAGATTAAAGAAGTCGAGTACAATATCAGGGCTAAGGAAGCATTGTTGAGTGCTCTGATTGATTTAGAGATGACAAATGTAATGGAGTTGTAGATTGCTTATGAGATCTGGAAAAAGTTGGAAACTTTGCATGAAGGTGATACACATGTGAAAATTGCTAAGCTACAAAGTCTGAAAGGGAAATATGAAACATTGAAAATGGGTGAAGATGAGAACATTACTTCTTTTATGCAAAGAGTGAATGAACTTGCGATGAGTATCAGATGTGCTGGTGGAACACTGGATGAATCAAAGATTGTTGCTAAAGTGCTAAGATCTTTGCCTGTTGCATACAAAGCCAAAGCTGCTGCTATTGAGGAGACCTAGACTATAACAAATGTAACTAGACACATGTTGATTGGTAAGCTTGTTGCTTTCGAGTTGAGTGATTTTGGTGAATCTCTTCCTAAGACAAAATCTGCATTTAAAACTACTATATCCGGAAAAGACAAGCACATATATGATTCGGGAGAAAGTTCTAGAAAAATGTTCAAGTATGAGCAGGAGATGAAAGATATTGAAGAAGAGAGAAAGTTAGATGAGCTTGAAACACTTATTGTAAAGAGAGAAGCCAGAGGAGAAGGTAAGTATAAAGGAAAATTGCCTATTAAATGTTTTTCTGGCAATAAGATAGGTCATTTTGCTTCAAGGTGTTCAGAAGGAGTTCCTAAGTGAAAACCTAACAAGCCTAGATTTCAAAGAAAGTGTTATTATGTTGTTGATGAAGGGGTGACATATTATGAATCTAATAAAGGGAATGCAAGTGAGGATGAATGGGTATTTAATTCTATCAAGGAAAATGATTCGGTGCCTACTAAATTTGCTAGTGACAAGAATGTAGAGAAAGTTATGGCCTCTAGTATTGAAGAAAAAGATGAATGAGTGATTGACAACGGATGCTCTCATCACATGATAGGTGGCAAAAGCAAATTTGTGAGTTTGGAAAAGTATGATGGTGGTGTTGTAAGATTTGGTGATAACAACGCTAGTGCAATTCATGGAAAAGGATCCATTTCTCTTGGTGGTAAGCATAATATTGATAATGTCCTATATGTGGAAGGTTTGAAGCGTAATCTCTTAAGTGTTGGACAAATGGTTGACAAGGGATACAATCTTGAATTCAAGGATGGAAAGTGTAGAATATTGGGGAGTTCTAGAAATGTGATTGCATCAGGTACAAAAACAAAAGGTAATATCTTTCACCTAAGTGCTGCTAGTAAAAGTTGTCTGATTGATCAAGTTGATGAAAGTTGGTTGTGGCATAGGAGATTGTGTAATGTAAACTTTGATAATATTATCAAGATAAGTTCTACTCAGGCAGTGAAAGATCTTCCTAAGTTAGTAAAGCCTACTAATACTATATGCAAGAAATTCTAGTTAAGGAAGCAAACTAGAGAGTTTCATTCCAAAGCAAACAACATCAAAGGAAGTGTTGGAGCTTGAGCATATTGACTTGTGTGGTCCTTCTAGAGTTAGAAGTTTAGAAGGAGACAGGTATTTCATGTTACTTATTGATGATTACTCTAGAATGATATGGGTTGCTTTCTTAAGGGAAAAATGTGAAGCTCTAGAGAAATTCAAGATTTCAAGGCTATGGTTGAGATAGAGACAGGCCTAAAGATTAAATGTTTGAGATAAGATAAAGGCAGTGAGTTCATCTCTCGTGAGTTTAATTCGTTTTTTGAAGAGCATGGGATAAAAAGACAATTATCTGCCCTACAGGCCCCTCAACAAAATGGAGTTGTGGAAAGAAAGAACATGACAATTCAAGAAGCTGCTAGGACTATGATGCTGGAAGGAAATGTTCCTCATATCTATTGGAGAGAAGCTGTGAGTACTGCTATTTACACTCTCAATTAGGTAAACGTCAAAGGTGATATCGGTAAGACTCCTTTTGAGCTATGGTTTGGTCATAAACCTACTGTTAGATACTTCAAAATCTTTGGGAGTAAATGCTATATCAAAAGAGATGAAGATATAGAAAAGTTTGATGCTAGGAGCAATGAAGGAATCTTTCTGGGTTATTCTACTAAAAGTAAAGCCTATTGGTGCTACAATAAGAGATTGAGGAAAGTAGTTGAAAGTGCTAATGTCAAGGTTGATGAAGACATAGTTAGATCATCTAGAACCTATGGATATGATTTAAATGACCAACATGATAGTTCAAATAAAGGAAAGAAAGTTCAGACACAAAATCAAGTTCAAATCATTTCGGTGAATCAGGAAAGTCAAGAAGGAGAAACTAATGGAAGTGCAGAAGTGAGATTAGAAGAGCCTGAAGTTCAAGAAAATCCTAAGATTCCAAGCTATGTAAGACTAAATCATTCAGAAGATCAGATCATTGGTGATAAGAACAAAGGTGTGTAAACTAGAAGAAGAATTGTAGATACTGATTAGACTGAGCAATAGTGTCAATGAAGCATGAAAGAGGAACATTAGATGAAGCAATGATTGCAAATTGAATTGGAACTGATTCTTGTTCCCAGACCTAAGGAAGTAATTGGAACTAGGTCTTTTCAATGATGAAGTTAGAAACAAAGAAGACTAGTGTGTAGGATTGATGGAAGGTATTTCCCCTGTTGCTATGCTGTAACTATTTCTTGCAAATGGTTTATCAAGTCAACAACAAAATGGTGAACTAGAAGAAGAAGTGTATGTTGAGCAACCTGATGGATTTCAATTGACTGATTAGGGAGATATGGTTTTTCAGTTGAAGAAAGCATTAAGACTTAAGAGCATGGTATGCCAGACTAGACAAGTATTTGTTGAAGCTTGGATTTAACAAAGGTATTGTTGATAGTAATTTGTATTCAAGATTGATCATGATAAAGAATTGATTATTGAAGTATTTGTTGATGATATCATTTTTAGAAGAGATGATAGTTTGTGCATGAAGTTTATTGATGAGATGAAAAGTGAATTTGAAATGTATATGATTGGAGAAATGAAATTACTTAGCTAAATAGTGGGATCTTTATATCTTGGTCCAAGTATGTGAAAGAATTGTTGAAGAAGTTTGGTATGGAAGATTCAAAGCCAGTTGGTACACCCATGGTGACCAGATGTAAGTTGACACAAGATGATGATTCTCCTAAGGAAAATTAGACTAGATAAAAATCTATGATAGGAGGATTACTTTACTTGACTCAAACCATACCTAATATCATGAATGTCGTATGCATTGTTGCAAGATTTCAAGTTGATCCTAAGGAATCTCATGTGACAATTGTGAAGAGAATTTTCAAATACTTGAAAGGGACAGTTGATTTTGGTCTATGGTATCCTAAAGATGATGATCTTACCTTGAGTGCCTTTACTGATGTTGATTGGGCAGATGTGGATGATAGAAAAAGTACTAGCGGTGGAGCATTTTTCTTAGGAAAGAAGCTGGTCTCATGGTTAAGTAAGAAGCAAAATGCCATTTCCTTATCTATTGCAGATGCATAATACATTGATATTGCTAACAATTGTACTCAAGTGTTGTGGATGAAGCAGATGTTGAAAGATATCAAAGTTGTGAATGATGAACCTATTGGTATATTCTGTGACAATTCAAGTGCAATTAACACTTCTAAGAATCTGGTGTTTCATTCAAAAACCAAGCATATATCTATCAAGTTTCACTTTTTGAGAGAGGTAAGTGAAAAAGAAGTCAGATTGGAGTAAGTAACCACTAAGGAACAAATTGTAGATATATTTACTAAGCCATTTCCTAAGGATGCTTTTGAGTATCTCAGAGGGAAGCTAGGGATGATTACCCCTCCTAATTAGAACTAAGATGCATTGACTTGCATCAGTTTGAGTACTTCATAATCATATCTTGATCTAGATTGATGTTGTGGTGGTTGCTACACAGGGGGAGTAGTTAGATGTTCAAATATGTGGTTCAAAGCTTGTGTGGAGAAAGATATACTTTATCTTTGTTATTGATGTCAAAGGGGGAGAAGAGTCATGTGAAAAACTTTGTGGAGAGAAGAGTCATGTGAAAGAGTTGAAGAGAAAAGAGTCAAAATCTAAAGGGGAGAAAGTAGTAAGAGAGAGTTGTGCTGATGGTGTTTTTCACATCATGTGTTGCCATCAATGCCAAAGGGGGAGATTGTTAGATGTTGTTGATATGTGGTTTTCATTGATGTCAACACTATTAGCATTAATGTATTAAAGGCTATATATGTTGAAGATATTGAAAAAAATGTAATAAGAAAAGTTGAAGGTTGTCGGTGGTGCAATGAAGTTCATGTTGTTGGATAGTTCAATATGTTGATGATCAGAGGTTGTGGACTAAATGGCTTGTTGTTGAGTATATCTAGTTTATCCACCGAAATTTTTAGAGATCCGCATGAAGATTTGATCGAGTTATGAGTAGTTGTGTTTTGACAATTTTTCTGTTGCTTCAGTTGGTGTTCCTGAAAGAAGATGATGTGATTCTAGTAAGTTGAGTTGTTGGAGATGCTTCTGAGGTGATTTATGATGCTCGTGGATGTTTTTAGATTGTTCTCTATCTGTGTTTCACATCCACATTGATCGTTGTGCTTGTGATTGGTGTTTTTCTTTTGTGAGTTCATGTTTCTCATGATCATGACCGACAAGGTGATTGTAGCGTGTGGTGGATCTTTGAGGAATAATTTTTGAAGGTGTTGCATGTTTGATAATATTGTTTTGGGTCTTCTTTATGTCTTGTCCGACTATGCTTTGTTCGCATTGAAAAATTATTTATTGATTTGGGTCGACAGTGTGTACACGTTTCATATTTTTATATTTTGTTTTGGCCGACATGCAGTTGATGTAATTTTGTGTTGCAGATATATATAAGCAATTGTTTTGTAAAGAATGAGGCATGTTGAGGTATGCTATGTGTGAATAATTTCCTAATCATTCGAAGGCAGAAGCAAAGTGTGAAGAAGAGTGAGCAGAGTGTGAATACGTGTTCATGTCCTTAACCAGATTTGTAAACAGGCATTAGCAGATGCTATTTCTTAGTTCAAAATCTTGCGCATGTAATCCAAATGTTTATGTAAGACAATGAGTCTTCCTTGGGCAGTAAGCCTTTTGTATTTGAGTAGTGAGCTCTAGGAAATGTGCCTGAATGCATGTGCATTCCCCATTTATTCTTCTTCATACTTTTAACAAGGTATAATCTTGTGGACTAACCTCCACCGTGGTTTTTCCCCTAATAGGGTTTCCACCTAAAAAATATTGGTGTTATGTGTGTTTTTGATGTGTTGATGGTTATTTATCAGATTTGAGAATAATTTTAATAAATTTAAATTTCTAGGGAAATTGATTCACCCCCCCTCTCAGTTGTCTTCCCTTGTGTTTGCAACATATATAACCCTTATATTTAATGAGTTTGGAAAAAAGTTACAAATATTTCTATTATAATGATCTTTCAAAATAAATATAACCCTTAATGTATAAACACACACTTATATATATAACCCTTAATTGATATATTTTTATTACAATGGGGTTTCAAGTTGTTTATATGTATAAATGTTACATCTATGTTAAGGGTTATATGTATAACTTGAAACCCCATTATATATGCATATATTGACTACCATTAGGATGTATAAACAAAAAACATGAACATAATAGTAACACTAACAACATTTCACTCAATCACATATCATAATGACATAGATAAACTTGGTTCATTGTATATGTAGATAACTAAAATTTCCTAGGTCTATTTCATCACTAAACCTAACACCTATTCCCAATTGACCAAATTCATCACCTAAGCCTAGTCCTAATTAACTTAGGACATATCCCTTTCACCTCAGATCCATCACTTATTTCAATAATCATATTATTTAATTAACCACCCTTTTCCATTCCCTCACAAATTACTAAGTAAATTATCATATTCCACCTAATATCCACCTCACCTATGTGGCTAAATAATTAAATAATGTTATTATTTAATTAATCTTATTTTCCCTGACCACCTTCCAGGAATAATGGGGACATAGGAACACTTGTCCTTGATCTCCCATTATTCTCTCAACATAACCCTAGAATCTAGCCTCCCTAGATGTACATGTCCCTCCTAACTTCCCTCATGTACTTAACCACTTACTAAACTTAGTAAACATAATCCTAACCATTTCAAATTCTAACCACCTTATCTCCACCCTCCATATTTTCCTAGATCTTAGGGAGTTCCTAAAAACCATTCTCCACCCTTGATCTCATAATCAAATCTTAGCCATCCATTTTCCATCTCAAAAATCTATAAATTTAGGCACTTCCCTCATTCCTCATCCATTATCATTCAAGCTAGGTACATGATGTCAATTTATTATCATTCCAGCAAAGAGAGCATCCACATTTCAAAGCATTCAAGAATGGAGGTGTATGGTAACATTTTGAGTTTATTGCTTATGTTGTTATCTTGTGTTGCTTCCATTGTTGAGATCTATTTGAGGTTTGTGATAATTTAGAATTTGAGTCTCTTGTGTTGCATTTGATTTTACCATTTCTAAATTAGAGCTTACATTCTGGCAACTCCACTCAGAAATAACCCTATGTTCCATTATTTTTTTTGAATTTTTTTATGCATTTTAGTATTGATTTACACTAACAAGTTTTATGAATTTTGATAGTGAAGTTTTTGTAGGTGTGTTGGAGACAAAAATACACAACATAATCATGATTAGAGTGCTTGGGAGATGAAGTTTGATATACTAGCACTTGCACCAAAAGGGTGCAAGGGTTACGCCGATAGAAAAATATAAGAACACGTTTCCCTCTTCTTAGCCACCGCCTTATGGGACTCCCGGTGTTGAATCTCGACTTGTAAGAGAGAACAGAAGATATTAGAAACAATATTTTGGCCATTGCGGCTTTAATAAAAACAAAAGAATATATAATTAGGGAGGAAAAGGGTAGAAATTAGTGCTGACAGATTTCCACAATCCATGAAGATTATTGTTGAACATTTCCATATTAGATTGTGTCAATATTTTTGCATTAACATTTCGGATCACACTCTGTAATCCATCATTAGGATGAAGAAGAGAGCATAAGGAAAAAATACCCAATACCTCCATATTACTGCTTTTGGCAGGCAATGGTGTTATTAAGACTTCTCCTGCACATCTTTGTTAAACATTTCAGAGGAGTGAGAACCATGGCTGCATTTAACAGATAACAACATAATTGTTGTAGAATGAAATAAAACATAACAAATAAACATCAGGGCAACATATAGATTTGAAAAATAAGACTCACTAAGACCATGGCAAGTGACTTACCTCAAGATTCTACTCAAATTGTGTCATCTTTCAACAAGGCCGAAGAGGAAAAATGGGTAGAGTTTGCAAGAAAATTTGAAGAACCAAAACCAATCTCCCTATAGCTGCTGCTCAGTGTATAAATGAAAAGTTGATTAAATTCAATTCAAAGATCTGCATTAAATGTGAGTCAATGAAATCCAATTTGACTCGTAGATCAAAAAATTAAATGCAAGACGTGATGAGATGAACAGTAAACAACGACTGGTAAATTGTTTTACGGCTAGCTATTTTATGGCGTGAGATAGGTTTCGACTTTCTAGACGAAGATTGCATAAAAGTTTTGAAAACATAAAATCAAAATATGAGTGAATCAAGTATAAGAACTGTAAAGACTTCAAACTTCCATAGTCAATAATTGCAAAGGTTGCATGATAAAAAATGCATTAAAAGTTTTTAAAACATTTTAAGGAAAAGGATTTCCGATCAAGAATAAGAACATTCATGACTTCAAGGTTTGATAAAACTATTGAAAGATTATTTTTTGGATAAACACTTTATAAAGAGTTAGAGACAACTACAAACAGAATATAGCCTATGTGATAAAAACTGGATAGAGTTCTACAAACACCACAAGCGTGAGCAATGAATAATTATTGAAGAAAACGAGTTTCTGAACAAAAACTATCTAAAGGGTTCTGAATTCATCAAAAATAGGGGAAATCAAAACTAGGTCATTCCAGACTAAGAATATTCAAGACGTAATGCTTTCAGCTCCATAGTCAATTATTATTGAAGAAAAAAAATATCTGGATATGAACAGTGTTTAAAAGCTTTTGGAAACATCAAAATCAGAAAACAGAAAAAAAGAAAAAGAAACATGGATCAACCATTAGATATTTAAGACTTCAAACTCAAGATTTGCTTAATTGTTGAACAAGGAGAAGGCACATGGCTCTTGGACAACCACCAGCAGTTCCATCTAGATCAATTCTAGTCCATGTCTCGTAGGGCAAGGCAGGAATGACAACCTAACCTCGCTACTGGGTTTTGATCTCTAATTGGATCTGCTTTTACCTCTCTTCTAGCTTTGCAACTTGAACTACAACCTCCAAGTTAGTGAAGTGCTTGACATAATGGCTCAACGAAATGTGGTCTCATGGAATGCCATGCTTGTAGGATATGCACAAACCAGATTTTGAAAAAAGGTTTTACAAAGTTTCAAGCAAATGCAATTGGTAGGTGTCAAGCCAAATTCTGCAACGTTTTGGTAGGATAATGGGAAGGAGGGCTTACAACCTAGTTAAACATATCAAACATTTTGAAATAGTTATGTAATTTCAAGCGGGTTGTCAAATGCCATCTGACACTAAAACATAAAAGATAAAATTTTAAAAATTAAACCCAAAAAAAAGAGAGGGAAGTAGAAGATGCAACAACTTACCCTCAATCTATCTAATAAAATGGAAGGAGTGATGAGTTTATATTTGGGTGCTTCAGAGAGAAGCTTATCATAGCTAGCCTGATCAAAGAGAACCATATTATTCACCTTCTCCTTCTGCTTTCCTTTGCTCCATTTCTGTACCCAGATAAGCAAAACTCATCAAAACATTGAAATTAAAAAAGATCACTAATGTACCAACTAAGCATTAAAAAGCCATTAAAGAGAAAGACCTTTTGCTACAGAGATATTTAATTGTAACTGTTCCACATTTCTGAATTAGATGTGTCTTTAAAAATTAAATGGTGTCCGAATTGTGTTTGTTTGTGAGAGAACTCGTTTTACATATTTGAGTTTGTAGTAATTATTATCAGATCTGAGCTAGGAATTTTACACACATAACAAATTCTAAATGCAACGCACCCTGTATAAAAATCAAGCATATAAAGCGCCAAATTCGCTTCCCTTGGGATCATTTTACTGAATACCAAACCCTCTTTTGTTTTTTTGTTTTTTCCCCCAAAAAACTAAATAACAGAAATGTCTATCACCCTTAAAGCCTTCAGCACAGATACAAGCCAACGTAAAAGCTCCATGGAAATCCCCCTCTTAAGCATCCCACCGTGACTATTAAAAATTTTTAGTGTTGATAACAACAATCTGCCACCCAGCACCATAGAAGACAAAAGAAAAAATAATCAAAACAAAATTTTCGACCAGAACAGTCAAATTTTACTGAATAATCAAACCCCTGGGGCCTTTATATATTATAATATAATTTTGTGATTTCCAGTTCTAGAATGATATATCATTATTCTTGAATTCTGTCTTGTCATAGAGTACTCTGATTTGATATTTTGTAGCTATCAACCTGTTATTTGCTTCTGTTTATAAACCATGCCTTTGATATTTTACTTTACAACAACTAATGCTTAAAACTGAATAATCTAATAACATGAAACTATGCATTTCCTGCTTGATTACCAATGTATGCAATTACTTCAATGACCTTATCAATCCTACCTTTTATTTATTTAATTTTATGCCAAAACATTCTATTGTAATGTAAGGATTATGCTTATAAACCAATCTTCCTGTGTTAAACTTATCTCTTTCTTCACCACAAAACTTATATATCGGATAAAATATTTATTCAGCCCAAAACAGGGTGACAGACAAGGCTGTTTTGAAATTTCACTTAAGAAATGAGGTTTCATGGAACCAAATGACTGTAGGAAATAATGAGCGAAAATTCTGATAGGAAAACAACACAGAAGCTAGGAAATTATCAGCATATAAGAACTATTGGTTCTATGGTGAAGGAACAGGCTTTGGTGATCAATAGATTTTGCAAATTAAGAACACAAAAATGGTGGCATTCAGCAAGGTCAAATATCATGCAAATCACATATTTAGAGTGGAAATTCAAAAAGGATCACATGAATATCTTAACATCAGAATTAACAGAATCGTGCCATATCATCACTCCCAAGGGCTAGGACACTCTTGCAATTCAAACTCATAACAAGAAGAAAACAGCCCTGCTGCAAGCTAGCTCTTAACAGGTTTATAAGATTTAAAATACTAAAAACTATTAAGTCTTTCACTGCTAGTAATCTGATTTTATTTTTTTAATGATATACTTGACTGCAACCACTTTGAAGTCAATAAATAATCCAAAGACAAAAAAATCTTAATACATAAATGTTTATAAAGTAAGCACGGTGGATATAAATATTTTTTGAGTATAGTCGATGCCACCTAGAGACCTCAAGACTTCATCACCATTGCTCTTCAATTAGATTTATTTTTCCTTCACACAAGAAAAACTCATTACAAAAGTATTGCTTAACAACAAATACTAATAATAAAAACCCAACAAAATATTGTAGATTTGCAAATTCTTTGAAACGATTTTCCATGATAATGGCCAAACTCTTTTCAAGTCTAAAGTTATTCCGAACTCTTTCATCACATTAACATACCACTGCTCAATATCGAATGTGAGGATAGCAGACCAACAAAATGGAAAAAGGAAAAAGCATAAGATATTGAACATGCAGTTTAAGCACAAATAAATTCTACAATTATAACAATAGTAAACCAAAATATCATATACACCAGGCCCTTATGATGTATCGAAATGGTGGCAGAGGATCCAGCTTGCATGAACCTTTACCCTGCGTATAACAAACAATTCTAAATGCAGTTAAGCCCAAGCTCATAGGAAGAGGAAAAAGCTTTGTCTTGCTGTAAGTTAGCATTCCCATGGTCTTTGCAACATGGGGGTATTATTAGTGTTTGTTGAAAGAATTAGAGATTCCAAAGAAATAAAATTACCCTAATTAGTTGTTCTTAAATCTTCTCTGTATGTGTGAATGCATAGTTTTTAGTAATGCAAGAAGCCACCTAACCGAGAGAGAAAGAGTTCATTCCAGTCAATAGGTCCAACTCCAGTGGGGTCACAACAATCCATAAGACGATAAACAACAAGATTAGCCCGTGTGCATAACATGATGACCATTAAATCAACAATGCATTTAGTGTTCTGTATTCATGCATCATGGTTCAATCTCAGATAGAAAGAAAAAAAATGAGCAGGTGAGAATAACCATTGGACAATTGTAACAAAAGCCAAAACTAGCATTCTATGTTATCTTACCAACAGTCAAAGCTCCTCATATTGACAATATTTGAAATAAACAACCTCAACTCCAAACTCACAACTGTAACAACTCTGAACAAGCCTCTATTCATTAATGCCATTAATTCTATGAACATTATACAGTACTCAGGACTACTTAAACCTAAAAGGTTAAAGGATGATTACTTGTCAGACCTGTTTGTAAAAGATGTTTCACGATTTTCTAGACAACTAGACCATCTAAGATGATTCCTATAGAACAATCAATGCTACTTTACAAAGCATGTCTCCAAACATTCATCAGAAAACAAAAACCCTTTTACTGCCAAAAGCTGTAAGTAAGAACCTCCTTGATCTCAACAGCTAGCATTCCAAATTCTTATCCCAATTAAACGGTGCAGAAGTTCTTCAGGACAATCTATTCACATTTTAAATTTATAATCCTAAGACCTTTACGCTATTTTTCACAATATATATATCCAAACATATGATCATTACACAACTGATTAGTTCACTGCAACTCCAATAGTTACACACAAACATTTTATCAGAATATATACTTTCTCCAAGTAAGAATGTATAGTCAAAAAATCCATTTTGACCTTGACAAATATAGAGACTTCAAAGTTCCTATCTCAATAGAGTAAGCTAAATCATATCAATTTAAAAATGACAGAGAAATGTAACTTGATTTCATATCTACTCGTTCAACTCTCCCATATCTGGAGAAAATGTGCTTTGGCTTTGACTGACGTGTATCATACTCAAAGTTTTGCGACCCCTTCACCTTCACCACTGCCACGTCTCCATCCGCCCCAACATTCGTAAACAACACAAGTAATGATTTCCATGGATGGTGAAGCACAATCCTCCTTCTCGTATTTCACCATGCAGTAAAACCCATCTAATCAGGATTCTTGTAGACAATTTTGTAAGCATTACCTTGGTAGAGAGACTGGAAGGCAGATGGGTTGGTTACCTTTTGTATTGGACAGGTATGATACCCATATTGAGAAGGCCATGTCAAAGTGGGGATGAGGCAGGTTACACCATCCACCCTCGTTGGCCGTAAGGGCAAAGTTCGGGGGGGCATAAATTGGTGGTTGTGATCACCACAGAGGGGATGTCGGGTAGAAACCATTGTGGATTGTTGATGCACTCGTATTCAACCATTTCTGCTTAACTGAAATGAATACCCACTTCTCAAAATATCTCCCTACAGTGGTTGCAGCTTTACGACACTATTTTTACAGATGTAAACGAAAATATCTCTATTGTGAGTTAATGTTTCTTTTCAGGCATGACGCAAGGAAACGATTTCATCTAATGACAACTGACAATCTGCAAACCATTTTTGTTTAGCACAACCGAGCAACAGTTTTACGGCGTGAGACAGGTTTCCGGCAGAAACCTCACACTATATATAGCCTATTGGCTAAAAATACCTGATATTTTATTGACAATTTTTTTTGAAGTTTTCGTAGGGCTATAAATAGTGCTTGCATGCAATTTGAGATAAAAAAGATGGTTTAAAATTGCAAAAACCATGCATTTTTGTTTAAAACTACTGTTAACATTGTCAAAATCATGAATTTTTAGAATTTTGGTTAAATAACTATGATTTTTTAGGATTTTTGGTTAAAAATGACATTTTTAGGATTTTTTGTTAAAACCATGCATTTTAGGAGAAAACTGCCCATAAAATGGCCAAAACCACAAATTATAGTTGAAAACCACCCTCTAAAAAAAACAAAACCATGAATTTGGGATGAAAACCACCTTTTAATTATTCAAAATTTCCCAAAAATATCAAAAACTATCTTCATTACCTCCAAATCTGCTTTTCAAAAAAACTTGGTGTTCTTTATTTTCCTTGGTCTTAGCTTTTGATCATATTAGCAACTAGAAGTTTAGTGGGAATTTTAGCCCCCCAACACCTAACAACTGGTCACCTAGGTGACCAGGGGCCAGTTGATAGTGGCTTAAGCCTGTCTTAGCACCATTGAAACCCCATAAAAGCACCCTTCAATCAAATAGTCATAACTTTTTCAATTGTTATTGGATTTTCAAAATTTGATAGGCATTGGAAAGCTAATTCAAAGATGGACATTGTAGTATAGGTGAAGTTTAAAAATTTTGTCTCATATTTCAAGAATAAGTGTTTGAACTTGGACTTTTTTTAAAAACTTCATTTGATCATTTTTTCATTTTTATCCTTTTCAATACTTATTTTTTAAATATATATTAGGAAAGTCCATTTTTTTGTTTTTCAAACTTATTTTATTGTAGGACTTACTATTTTTCTATTTCTCACTAACTTTTGGGTGTAGTTTTTTTTTGTGATTTCAAGACTTTCAAACATGCAAACTACTAACTCAAGTGGTTTTTGTAGGATGTTTAGTTGAAGAAATTATTTATAGACCTTTTCATTTTCTATGTGCTTTTCTACTTTTTATTTTCTTACATTGAAATTGGGTTAAAATTTTCTTCACATTTCAATTTGGGATAATAATCAACGAGTGTCTTTTACACCTCAAGCACACTTACATATGCTCTCCTTTTGCACCTTAGGGTGATCTTGAGAATTATAAATAAGTGTTGTCTTGTTTTATATTTTTAGAGGGCCTACTTGGGGATTTCATCACCCCAAGGAATGACCTCAACTCTGGTGTTCTAGTGGAGTATAAATAGTGGAGATTGAATCAAAAGATACCTCTTGGAAGTTGTTTTTCTGTCATTTGAGATAAGCCCCCAATAAATTGATACCTTGGATAAGTGAAGGATAAGGGTGGGCTACCCTCTTATCCTAGCCTTTTGACTTTCTTTCACTTTCAAATTCATGAATTAAGCCTTATGTACCCTCGAG
>VDFB02000002.1:131686602-131747234 GCA_007258455.2 Sequoia sempervirens | reverse complement strand
GGGGGAATGGAGGCTCTTGACTTGTATTAGTTGGGTTAACTTGATTTTACTTAGTCTCCTTAGGTTGGTTGTCCAAGGCCTCTATTGGTGGTTCCTCATCAACCAACTCAACAATTTGAGGGGAAGAAGACCTAGCCAATGTTTTCCCTAATTTTAGGTGGTCACTCACCTCTACCCCATAAGTAGGGTATTGAATAGCCTCATTAGCATAGGCCTGCTAAACAGGCTTGTTATTTGGGTTAGGTGCAGGTTGTGTTGGTAGCTGAGGTTCTTTAGTTGGCTATGGTGAAGCATGTGATGGATTTGGTATAATGCCTTGTTGTTGTGGCTACAAGGGTTATTGTGGCTATTGGTAATTCAAGTTTTGTTTTTTCCATTTTTGACCTCTTTTCCATTGACATTTCCATTGGTTTTGTTGAAGTGGCCATTGAGGATTGTAGTTAGGTCCTTGGAATTTTTTTGTGGCCACATGCTTTTCTATTGTTGGTTCCAATTTGGTTGATGATTTTTCTATTGGTTTTGTGGATTTTCTCAAGGCTAAGGATTCCAACTAGAGAAATTTGAATTACTAACTAGAAATGGAATGTTATAAGTCAATGGGTATGGAGGCATGCCTTGTCTTGGCTACCATGGTTTCCTCTGAGAAATGTAGAACACTTGTCCATCTTCATCTTCTAGTGCATGAATGTTTTGTTTTTATTGCTTATCTTCAAAAATACTTTCCACTCTTTTGCATTTGCAGATAGCTTTTCTCTGCCTACAATGTGGGCAATATTTTGTAAGGGTTGCCTCTACCTCTTCTTGCTTTTTTATTTATATGTAAAGTATCCAACTATGTAGCCAAATGGATAATGATTTCTTCTTTCATGTTGAACAAAAGATTACTCAATTTCACTCTAGAGACTCCATTAGATGTCTTGTTGATTGGAGATATCACATCTACTCTAGTCCTTGTAGTAAAGATCCTTGAATAGTTCCTACAAACCTTGCAAATCTCTTCAAAATGTAGTTGTGATATATCTCTTGACCCAGTAAGGTTAAGGGCATCAATGCAATCATCATTAACTCATCTTAAAAACACTAGTTTCAGGGATTCATCTAAAAGCCTATTTTGTGGAGACTTCTTTAAGAAAAATTGGAATCTTTCTACATAGTCCTCCAATTGTTCATCTTCTTTTTGTGTCATTTTGAAAATATCATCTCTTTTCCTATTAGTTCCTCTACAATAATCTTGATACTTTTCTAGGAACTTGGTCATCATAGTATTCCAATTTGGAACATCATCTCTTCCTAAACCCATGAGCCATCTTAGAGCAACATCCTTCAATGTTGTTGGAAATAGTTTCAGCCTAAGTGCATCTTTTGTGTAATCATAAATTCTACAAAGCACATCAAACTCAAACAAGAATGTATTTGGGTCCTCTGTGACCAACCCATAGAAGACATGTAATGTTGAAGGAGATATATTCTTCAAGGTAGTTGCTCTCTCCTAGTTGGTAATGGGGAACTCAAAGGTTACATTATTTGGTGGGTCTTCCACTGCTGCAATAGCCATAGTGATAATATGTGTGGGAAAAGTCTCCTCTATGTCTAACATGGATGTTGGTGTTAGGGATGGTTCTTCTTCAAGAATATCCTCACTCTGTTCACTCTGATCACTAATATCCTCCAAAGCTTGGTGTATTGAGGGGATAAATTTTCCTAAAATGTCTCTCTACCTCTATATATAATAGGTGTGACTCTTTAGATCAAAAAATATAGCACATTGTTAGTGATAGGTTGTTTTTGGTGAACTAGAACCTAATTACCCTACTGCTTGAAAACAAAATACTAACTATGAAAGCTTGAAATAACATAGGAGAATCCTAAGTGTAGCACCATCCTCAGAAACGATGCCAAAAATGTAAGGCCTTTCTAATTTTCAGTCAACTTGGTGTTTCATGCACAAACACTCAATTCAGAGGGAAGATTCCTAACTGAACAATTCACTAAACCCTCACAAAGACTTCATTTAATTATCGACCAGGGCTTTGTAAGCTTGTGATGACGTTGGCACTGTATGTGCACCTAGGGACTCTACACAACCTATATTGTTGGATATAGGTTGTTTACACATGTGCATAAAACATGAAATGCTGAAAAGGAAAGTAAAGCATGAACTTGCAAAATAGAGTAAACTTAATTTGCCACCTATGCTATGGGTACTCTCAGCTTAGTGTTGTTACTAGTTAATTTCTAGAACCTGAACTCTACAATATACTATACCACTAACTACGGACTCTTCACAACATACTTTGGATATTGACTCAAAGTAATGTTACAAAAAATATATAACCATGAATCTATTTGAAATGAATACAACATGAAGCATCTACTCTAACAATGAAAATTGAAGTGGGTGGATAGTACCTTTAGTGGCCCTTGCTCAAGCTACTATTCCCATGTGATAAAACCAAATACAAGCTATTGAATCAATTGATCATAATAGTAGACTGAAAACATCTTTATTGCATTGAAAAATGAATGCTCACAATATGACAAGAATATCCAATAGATTTACCATTTAGACATACATATTCATTACAATAGTAAACTAGCAATTGTCTTGCTAAAGCATGAAAACTAAGGACACACTCCAATTGAAATTTAAACTAGATTTACTCCTCAACCATTGATCCCCAGATATAAGCGTGGAAGGAGATTTATTTGTATAAGGACTCAAAACTAAAATTAAAATAGAAAACTAAATACTAATATCCACTCTCCTCAAGAATAGGAGGTGAACAAGTCTTTGTAGTTCTAAACTGTAATTAAAAGAACAACATAAAGGAAGTTGAAGCAAGACTCTTGCTCAAACAATTTTGACAGAGACAGTCAAATTGCCACATGAGCATAATGATATTGACCCCTTCTTTCTCTATCATGTTTATTCATTTCCTTGGTGACTCACAATCTAACCTTGTCAATGATCACTTTCATTTATTCTGGAACTATTGCACGTTCATCAATTTAGACTCTCCCCTACTGCTCATAATCCTTTGGTTGCGAGTTGAGTGCTCCAGTTGCTACGGGTTACTAGTTGTAAATAGTTAGTTCCATCTAACATATATATACCATTAATAACCATGAATCAAACATAGGTTCATATCAAATTTCATAAACATTCACACATTTATCCATGCAAATACTAACATATTATAATCATATTTTCATTCACCAAGATCTGGTTTAGATTGCATTAAGGATATATAAATGTATAAGTTCAGGAATGTACATATGAAATAAATAGCTTGAAATGTCTTAAAGGTATGAACTAAGCAAGACAAGACTAGCTATTAATTAGTCTCACTAGTTGTGATCCTTTCAGTGCTTAATCTCCAAGAGTTCTTATTGAGCTCACCTGTGGGTCTTTTGGTGTAAAATTCATGTTTGACATAGCCATTTTTTCATTGTATAAGTTGTGAATTATCTATTTTAGCTTAGGCACTATTGACATGTGGAAGTGATAAGTGAGTCTGTTGTGTGAGCCAATAACTATTTGTAGACACCTACATTTGGCCACTTACATTTAGTCAAATTTATCCTTTTTCATCTAAATATCCTCTTATCTACATTACTATTATTTAATCAATACCCCTAAATTCCTCTAAATACCTAAGGTATTTAGTTAAATAATTAAATACTTTACCCTTTATTCCTTTCCTCCAAGGAATTAAATAAATAATCTACCCACCCCCCATAATCTACACCTAATCCTAATCCACCTCATAATCCCATCATTAAGGATGTGCACATTCCTAATCCATGATTATGATGTGTCACATCCTCCAACTTTTGCAAGTTGGCTCTTAATCCTCATTAGCCCCTAACTTTCCTCTAATCATTGATTAGCTATCCCAATCAACCCTTAGTCAACTCTTCCCATTCCCCAATGAATTTTTAATTCCTTTTTGTCTTCCCAAGGTCCTTTTGAGGAATTTTTAATTCCTCTCCCATCTCCCAAGGAATATTAAATTCCTTTTATCCTTTTCATGCACATTAAAAAGGAATTTTTAATTCCTTTAGTCAACTCTTGATCTTAACCCTTGATCTCCTTTCAATCTCCATTGTCCATTCCATCTCCCTTGGCTAAATGACTAACACTTAGCCATTTTTGCAAGGCTAACAATTCTCTCAAGCATTCATCCTCTCAATATCTCAAACATACATCTAACCTCCATAGCCAAATTCACCATTTTTGCATCCAAATCAAGCAAAATCAAGCCATTATGCTGTCAAAATCATTCTAGGAGCACACATATCAAGCCATCAACGAGGGAAAACAACTTCATCAAGCTCAAACAAGGTATCATTTTGGTATTTTATTTGCAAATTTGAGTTTCATCTTTAGCCCAATTTTGAGTGTTTTGTTTTGTTTTTATCTCTTGCCTAAGTTTATTTCTTGCATTCTAGATGGGGTAAAAACACTACACACACTATTATCTCATAAATCATGGAATCTAGAGTCTAGTTTTTATTCCGTCTATATCATGAAAAGCATAAAGATTGAAATATTGGCTTGTGCATAGATTTTTCAATTTCCACAAGTTGTGCACATGCCTTCGTCTATCTACACATGGCCTGAGAAATGTCACCCTTGATAACAACTTGTAGTACCCCTCCATTTATGCCTATGTGTTCTGCTGATATGTTTTCACACTGTTAGACTATGATACTTTGTTTAGATATTTTGATCGCTGGTTTTGAGCGATAGTGGATTTATTCTGTGACATGAGGATACATTGTATGGTGATTATTGATTTTAGACATGCTTTGAGATAGTGTAGATGTTTATTTTTAGTTGATTATTGTTATGTATATGTTTGATGGACTAACAGTTATTTATTTCGTCAGTCTGATGTGACGTGTATTGGTGTGGAGAACGAAATCGCATCACTCGCTTGCGAGTGCCCTATGCTGTTTGTGATTTTCTCCGCATGGTGTGCCTGTTCAATGGTTTTTATATATATATGCATGTTATTGTTTGGTTGTAGGATTGTAGGCACAGGACACCGACTCCACCTGGTTACTCAGGTCTGAGCGTGTCAAGACTCAACGAATACATTGATTGGGAGATAGTAGTTTGGTTCACCCTAGTCTAGTCTATAACCTGGTCACTGTACATTGTCAGTTTTAGTTTCAGTCATAGGTTGTCTTGCATTCTTTTGTTTGGTTAATTGCTTGAAAGGAAAAATGTCAATTTAAATAATATTTTATTATGTTTTATTTACTGTTATTTAAATTAAATTTTAAATGTTAAAGAAATTAGTTTTGCAAGTCATTTAATTAATTAATTAGTTTGTTTGATTCCCAAATGGTTTGATCAACTAAAGATTCATTTGTTAGAATTGGGTGTTAAATTAAATTTAACCCAAATATTTAAGTCCATATGAATAGTTTATTTAATTAAATAGAGTTTGTGGAAATAGTATTTTATTAATAAATAAATTTTACATTAGAAAATTATGGAATTTAGAAATAAATTAAATTAATAATTAATTAAAAATAATACAATTGAAATGAGCGAAATTAGAAAGTGAGTAGAGATATTTTACTTCTAGGCATGTGGCTGATGCATTATTAATTTTGTTGAAGGGTGTTCTGTTTAGGAAGGTTAGTGGATCTGGAAAAAGCCAGGAGAATTCCACAATTCTAGCCCCACTACTCACTGGAAAAACTCTCAGAGTGCTTTTGCAAGAATTTTCCTTGTATGCTTTGGAATATTTAGCATCCTTGAAAATCTACATGATTTGGGTTTGTTCTTAGGGAAAGTTTTGGAAGGCTGAGAAGCAGAGGCCTAAGTTTGCCATCATTAATTTTAAAACTTCTCAAGAATATTGGTATTGCTTCTTGTGGATTCTAAATTTATTTTATGAAATATTTCTTGAGAAAAGTCTCTTTAAATCTATATTTTCAGAAAAATACTTGTGTGTATTCGGAATGGGATTTGACCGTTAACTGTTTGCAGGAAAAAGATTGTGAAATTATTGTAAATCATGCGGAAAATAAAATATTATATGTTATGTATTTCCCTATTTCCCATGAGAAACCCGTTAAACTTCTAAAAAATCCTCTCTATGAAAACCTTGTTAAATCATATAAATATATATATATATATATAATAGATATATACATATATATTTATACATATATATTTTATTTCATTTATAAATTGGATTGTGGAAGAAACTCATTTTAAATTTTATGTTTATTTTATTTTGGAATCGTCGTACGGGCGAGTTGGGAAACGGAAATGAAAAATCCGCAGTCGAAATTTAATTAAATTCGTTTGTTTTAATAGTGAATGTATTTTTAAAAAATATATGTTAAAAGAAATTTGAAAGAGCCGAAGCTCTGTGTGGGTGGGGGCTACCCGTAGCCGACCCCGCAGGGGCACGGCGGCGAGGGCCGAGCCAACGCCGCCCTTGCGGGTAGCGCACGACTCAGCCACCGCGGCCGAGCCTGTGGGGCGGGCTGCGAAGGCAGCCCTTTCCCACTGTGCACGACATTGTGCGCGGGGTTAGGGCTTTTGCCCTAACTTCCATTGTGTATAATGTTTTCAATGCAATTTTTAAATCCGCGATTTGTTTTTTGTAATATAAATTTTATATTATATTTATTATATATATAATACTTATAATTATTTGTATTTATTTAAATGTTAAAAATATATTGGAAGAGTTATTATGTATAAATGAAATACTTAAAAGAATGATTTATTAAATATCTAGAAATAGATATTATGACAATTGATTTATTTTGATTATGTTATTTGAGCTTAGAATGAACTTTTATTTTGAAGTATTTATAAATTTCATAATAATAAATGTTTATGAAATTAAGCAAAGCATAGAATTCATTTTTGGTGTTGAATGGAAAATAAATGATACATTAAATGATTGATTTTGTGTATCACATATTTTGATTGATTGGATCTAGTATATCCTAATGTAGATCTTTAATTATCAATTTGCTTTAAATTTTTGTTTCCTTGTTGGGAAAATTGGGAAAGTATTAAATAAACAAGTCTTCCAGACCAACTTAATACCGTGGGGATTATGTTTGTTAAGTTGAATTCATATGTTGGCTAAGTTGTGTACATGTTATTAGCTGGTACTTAGATACCTGATTTTTGAGAACATAGACATTGATGTTCGTTATGAATAGTGTTGAAATTATCTGTTGTATGTTGCACACTTTGTAAACCTTAGTCAAGAAAACTTAGGAATCTTTGTTATGTTTAGGGGAGTGGCTTTTTGTAAGGGCCGACACACAAAGTGGTGTCAGGGTAACTTGCAAAGAGTTAGTAAGTCAGTGATAACTAAATAACACACTAGTTAAATTAAAACTCTTAATAAGATGTTTATGCCTCGCTTATGACTCTTGAGCTAGTTCAGTCTTGAGTATAAGATGAGAAGGCCTGGAATGGAAAATCGGTGTCTTGTTTCTTTAAGAGACATTCGATTCTGCAATGGTTTGCAATGGGGCCGGGTTTCGTAAGAGGTTACCAGGGTAACCCAAGGTTGGGGACCGGAACCTAGAAAGAAACACTAGGGTAACCTTTGCAATATTGTGATGACACTCCACCTAAAGTAATAGTTAACCTTGTGTATGTAGTACATTCAATTGTCTAAATCTAGAAGCAATGTAACCATTAGTTTGTTATGTACTTGTGTCTAGGTAACCATATTACTATCTCTTAGCACAGGGGGTGGACCTATGGGTACCACATGGTTGGGTGGAACGTGCACCTTACTCCGTTGGGTCCCCAGTTTGTGATCATGGCATCGAGAGCTTCATGGATGGAGAGCTCACACTTGGAAACTTATATGTACTTTCCTTATTGTAATTTGTAAATATTGTATTTGAAAACATCCCTCAATTGTATACGAGGTGAACAATGTAAATGTAATTGTAATTATTATTGAACTACCTCATCAGATGAATGAGTATTGTAATATCTTATCAAAAGCAATGTATGAAAAATGTTAGTGTATATGTTATCTTGAATGGAAATTTCAAATGAGATGTAATGATTATCTTTAATGTTTATGTTATTAATTAATATGTGCAATGCGAAATACTAAAGTCATCTATGGAAACTCAAAGTAGTGTAACGTCGCGTAACTTAACAAATGTATGCAGCTAATTAACTTAATAATTATACTTTAAAAAAATTTATTACACTTTTATACACTATTGCAACATTCCTTAGGTTATTATGACGGGGCATTACAGATTGGTATCAGAGCCAAGGTTACAAACACTGGACACTCTGGGTAATCATGAGCCCATTAGGTTGACCTAGTACATAGTGTGACAAACTTTTAGCCTTGGTTGAATAGTATCTAAGACTCATTGTTGTTATGTGTAGGAACATGCCTAGGCGAGGTGGAAAAGGTCGTGGTAGAGGTCGAGGTGGAGGCCGAGGGCCAATCCCTCAGGTTACTCCCCCTCTGAGCCCTCATCACAGTGATCAGGCAGAACAAATGGATTAGAGGAATGAGGGACAAAATCCTGTACAGTCAGGAGTAGAGGGTCCTCAGATATGTCCTTTAATAGAGGAGGTCCTAGCTCGTCTTGGACCTAGACAGGAAGATGAGCAAGAGGTTGTCAGAGAGAGAGATAGATCTCCTAGGAGAGTAGATGACACAACACATCAGGATGCAACTACTGCAGGACACATGAGGGATTTACTAAGGGCACGCCCTCCTACCTTTGATGGTATAGGAGGTGGCTTAGAGGCAGAGACCTGGCTACTAGATTTGGGTAGATGATTTGCCATGCACCCTTACGGTAGCAACACCCGTGTGAGATGTGCTATTATGCATCTGAGAGGATTCGCCTCTACTTGGTGGCGCCTGGAGGAGCAGAAGCTCCATTTGGATATTGGGTCAGTGTCATGGGAGATGTTTCTCGAGAGATTTAGAGCACGGTTCCTATCGAAACATTGGAGGCAGCGACGGGCTGACGAGTTCCATGATCTATGTCAGTTGGCTCTTTCTGTAGAGTAATATGAACGTAGGTTCTATGAACTTAAGTAGTATGCTGGTATTGGCGATGATGAGCCTATGCTAGTACAACACTTTATTAGGGGTTTAAATGCCCACATCAGTGGTGGTGTCCGAGTCTTTGAGCCAAAGACTATGGAAGTTGCGGTGGAGAAGGCTTGCATAGTGGAGGAGAACCTTGTTATGGAATTAGGTGGGCACACAGGAGTGCAGATTGGCAATGTTCCTACAGTAGGTTTTAGTCCACGGGGTGGACAGGCACAGACAGGTGGTTCCTCTAGGAACCAATAGACACCCACAAAGGGTGGGCAGCAACAACAACGAACACCTCAAAAGAACAATAATCCACAACCACAGCAAGGTAATAGTCCTCAAATAGGAAAGGGTCACAACTGGTGGCGCAATAAGTGCAATAGGTAGGATTAGCCTACGCAGAGTGCTCAGTCTACCATCAGTAGGGGTAGTTTTTAGCAATCCAATGCACCTTTGGGTGGCAAAGGATTCGGTAGAGGCACAAGCACAGGTTGTTACTCATGTGGGCATTAAGGACACATAGCTAGGCAGTGTCCGATGAGAGGTCCTACTAGTTTTGGGCCTTGACCTATAGTTTCAGAGCCTATAGTGGGTGATGCAGGATGATCACATACAATATATGCTACGGTTAATGACCGCCAAGCCGATCACCAGAACACAGTGGTCGAAACTTCAAGTAAGTTACATGGTGTTAGTGTTTCTATACTTTTTGATTCTGGAGCCACTGACTCCTTTATTTCACCGACCATCCTTGACCGTTGTGGTCTTGTGGTGGTAAACCAAAGTGGTAAGTGGCAGGTTGAATTCACCTCAGGGGTGAAAGTAACAGTAGAAAACTTAGTACATAATTGTGAACTTAAAATTGGTACATTAACTACCTTAGTAGATTTATATGTTACACCCTTGGAATCGTATGACATAGTACTAGGTATGGATTGGTTAGCATCTTATCATGCTATAATTGATTTTTGACTTAAGACAGTTAGTTACATTAATGACCTAGGTGCGAAAGTTGAAATTGTAGGTATTCAAAGACCTATCTCTTTGCGGATGATATCTGCTATGCAATTAAAGAGATGTCTTTTTCAGGGATGTCAACTATTTGCAACAACAGTTACTGATTTGGAAGAAGGTGAGAGTTGAGAGGTATCTCTTGATGATCATCCTATTCTTAGGGAATTTGCAAATGTGTTTTCCGATGACATACCTGGAATGCCACCGAAGAGGGATATTGATTTTAGAGTTGACCTAGTTCTTGGAGCTGAGCCTATATCTAGAGCTCCTTATAGAATGATGACTCAGGAGTTAGAGGAACTTCATATTCAGTTAGAGGAATTATTAGAAAAGGGTTTCATTCATCCTAGTGTTTCCCCTTGGGGAGCACCTGTTATCTTCGTAAAGAAGAAGGACGGATCTCTTAGGTTGTGCATTGACTATCGTCAATTGAACAAGGTTAGGATTAAGAATTGTTATCCTTTGCCTAGAATTGATGATCTTTTTTATCAAATTAAGGGAGCTAATGTGTTCTCTAAAATTGATTTAAAATCTGGTTATCATCAATTGCGAATAGCTGAAGCAGACATTCATAAAACTTCTTTTTGAACTCATTATGGGCATTACGAATTCACAGTAGTACCATTTGGGTTAACAAACACACCATCAGTATTCATGAGTTTAATGAATGGTGTAGTTCATACATACCTTGATCGCTTTGTCCTAGTATTTCTCGATGACATTTTAGTCTATTCGAGAAACATGAAGGAACATGAAGAACACTTGAGACAGGTATTGCAATGTTTAAGGGAAAATCAATTGTTTGCGAACCTGAAGAAGTGTGATTTCTTTCAAACTGAGATAAAATACCTTGGACATGTGATATCTGGAAAAGGTATTGCTGTGGATCCTTCAAAGATTCAAGCTATTGTAGATTGGCCCGTGCCTACTAATGTAGGTGAAGTTTGTAGTTTTATGGGTCTAGTCGGTTCCTATAGGCGTTTTGTAGAGGGATTTTCTAGAATCGGTCATCCTATTAGTTCTCTTCAAAGGAAAGGGAAGAAGTTTGTTTGGATAGAGCAATGTCAGTTAGCTTTTCAGACACTTAAAGAAAAGCTAACTAATGCACCTATATTGATTGTTCCTGATCCTACTAAGGATTTTGTAGTATGCACAGATGCATCCTTAGAGGGTTTGGGAGAAATTTTGATGCAAGATCGGCATGTCATTGCTTATGAGTCTCGCAAACTCAAAGATCATGAATTAAATTATCCTACTCATGATTTAGAACTTGCTGCAGTTGTGCATGCATTAGTTGATTGGAGGAATTTCCTATTAGGCCATCATTTTGAACTTCACACTGATCACCGTAGTCTACAATACATTTTTAAGCAACCTAACTTGAATGCTAGGCAGAGACGGTGGATGGAGTTCTTGTGTGAGTACGATTTTGAAGTGAGATATGTTCAAGGAAAAGAGAACGTAGTGGCTGATGCGCTTAGTCGCCGTCGTCATGAGATCTCTGCTACTACTCTTGAAGTGGATTTGAGAGGTCAAATATTAGCAACACTTCCTAATGATAGATTGTATCAGGAAGTGAGGTCGAAGATTGAATCTGGTAGACTTTTAGAAGGTCGATTTGTAGGATATGTCCTTGAATTGGATGGTATATTACGACATTTAGGTCACATTTATGTACCACATTTCGAGGGTCTTCATACATTAATTATGACTGAAGCTCATCAAGCTCCGTATTCAGCTCATCCAGGAGTTAAGAAAATGCATGCTGATCTTCAACAATTGTATTTTTGCCCTGGTATGAAATGTGATATTGTTGATTATGTATCGAGATGTCTTGAATTCCAGCGAGTTAAAGCTGAGCATCAACATCCCACTAGATTATTGCAGCCACATCTCATTCTTGAATGGAAATGGGACATTATATCCATTGACTTTATTGTAGGGTTACCTACGTCATCACGTCGACATGATGCCATTATGGTAACTGTTGACCAATTGACTAAAGCAGCTCACTTTTCACCAGTACGATCATCATACAATGCTTCATTCGTAGCTAGGATATTCATGGAGGACATCGTTAGATTACATGGGATTCCTCATAGGATTATATCGGATAGAGATCCTGTATTCACTTCAGCCCTATGGACTTCATTACAACATGCTCTAGGTACATAGTTGAAGTTTAGTTTAGCGTATCATCCTCAAACTGATGGACAAACGAAAAGAGTTAACCAAATATTAGAGGATATGCTTAGAATTTATGTAATGGACCAACAATCACGTTGGGAGGATTACTTGTACTTAGTAGAATTCGCTTACAATAATGGTTATTAGAGTTCCATAGGTATGCCACCATTTTAGGCATTATACGGTCGTCCGTGTCAAACTCCTTTGAGTTGGGATCGACTAGAGGATAGAGTATTACTTGGACCTGAGATGCTTCGAGACATGGAGCAATAGGTTGACCGTATTAGAGAACATTTGATAGGAGCTCAGGATAGGAAAAAGAAATATGCCGATGCGCATAGAGTAGACCGACAGTTTGTTGTTGGTGATAGAGTGTTTCTTCAAGTGAGACCGCGAAAGAGTTCAATCCGTTATGGAAAAGGCTCTAAGCTTGCGCCTCATTTCGTTGGGCCGTTTGAGATCTTAGAGAGAATTGGTCCCATGGCATATCGACTCGCCTTACCACCAAGTTTGTTACATATTCATGATGTTTTTCATATATATGTTCTTAGACCATATCATCCCAACATATCTCATGTACTTGATTGGAATGCATTACAAGTACAGGACGGGCAGCTGGCTTTGGAGCCTGTGGCCATTCTACAGCACCAGATGCTCGGTCTCAAGGGTCGAGACGTTGATCAGGTGAGGGTCCAATAGGATCCTAGCCATGAGGCTTTTGCTACTTGGGAGGATGTGACATGCATGAGGGAACTTTATCCCTATCTGTTCGCAGACTTTCAGGAGCAAGCTTGATCCTAGGGGGGGAGGATGTAGTACCCCTCCATTTATGCTTATGCTTTTTGCTGATATGTTTTCACACTGTTAGACTATGATACTTTGTTTGGATATTTTGATCGCTGGTTTTGAGTGATAGTGGATTTATTCTATGACATGAGGATACATTGTATGGTGATTACTGATTTTAGACATGCTTTGAAATAGTGTAGATGTTTATTTTTAGTTGACTATTGTTATGTATATGTTTGATGGACTAACAGTTATTTATTTCATCAGTTTGATGTGACGTGTATTGGTGTGGAGAATGGAATTGCATCACTTGCTTGCGAGTGCCTTGTGATGTCTGTGATTTTCTCTGCACGGTGTGCCTGTTTAATGGTTTTTATATATATATGCATGTTATTGTTTGGTTGTAGGATTGCAGGTACATGACATTGACTCCACCTGGTTACTCAGGTCTGAGCGTGTCAAGACTCAACGGATACGTTGATTAGGAGATAGTAGTTTGGTTCACCCTAGTCTAGTTTATAACCCGATCACTGTACATTGTCAGTTTTAGTTTGAGTCATAGGTTGTCTTGCATTCTTCTGTTTGGTTAATTGCTTGAAAGGAAAAATGTCAATTTAAATAATAGTTTATTATGTTTTATTTACTATTATTTAAATTAAATTTTAAATGTTAAATAAATTAGTTTTGCAAGTCATTTAATTAATTAATTAGTTTGTTTGGTTAAATGGTTTGATCATAAAAGATTAAATTTATTTAATTAAATTAATTAATTAATTAACTTAAATTGTTTAAGTGTATGAATAGTTTTATTTGAAATTAAATAAATTTGTGGAAATGGTAATTTTTATTAATAAATAAATTTTGCATTAGAAAATTGTAAATTTTAAAATAAATTAAATTAATTAATTAAAAGGCATGCAATTTGAAATAGGCAAGATTGCCGAGAAGTGGAGAAGATATTTTGTACTTCTCGACATGTGTGCCAGTGCATTTATTGAATTTTGTTGAAGAATTGTTCACGGAGGTTAATTGGGATCTGGAAAAAATAGAGAGGGATTATATTCTATTTTCTCTTCAGGGGAAAAATATCAGTGCTTTTGCAAAATTTTACTGTATATGCTTTTGGAATATTGTATACTTGTAAAAAAAATCTCTGCTTGCAATTTGGGTTTTGTTCTCGAGAAAAGTTTTGGAAGGCTACAAGAAACAGAGGCTACAGAGGTTCTCAGCATCAATTTAATTTTTAAAGCTTCGGGATATTAGGTATTCTTCTTGTGGATTAAATTTGTTGTTTTAAAAGAATATTTGTGAAAGAAATCTCTTTAATTTAAATCCTCTGTATATTTTTCAAGAAAAATACTTACTGTGTATTCTCGGAATAGGATTTAATAAGATTCTTTACTTTCTGGAAAAAGAGTTTGTGTGAAAGGAAATTATTGAAATCATCTGGAAAATTAAATATTATGTGTTCTGTGAAAATTTCCCCTATTTCCCTTGAAAACCCCTTTAAACTTCTGAAAAATCCTCTGTATGAAAACCTTGTTAAATCATATAAATATAAATATATATATATATATATATAATATATATATTTATACATATATATTTTATTTCATTTATAAATTGGATTGTGGAAGAAACTCATGTTAAATTTTATGTTTATTTTATTTTGGAATCATCGTACGGGCGAGTTGGGAAACAAAAATGAAAAATCCGTAGTCGAAATTTAATTAAATTCATTTGTTTTAATAGTGAATGTATTTTAAAAAAATATATGTTAAATTTTTTTTGAAAGAGCCAAAGCTCTGTGTGGGCGGGGGCTACCCGCAACCGACCCCGCAGGGGCACGCCGGCGAGGGCCGAGCCAGCGCCGCCCTTGCGGGCAACGCATGACTTAGCCACCGCGGTTGAGCCTGTGGGGCGGGCTACGAAGGCAGCCCTTTCCCACTGTGTGCGGCACTGTGCGTGGGGTTAGGGCTTTTGCCCTAACTTCCATTGTGTATAATGTTTTCAATGCAATTTTTAAATCCGCGATTTGTTTTTTGTAATATAAATTTTATATTATATTTATTCTATATATAATATTTATAATTATTTGTATTTATTTAAATGTTAAAAATATATTGGAAGAGTTATTATGTATAAATGAAATACTTAAAAGAATGATTTATTAAATATCTAGAAATAGATATTATGACAATTGATTTATTTTGATTATGTTATTTGAGCTTAGAATGAACTTTTATTCTGAAGTATTTATAAATTTCATTATAATAAATGTTTATGAAATTAAGCAAAGCATAGATTTCATTTTTGATGTTGAATGGAAAATAAATGATACTTTAAATGATTGATTTTGTGTATCACATATTTTGATTGATTGGATCTAGTATATCCTAATGTAGATCTTTAAATATCAATTTGCTTTAAATTTTTGTTTCCTTGTTGGGAAAATTGGGAAAGTATTAAATAAACAAGTCTTCTAGACCAACTTAATACCGTGGGGATTCTGTTTGTTAAGTTGAATTCATATGTTGGCTAGGAATTGTGTGCATATTGTTAAAGCTAGTACTTAGATACCTGATTTTTGTGAACATAGACATTGATGTTCGTTATGAATAGTGTTGAAATTGTCTATTGTATGTTGTACACTTTGTAAACCTTAGTCAAGAAAACTTAAAAATCTTTGTTATGTTTAAGGGAGTGGCATTTTGTAAGGGCCGACACACAAGTGGTGTCAGGGTAACTTACAAAAAGTTAGTAAGTCAGTGGCAATTAAAGAACACAGTAGTTAGAATTAAAACTCTTAACAAGATATTTTGCCTCTCTTATGACTCTTGAGCTACTTCAGTCTTGAGTATAAGATGAGAAGGCTTGGAACCGTCGATGTCTCTTGTTTCTTTAAGACATTCGATTCGCAATGGTTACAATAGAATTGGAAGGGTTCGTAGAGGTGCGGTGTGGCAAGGTTAGAAATTTGGAACTTGGGAGAAACACCGGGTAACCTTTAATATTCAGATGATTAATTACTACATGGTTGGGTGGGCGATGCACCTCCGTTTGGGTCTGGTTTGTGATCATAGCATCGAGCTTCATGGATGGAGAGCTCACACTTGAGAAACTTATATATGCGCCATATTGTAATTTGCTTAAAATATTGTAATTTGACATCCCAATTGTATATAAGGGTGAACAGTGAAATGTAATTGTAATTATTATTGAGAACTACACTCATCGAGGATAAAGATGAGTATTGTAATATCTTATCAAAAGCAATGTACAGAAAATGTTTAGTGCTATATATTATCTTGAATGGAATTTCAAATGAGATGTAATGGTGTTATCTTTAATGTTGTAATAATTAACCCTTGTACGATAGAAATACTAAAAGATCATACATGGAAATAAAAGTAGTGTAACATCAAGCAATAACCTTAATGAATGTAGCTACAACTAATTAACTTAATAATTATACTTCAAAAAAAAATTATTACACTTTTATACACTATTGCAACATTTCTTAGGTTATTATGACGGGGCATTACACAACTTCTCTAATGGCCTCCACAATAGTCATAATGACATGGTCAAACCAACCTTCTAGCAAACTTTCAACAATTTTTTCCAACCACACAATAATCTCTCTTCCCCATTTCACTAATGACACTCAATAGTTTTAATTTTTTTGTAAATATTAATTGTTTATTACTTAGCCTTGTTCAAACCTACTTATGCAAGAAAGAAGGGGGTTAAAGTACAAACATGTGTTACACTTTATAAAGGAATTGACCAACACAAACAAAAATTCTCAAATTCGACCATATAAAAGTGGTCTTTATGTGTTGAATTTCAAAATAATGTAAACTAATGAAATGTAGAACTTTTGATGAAGTTTATTCCTGTAATTTTTAATTTAAAAAAAAATTGTTTTGATATTTAAATTTAATAAGTTTAAGAGCAGATTTTGAATTGCCGAAATTTTTTAGAAAAAAGTGACATTTAGTTGACATCAAGAAAAAAATAGAAAACAACTTTTTTTTTCCTGTGATTTTTTTTCCCAAATACATAACTTCATTATTTAGTGCATGAAATTAAAAAATAAAGGATTGATGTATATTTTCCTCAAAATAACATGTTAAAGTCAAATGTATAAGAAATTAATAGTTTTCATTTGACGTCAACTATTATCTATTTTGTTTTATCATTTAAAAAAAAATTACTCTTTTGGAGAGGATTCTCTCCTCTAGTGCACCATATATTTTTAATATATTTTAATTTTTAAAAAATTTCTAACCGACCTCATTTTTTATTTTAACAACCTACTTGCATTATTTAAAATAAATAAAAAAACATATTAAAACAAGTCAAAATATCAAAAAAATTATATATTTGGAGTCTTGACTTCGAGCTCTACAAAAGGGTATTTTTAGTTTTTTGAAAACAAATATTCTAATTAAAGGAATATCATGTTTAAGTTGAAAGTTTCAAAATTCCTGAAAGAACATGAGGTGGCTGCCAACAAGGATGCCACATAGATAATTTCGGTTAAAACCCTTTTGAACTTGAAAACATACATGTAAACTGAGTTGGATTTTAAATTCACCAAGGAAATTTTTTTGTTTTGCTATTTTGGGCAAAAGGGTTTCACCCGAATCCTTATCCGCCACATATAGACCACATAGTTTTGGGTGAAACTATTTAGGGAAAAATTGTTCCACTGAGAACTATTTAGTTGACCGAAAGTGTGACACAGGGTTGTGCTTTTACCTAGGGGCTTGTTGGGATTCAAATATTTAATGTCATTTTTAGCTTGAGTCTCTTCCTTTCTATGTTTCTAGTTAATTTTTGATCCATTGTTAATAAATGATATGTGGAATTCTAAATGGGTGATATTTATGAAAATTGCACCTTTGGTTGTTTTATTGAACCACCTTTTCATGTTTTAGTCAAATTTCATAGTTGAAAAACCAAAAAAATGACTGATTGTTGAGTTTTTCAAAGTTTTGGGGTTGTTAGTTTTTGCACACCTTCCCTATTGATTCTAACTTTCCGCTCAAACCCTTCCAAAAATCAAGCGTTCTTGTCACCTCGTGGGTATCCATCCTTGCATGCCTTTTCTATCAATTTTGAAACCCCTCCTATAAACCTTGAGAAACTAGCTAAGTGTCAAGATTGTTGACCTTTTAGGTTGTCTAGGTTTCCCTTATATTCCTACCTTTCCTTAACATCAATAATTCCCAAAATTGAAAGGTTAAAGTGTTCCTTTCTGTTGTTTTGACAATGTTTCAAAGTTTTACTTTCCTTGATACCTTCCCTTGGCATCCCCAATCCCTGAAGTTCAAAAGTCTATTAAAAAATCCTAAATCCTTTGTGTTAGTTAGACTTTTGGACTTCCTCCCCCATCCATCGTTGGTCATTATGTACCAATTACCAATTTACTTGATCCCTTGCTATTTGAGGTCCAGAACCTAAAAATTACCTAAGTGTTGAATTTTTTAGCCTTTAGGATTGTTAGGGTTCCCCTTTTCCTTCCTACCATTCTTTCTTTTTCATTCTCAAGCCCAAAAATACAAAAGTCGTCAAAAGTCCTAAGTCCTTCACATTCATCAAATTTTTAGAATTCTCCATCCTTGCATTTAATCATATTCCTCAACATGTGGTATGAGTTCCTCCCCCCCAACATTTGGATAATTTAATGATTGCTTTATATATCTTATCAAGCTCAAAATTTTTGGTTGTTCCCTTTTCATTCACCTCTTTCCATGTATTGTTGATGGTCCAAAACTTCGTTGAAGCATTTTAAAAATTTTCCAAGTATTTATCAGCTTTGGAGTTTTAGGCTTTCTCCTATGTTGCTACCATCTCTTCCTTGCTTGATTCCCCAAAAGTTTTTCTTTCAAAATTTCAAAATTCTTCATCCATCCAACCATTTTGAACTTGTCATCTCTATCATACCTTCCTTGAAAGTTTGAATCGACATTTTCCTCAGTCCACTCCAAATCCTTTTTCCCCTCATCTCATGGAAAGTTGTTTGACATAGTCTTTATGTTTGATGATAAAGTGTTTTGTTGTGATATTAGAGGTGGTCGTGCCCACGTCCTTGCTCCAATAGGTATGTAGTTCACTGGGAGCTCGATAGCTCTCGATTATTCAACAAAGCTTGAGCATTAAAGGTGTATGTGTAGATATCAAATAATTTTTGCTTCTCTCCCAATTCCAATGGTTCAATGGGTAGGTGATGGTTTGATACTCTAATGGTTATGCTTTTCCTTTGTTAAAGGTTAGAGACTTGAGCATCCAAATGTTCGATAAGGTATGGGATGATTATTTTGAAGACCGTGAAGGCCTAATAATGTTATTCTCATCCATCTTCTCTATCAACTCATGTTAATGGTGACTCACCCATCTATCAGAAGTAAATGTAGATGTCCTCCATCAATTTGAAGTGCCCATTTTGATCCCTAGCCCTATATTTTAATGATTCTATAATGTAATGATTAGGGATTGATGCCTTGCAAGTGTTAAGACATTATTTGAGACCATTTTCAAGAGGTTGGTTGGTTCGGTTGTGGTCTCTAGATGTTAGAAAGTTGTTGGGTAGCCATTAAAACTAGTTAAGTTTGTTTGGGTCAAGTACAAACCTGTGGAATCAGGGGAGATTAATATTATAAATGGTATTTGTAACAAAATGTCTCCATGATGTTTATGTATACTTGTAGGAGGATTTTTCAGTCGTAGTTAGGGATTTTCCTTTGCAACATTTGTTGACATGAATGTAATTTTGAGTTAGATGAATATAATAGTATTATGAATACATCACAAGATTTATGGTGATCTTTCTCTTGTTATGTATGAAATTACATAGCTCTACTGTGGATTACTAAATATGTTCTATTATAAGCTCCACAATATTTTTTTGTATGTAAATGTATAGCTCATTAATCCTTTGATTTTAGTATGTTCTTGTCCTAGTGAAATGGTACTCTATTGACCAATAGATATGCACTGGTTTAAAACCTAACGCTAATCTCACACCATCAAAATAAAACATAAATCAATATTTTAGTAGTAGGTAATTCTTTTGTGTACACCCATGAATGTCAATATAACTAGGGAATTGTTCTTAAGTGAACATTTAGTAAATATATTTCATGTTGTTTATGATTGCACAATTTATCAACTATATAGGGGTTATATGTAACCAGTCTATCTTGATCTAGTGATAACATTGGGGTTAATATATTACAAATGGGTTTGGTTGTAGTTGTTTTGGTTGTCTATTTTGTTTAATCTAAATACCTTTTAAGACCTATGCCCCTGGGAACACCCTCTTGAGTCTAAGTTGAGCTCAAAGCATAAGAGAGTTAACCCACTCTTGTAAAGTTGAATTTTAACCCTCCATGTTATGTTGATGAGCCAATTTCACTTGCATGACAAAAACCTTGGCCTTGCGAGTGGAATTCCATTCTAGGAAGTGGAGTAGCACTTTTGGGACCTAACATATATATTTTAATTTAATCATAACTTTCAAACAAGGGGTCCCTTTTTTTACAAATTTGTAGTCAATGGGAAGTTGTTTTTTTTTTTTTTGACATTGTGGCAAAGTTTATTTTCTCAAATTGTATCATTTTTTCTATTTTTTGGACCTTAGAAACTCAATGTTCATTCTATAAGTTTTTACAGGGATGACTTCCACCCTAGTTATATAAAATTGATTTTTTAAAGTTTGTCAAAATTTTACAAGGATTTTAAATTTGTAATCAAAATTAAGTTCTAGATAACCATTTTTCACAAATTGTAAAAATCCCCATGAAATATAAATGGATAATTTGATATCCAAACTTCACCAAATTTAAAAATCTTATCTTTCATCTTTCTAGGGGGTTAAAATTCAATTTTAATCCAATTTTAGGGGGTTTGTAAGGCACAATTCAAGTGTCTCTTTGTGTGTGACTCATGGATTTGAAAATTTATTTGCTAACTCCATATAATTTCCACACGTGGAAAGTCATAGTACAAAAATTCAATCTAAAGGATTATGACAAATGCTAAATGGACAACAAATACAATTTATAAAGAAGTATGAATATTTTACTTATCAAAATAAGTTGGATGATGTGCAATGACAATAATTGGTCTCCATGTATCTAGCAACTTGGAATTTCACCTTGTTAATTGTAAATTTTTTAAGAAAATGAGGGACAAGTTTAATAACCTATTTGGTATATTTGATGAATTCGATATAATTCAATTGGATGTTGAAATAACAACATTATCTCTTGATACATTTCCTTCTATTGAATAGTTTTTGGTCAAGTTTAAGTCTTTGTTTTCTTGACTTTAGAGTTGTGGTAAAAAAATAGATAAAGAGTGTGTCATCTTGACTTTGTCAAATTGAAAAGGTCCTTATGAGATCTTTGCTTCTACCCTCTACTCTACAATGGATGCTCTTGGAACAAAATTTGCAATACCTAATTTTGAATAGTTTTGTGATAGACTCACACAAGAACAATCTAAGTTAATATCCATGGATGCTATCACCTCTTCAAAGAGTCAAGAACTAGTCATCCTGTTATTTGACCTTTTCTCCAAGAGAAGAGAAAAATATGAAATAACCCTTTAAAATTAAAAGGGAGATAGAAAAAAAAGGGATATTATGATCCTTTGATTAAAATAGAGATTAATAAAGAATGTGTATAAAAAATCTTTAAAAAAGGGAAGAATAATTACTTATTTGAATAATTATTAAAAGACAACTTTTGTGAAAGGGTGTGATGGTTTGGAAACCATCCCTTAAGGCTTGTATATAAAGAATTTATGCGAGACTTGGAAAGGGGTCATGGATAAAATTCAAGAGAGGGAGATTTACACAAGAATTTAGAGGGCATAAAGGAGTGAAGGTTAGGATCATTGGCTAACATTAAGACATTTGGAGAAGGGGTACATAGTGTGTCCAACTCGGGGTAAAGCATACACTTGAGAGTGTCCTAGAAAGGGCAATGTTTTTATGTTGTGAGACATGTTGGGTTTTGTATAAGAATCAGTTTCCTCTGAGGGTGTTCCTTGCAATGGAGATCTTGGACCTATAACTATTCCTTTGAGTTTCGAATAGCAACCTCTCTGTGATTCACATATATGTGTTAAAATTTTTTATTTTCATTGCTTTAAATGTTTAATTGATTTAATTATTACTACTCATAAATATTTTTATCATCAAGTTATTGATCCATATTAATGTTAATAATATTTGATGGATTAATTATTGTCGCACAATGTCAATTTCTATCTATTCAAATTTTATTAAATATATATGGACAAATAAATTTAGATTATTTTTTTACCTTGTGTTTAATATTACCTAAGAACATTATATCTACTAATAAATCATTAAATTTGGGTAAATAAAAGTTACTCGAAAAAAAATTAGACCACATTTGGTATCAAAGCCTAATGATCGAGCCTTACTATCTTTAGATTTTCCTTTATCTTTAGAAATTTCATAAATTAACCAATGCGTAAAATGATCCTTATGTACCTAGTATTATATGATTATTAGGTAACCTTTGAGTCATAAGCATTGATTCTATAATACCTAACTTATAGCCTTTTCCTATGTGCTAATTTGTATTTCTCTATTTATTCATTGATATTATTAAAAATCTTATATCATATATGTGTTCTTATTCATATTCATATTTATAAAACTTATCTAGAATTGGCATTGCTTTTAGATCCCCTATTTATACCTAGACTCAACTTAAGACACCATATCCATGGATTATCCTAACTATTTTTACAAGTCATAGTTAATAACTTAACATGTAAGAATAATAGTGACAGATCCATAGATTTGGCCCCATAAAAGAAATTCATGTCCATCTCCTTTGACAGTGTTTTAGAACAATTAGAAAGCATTTTGAGTAAGAATTCTCTCCATAATATTAAGAATGATCATAAAGGAATTGATAAATCATATGATTCCTGAGACAAGCCAAAATACAGTTCTGAAGAAGAAGAGACATTATAGAAAGCAAGAAAGGGGTCTCCCTACTATAAAATTTACAATAAATTTAAAGAAGAGAACTTACATAAATGCTTCAATAGCTTTAAGAGTAGCTCAGATGAGCCTTGAAACATGAAGGATGATACATCTTAACTGCATAAGTTAGAGTATCAGGGGGCTAGAATCCCCTTGATAAAAAACACATAATAAGAAGGTATTTAAATATGGAAAAAAACAAAGATGTAGTCCTTTTACAAGAAGTAAAAACTACAAAATTCACAAGGGAAAGAAACCTCAAATTTATTTGGAATGATGTTGTCCAATATTATTCCAACCGTGATAGGGGCAAGGGTGTGGGCTATTCTTTTCTAGCCAATCACTGAGCTAAATTTTAACTAAATTTGGTATCTCTCCTTGTAATAGAGCAACATGTGTGGTCATAGAGAAAGCTAACAATAAGTTTGGTATCTGCTTCATCTACACTCCCAATGACTACATGGAAATAATCAACCTATGGAAGTGGCTCTGTGAGCTACCTAATCTCCTCTGTCTTATAGGGGGAGACTTTAACATGATTAAAAACACCCAAGACAAGATTGGTGGGTTGGATCTATAGTGGAAAGGTAATGGGAAACACTTTTGGGGGAAATTGAAATTCAAATTAGAACTTTATGACACCCTAAAAGGGGGGAAAAGGAATTCAAATTCAATTTGGTTTACCTGGTGCAATGCACAAAAAGGAAACAAAAGGATATACTATCATTTAGACAAACTCTATGCAAACATGGAATTCTTCTTTCTTGACAAGCCTAGTAAGATATTGCCTTTTTCTTTTCACACTTCTCTCTTGGTTCATGGGGGCCAACTTAGTCACAACTTCGTGAACCTTTCCTTCTTTATACTTGTGTATTATCTTCACTTGAAATTAAATATGAAGATGTATACAATACTAAAATGATTATAATGGATTTTACAATTACTTATGAATGAAATGTACCATTAATATATCATTGTGTGCACTTGTGTGGGTTTGGAGATATGACTCTAATTGCATGAAGAAAAACAGGGGCATGCCACCCAAACTATATCCTTTGACAAATGCTTGCTAATTTATCTCACTACTTTATTTGCTTTTGTAAGTTTGAACACAAGCAAAAGTAGGGGCAAAAAGTAGAGTAGAAAAGTGCACATTTAGTACTTTCCTCCTCTAGTTCTATGCTCATTTTAGTCATGTTTTTTGATGTATCAATTTAGTACTCAATCTAGGTCAGTTAGGGACTAAAGTTGATAGAACTCAAAAACCATTTATCTAATCTCTTTAACCTTCTTTCACTCATGCACCTCTCAATTCATCCATTTTATATCCTACATACAATTGATGAAACAATAACATCCTTTAAACTCAAACTCTTTTCATACTAATTCTAGGCTGACCCAATTCAAAAGGATGACCACTATCAATTGATTTGCAATGCAAAATTATTTGAATTAGGGTCTAGATTGTCATATTTAAAGGCGTGCCCTAGGACACTAGTTTCATAATTGATTATGAATTGAAAATCATCTAGACAAAGAAAGGAATCAAAAGATTATAGATTCTAGGTTTGTATATTTGTTAAAGAACATATATCACATAGATCTTCATGCTAGGCATTCTACATCTATCGTGTTGTCAATCTTGTTAACAACAATGGCTTAACAAAGGCATAAGGAAGTATTAAACTTCAATCCTTGTACAACAAATTCCTAAAAGTGTTCAAAAACATCACATTTCTCTATTTAGTTATCTTGTGCAAGTGAGCTAACTTTTGCATGTTCCAAGTGCAAAGAACACAATCATAGAATTTGGACAAGATCGTGGAATAAGATGTTATGATCATTGGTATAATTCCATCTAGAAGCCCATAATAATAAAACCATCCATTCCTAACCTTTGGCACATCTTTTTAATATATGGTTTGATACACATTCAATGCTTATTAAAATATTTCAATCAAAATATAATGATATAGATGAACACATACTTTTCCTTCCTTCCTTATCAATTACACTTTTTAAATTTGTCATTTATAACAACTCTTTTATTTTAATATTAATTGTGTGTAAGTTTAAACTTTTTAATATATAGTTTGATACACATTCAATGTTTATTAAAATATTTCAATCAAAATATATGATATAGATGAACACATACTTATCCTTCCTCCCTTATCCATTATACTTTTTAAATTTGTCATTTATAACAACTCTTTTATTTTAATATTAATTGTGTGTAAGTTATTCATTTAAACTAGCTTTAACTTAATTAAAATAAATAAAAATGTGACCTTAAAAAGAAACACTCCATTTAGTGTTCTTTTGTTTCCTTACGTATAGTCCACGTTGTCCATCGGAGCCGTGGATAAGAAGCAAAGTTAGGGATAAAGTCTAACCCCAACTCATCCAAGGTTAGGGATAAAGTCTAACCCTAAAAGCTAGGGTTTCAAATTTAGGGTTGGGGTTTCATATGCCTTTTTATTTCGAAGGAAAAGAGTCAGTAGACATCTTAAATGGCGTCTGTAAGTTTTATCTCTGTCGGCAGTTCTTCCTTCAGAACGTCACAGTTCTGGCTACTTCAGGGAGTGGTAGGAATAGGCCGTCTGGAAAGATGGTCAGATTGACGACACGCTTTCCAGACCCGCCCATTCCAACTATTTCAGTAAGTAACTGCAACTGTTTAGTTCTGACTGTCTATACTTCTGAGCACTGCAGGAAATGGATGAAATGGAGAAAGCTTTCCGGAGATTGCGAATCCTACCAGGTTTTTTGTATTATCAATTGTTTTTGGTGTTCTCCTCCATTTTTTTCTAGTGAAATGGAACATATATATGGTTTAGGTTCGTTCAGGTAACCTAATAGTTTGCGGCCGTGTTTATCTGTCTGTCAAAGGTAGAAATCAGGGTAGATCCATTATCAGGATGATTTGGTGAATAGATTGTGAAGATTGCGAGAAGAAAGGTTACGACGGCCGAAGCACGACGGGAAAGCGCCGTTTCGCGTTACGACGGCCGAAACGCGTTTTCCGTCGTCAACGGCCGTTTCCAAGCCGTTGCGAAGGAGATTCTAAAACAAAAACCGCTGGTTTTTTATGTCTTTTCCTTGTCTACTGAATGAATAAAGAGTATAAGGTGAGTTAAATAATGATCGACTTGCAGATCGACAGAGCTCTTCAGTTACAGGTATCGATAGAGCTCGTCAGTTACAGGTACAGTCAAGCATTAAAAAACAACAGAGCTCTCTAGTTAAGCACAAGTTTTTTTTGTAATGATTAAATTACGTGTATAGTTTTTTTAAAATTATGTTTACATAAAATTAGCATATGTTTATAAAATTATTCAATGGCTAAATTATTTTACATGGTATTTTGAAAAATAGTTATATGGAAATTTTGAAAAATAGTTTTGATATAAAATTATTTAATTATGTTTACTAATTAAAAAATATGATATATGTTAAATAATAATATAAATTATTTTATAAATAAAAAATAATTTTAAATGATTTTTTAAATATTTAAAGCTTTTAACTGATTTAAAAAAAAATTGTATAAAATGTATATAAATTTTGGTTGAGAGAGACAATTTATGCTGATTTAAATGTAGAGTTTGAGAAAGTTAGATTGATTATTTGGTGTTGAAAGGTAGGGTTTTTGGAGTTTGGTTGATCATTTGGTGTTGAAAGGTAGGGCTTTTGGAGGTTAGATTGATCATTTGGTGTTGAAAGGTAGGGTGTTTGGAGGTTGGTTGATCATTTGGTGTTGAAAGGTAGGGCTTTTGGAAGTTAGATTGATTATTTGGTGTTGAGAGGTAGGGCTTTTGGAGGTTGGCTGATTATTTGGTGTTGAAAGGGTAGGGTTTTGGAGGTTGATTGATCATTTGGTGTTGAAAGGTAGGACTTTTAGTGGTTAGATTGATCATTTGGTTTTGAAAGGTAGAGTTTTTGGAGGTTAGATTGATCAATTGGTGTTGAAAGGTGAGGATTTTGAGGTTAAATTGATTATTTGGTGTTGAAAGGTGAGGTTTTGAGGTTAGATTGATCATTTGGTTTGGTGTTGAAAGGTAGGGCTTTTGTAGGTTAGATTGATCATTTGGTTTTGAAAGGTAGGGTTTTTGGAGGTTAGATTGATCAGTTGGTGTTGAAAGGTGAGGATTTTGAGGTTAAATTGAATATTTGGTTTTGAAAGGTGAGGTTTTGAGGTTAGATTGATTAGTTGGTTTTGAAAGGTAGGGTTTTTGGAGGTTGCATTGATCATTTGGTGTTGAAAGCTGAGGTTTTGGAGGTTAAATTGATCATTGGTGTTGAGAGGTGAGGCTTTGGAGGTTAAATTGGCCCTTTTGGTGTTGAAAGGCTAGGTTATAGAGGTTAAATTGATTATTTGGTGTTGAAAGGATTAAGCTTTGCAGGTTAGATGATCAGTTTTTAGAGGTTAGAATGATCAGTTTTGGAGGTTAGATTGATTTATCATTGATGTTGAAAGTGAGTTTTGGAGGTTAATCAAATCATTTGATGTTGAAAGGTGAGTTTTTGGAGGTTAGATTGATCATTTGGTGTTGAGTGTTAGAAAGTAATTTTGAGATGGTAGATACTAGTAGGCCACATTCTCAACCAAGGTTATATGTGAGTTCTCTTCAATGTTAATTTTAATTTTTTGAGATGCTTAGTTTCTTGTTCCTTCACATTAAAAAAAAATCATTAATCAACCAAATGATGCTTAGTTTCTGTGTTCCTTCACATTAAACTTAATCTTAATTTTAAAAATTTGAGATGCTTAGTTTTTGTGTTCCTTCACATTAAAAAAATCATCAATCATGCTTAGTTTCTTGTTCCTTCACATAAAAAAAAAATCATCAATCAACCAAATGATGCTTAGTTTCTGTATCGTAATTATAAAATTTTGAGATGCTTAGTTTATGTGTTCCTTCACATTAAAAAGATTATCAATCAACCAAATGACAAGGCTATACATGGTTCCACTTCAATCTTAGTTTTAAATTTTTGAGATGCTTAGTTTCTTGTTCCTTCACATTAGAAAAATCATCAATCAACCAAATGATGCAAGACTATATATGAATTCACTTCAATCTTAATTTTTAATTCTTGAGATGCTTAGTTTGTTGTTTCCTCACATTAATAAAATCATCTAAAGATAGAGACACTTAGAAGGGTCAATAAGATCAGAAATAAAATTAAAAAGAATATTTTTCTTTTTGGTTAAATTCTTTTTGTTTCTTTTTTAAAGTTTCGAAGAATAATTACTTAACTAAAAAATAATGCATTTTTTGAAATAACATGCTAATTTATTATTTTAAATCAACTCTAGATTTGTTATTTTTTGATCTGGTATTATATAATTTAAAATAATTATAGGGTTAAACCATATTATTAAAATTAACACTTTGATGTCACACTCATTTATGATCAAGATTCAACTTATTAGTTTTGACTCACTCCTAGTCTCATTTTTTTTAGTGAGTTTCATTGATTTATGTTTCATGAGTGTTTTTTTGGATTTAGTTGGATGCTATGTTTTTGAATCAGCTCTCTTGGGAAAAAGAGCTATTTTGAGCACTCATTGTAAGAGTGTTTTTCTGGATATAGATGGATTATATGTTTTTGAATCAACTCTTTTCCCAACTCTTTCTAGAAAAGAGCTCTAGGTGATGTTCACAAGAGTGAAGCAGTGAGACTTTTTGATAGTTCACCATCCCAATACTAATTTTATTCAAGTATGCTTAACCATGAAGTTTCTCCAAAGATCAAACCCACCTAGTTAACAACTCCATTTGTAAAACTTTTTAGGGGTTTGAGTGGTAGGGCATGCCATGGGGGTCTACGGGTAGCACCTTGGCATGTTATTTGTTGTTAAGCCGAGAGGCTTCTACAAAGAAAGCATAGGATGTGTAGCTATGCTTATTTTGATGTTCTCTTGCATGGCGATGATTATATATATTATAAAAGAAAAAAAGAGATGTAACCTATATACATATAAAAGAAATGTAACCAACATCTAAATTTATTTTCTATATATATATTATAAAAGAAAGGATATTAAAAGAAATGTAATCGAGATGCAAATAAAAGAATTGTAATCGGATATATATATATACACTAGTGATACAAAGTGAGGTCAAGGTGAGGAGCCCTTCCACCTGAGTGTCATTTTTCTTGGTCTTTAATTTTAATTATTCAATTATTTTTTATCATATTCTTCTATTAATTAAATAATCTGTAATTATTTAATTAATTCACTCCTTAACCTTTATTCTTCTATGATTGATTAAATAATTTAAATAATTCTTATTTTATTAGTCGCCTATAGTCAAATAATAATAATAATAATTTGTCTATTTATTGATTTTTTCCCTATTCCTTTATAATTAAATAACTGTCAAAATTATTTAATTATCTAATGACATTTCTTTCCTCCATTAAATAATTAACTTAAATTAATTATTTAGTGTCTCATTTCCATTTTTGTCATTTAATTAAATTGATTTCATAAATCATTTTAATTAAACGTCCATTTTCTCCCACTTGCCTTTTTCTCAAAATAAATAATTTTTATGCTCCACTTGTCTAGAGATTCCTTCTCATGAATTAATTGATTTCAATTTTCAGTTTCTCCATTTTTTTCCTCCACTATCTCATTTTTGAATCTTAGTCGTCAATTGACTTTGGGCTCTTTCTAATCTTGACTGTCCATTTTGTAACCTTTACTCTTCTGTGTTGCATGTCTTTTCATTTGTCGATCTTGGAATCTATCTAGAAGCTTGATCTTGACTATCCGTTCAAATGATTGTCTGTAAAAGAAGCCTTACTCCATTTTCAATTTAACAACCACTTATCTCTGGGTTTCATGCTCACTATTTGCAAGTATTTGCACATGTTAGCTTTGATCTAAAGGCATATTTGCAAAGGTAGATTTATAAGAGACAAGAGAAGTGATCTAACTTCAAATATGGGGAGTTTTCATTTGAATGTTTTATTTTTCTCATACTTGCTTGTTTTCTCTTGTTTAGATTGGGTTATTAGCTGAGAAGTGTTGTGGTTGTCACTAGAATCTAGGCTATTTGATTTTCACCCATCTTATAACGCCCACCATTTTCATAATTTTTTAAAGCAAAAAGCATTGCTTATAAATTGAAAAAAACACAATTTTTGAGTGTTTAACTCATGCTTTTTCTACCATTGTTACTTATATTTGGTGTGGCAAGTAGATTGGAAAAAAATTGTTGAGGTTGTTATGTGAGTTTTAGTGAGTTTTTCCAAAAAATTGGAAAAAAGCTCATTGAAAACCTTGTAGCTTCATGTGAAGCAAAAAACTTGAGAGAACTCAATGACTTATTGAGTTTTTGAACTATGCTTCTAATAGTAAAGGTATTTTTGCAATTCATCAAATTATGTTTGTTTTATGAATATTTAAGTATGTAATTTTTTAGCCAATTTGTTGACACCTATATTTTATGAGTAGTGATTAACATGAACTAATCTCTCATGAACATGAATGATTTACTTACAACTTGTTATAAACATTGCCTCTTATACATACACAAATTACTTTTATTTCACATTCTTCATGATGATATTTTACACAATATGTTTGTATTGACCATAATCACATCACTTGTTTATTACACATGCATGCTCACATTACTTGTCTTCCCCAGAGTGGCAGTATTCACTACTTTTATTCTTTAGACCATGAAATGGTTTTGTCATATAGTTGTACACCTCATTTATTGCTAGTCATTCATACATTGATTCTTTGGTGGTATACCTTGCCCATGTCCTTACATGACTCCATTTTCTACCACTTTTCTTTTGTTTATTACATGATGATCTCATGCATGACATAAATATACATATTCTTTTGAGTTTAAATACTATCTCGTTTGAGACTTGTCCTCATTTGGGGGCAATTCATTAGTCTCCCTTCATATGCTCTTTCATAATGATATTCTATCATACCTAGGGCTAACACATTGCCATATGTAGACATCTTACATAATCCTCACATCAAATTGTATTCATGACAATATATTCGTACAATTTGATGAAGACATATCACACTCCTATCATACTTTCATATGCATGTCCACACATAGATCCACCTTGGTTACTACTCCTCACTAACTCTAAATAATGTACTATCATACATGCACGATTTTGTCCACACATATATGCCTTCTTGGTTACTACTCCTCGCTAACCCTAAATAATGTACTATCATATTTCCATAGTTTTGTCCACACATAAATTCCACCTTGGTTACTACTCTTTGCTAACCTTAAATAATTTATCATCTCTTTTTTAGCTCATAGTTGTATAGATTGAGGAGGCCAACTTAGTAATTACTTCTTGACAAGCCTAACAAGATATTGTCTTTTTCCTTTTCACACTTCTATCTTGGTTCGTGGGGGCCAACTTACAACTTCATGAATCCACCCTTCCTTCTACTTATGTATTTTTGATATGAAGATGTATACAATACTAAAATGAGTATGATGGCATTTACAATTACTTATGAATGAAACAAGTGCTATTAATTGATCATTGTGTGCACTTGTGTAGGTTTGGAGATATGACTCTAATTGCATGGAGAAAAACAAGGGCACACCATTAAACTATATCCGTTGACAAATGCTTGGTAATTTACCTAACTACTTTATTTATTTTAGCATGCATGAATTGCATATACTTGCACACAAGTAAAACTATGGGCAAAATGTAGAGTAGACAAGTGCATACTTTGTACTTTCCTCTAGTTTTGTGCTCACTTTAGTCACGTCTTTTGATGTGCCAATTTAGCACTTAGTCTAGGTTTGTTGGGCACAAAAGTTGATAGAACTCAAAATCCATATCTCCATCTAATCACTTTTACCTCCACTCAAGCACACACCTCTTAGTTCATCCTTTTCTAAATCCTAAATATAATTGATGATATGATAATTTCCTTTAAACTTAAATTCACTTCTTGTTAATTCTAAGTTCACATAATTCAAAATGACGACGAATACAATTGATGATATGATAATGTCCTTTAAACTTAAATTCACTTCTTGTTAATTCTAATTTGACATAATTCAAAATGACGACGACTATCCATTGGCTTGCATGACAAAATTATTTGAATTAGGGTCTAGGTTGTCATATTTAAAGGTATGTCCTAGGTCCCTAGTTTTATATTTGATTATCAATTGCAATTCATCTTGAGAAAGAGAGGAATAAAAAAATTATAGATTCTAGGTTTATATCTTCATCAAAGAACATATATCACATCGATCATCATGCTAGGCATTTTACATCTATCATGTTGTCAATATTGTGAGCAACAACAAGGGCTTAATTAAGGAATAAGGGAGTATTAAACTCCAATCTTTGTACAAAAACCCCTAAAGGTGTTCATAAACATCACATTTCTTTATTTAGTTATCTTATGCAATTGAACAAAATTTTGCAAATTTTAAGTGCCAAGGACACAATCATAGGAGTTGAACAAGATTGTGGAGTAAGATGTTAGGATCATTGGCACACTTTTGTCTAGAAGTTTATAACAACAAAATCATTCATTCCTAGTCATTGGTATATATTTTTAATATTTGATTTGATACACATTCGATGTTTATTACAATATTTCAATCAAAATGCAAAGAAATAGATAGACACATACTTATCCTTTCTCTCTTGTCAATTACAACTTTTAAAATTTCTCATATATAACAACTCTTTTATTTTAATATTAAGTATGTTTAAATGAATTCATTTAACACTAGCTTTAACTTAATTATCTATAAACATTTGATGTAAGGTTAATTATAAATCAATAAGCTAATCTTTCCCAACTTTATACAATAAAAAATAAATAAAAATGTAACTTATTAACGACATGAAATTTCCACAATCCATGATAACAATATACATAGACTTTTGGATTTTGATTGTGTAACTTTTTTAATATCAATATTTCGGATAGGTGTCCCCCTTCCCACATCTATTTAGCTTTCTTTGTCTATTGTCTACTTCAATAATTTTTACCATTCTCTTCTCCAACACTATTTCATTTTGATGATGGTTCATGGAGTATGATCTGAAAAATTGGTGTTAAAAATTTACACAATCAAAATCCATAAATCTATGTACAACAATGTAAATAAGTTAAAAAGGAAACACACCTTCCAGTGTTATTTTGTTTCCATACCAAGGTGAAGGATTCATGCTCTCTAATAATGATGTATAATACTTTAAATAGATAGACAAGTCATGAAATTGTGGGGATACGCTATAGTCCACAGTGTCCATCTTGACCAACATTTGGTTATTTTTTATTTACATGTGGACTAATTATTGATAATAAATAGTATAAATATGTTTAAAGTCTAAATATCATAACCACAAGTACTATACCAACAATTGAACCTCAAAGAACTACTAGCCCCTCGCCCCTAAGGCAAAACATGCAACTATAATGAAAAACAAAGTCTTCTCTTTTTTTCCTAGGGAAAACTTAACATAGGGGAGAGGGCTTGATGATGGTGTGGGTTATTTTGCATGACCCCTCCACATCATCCAAATACTTGTTAGGAAAATATGATTCATGCCCATAGAGTGCCCATGGCTTGCCTACTTAACAATATTCTTCCCTCCCATTTTCTCACATGTTTTTCCAATTCCTTTGGCATGGTTTTCACAAACTAGTGAAGTTGAGGTTGTTTCATGGCATGGACTAGTGATGGAAGTATGTGTGGGGCTTACCTATTCATTAACAGGCTAGTACACAACAATAAATGCACATTTATTCACCATTCTACTTTGACAACGAATTCATTGTAATTAGGTCAGAGTCACTTTGTAGTTAACTTGTGATGCTTTTAGTTCTCCACATCGCCATTCTTGGAAGAACTCATTTCCTTACAGTATGCATAGTGGGACATTTCATGGAACACTTCAACTTTGGTGCTATTAAGGTTGGGAGCCATAGATTCTTCGCCATTTCTTCAACTTTTTATGTTTTACAACACATTCATCATAAAAGGAAAATAAATTTCGATGGCCATGGTAGATTCTGTGGATGCAAACAAAGGTGAGGTTGTCTTCTAATCTCATTAGAGTAGCGATCTTGTAACAATTTCAATATATTTTCTATTTCCCTGTCTAATTTAAGTGGTGAATTGGTTTTAAATTTTTCACTTGATTGGTTTTTTAAAGGTTACACTTTTTTCACTGCAATATGTATAAAACTGCAATATATGACTCCATGATACTTCCCACTCTGCACATTCTAAAAAATTTAACCCATTCCAAAATTATTTGAAATAAACAATATATATGTACATATATATGTAAATATATGTATGTATATGTATACATATATATACACACACACATACTATATATATATTGTATGTGTGTATGCGTGTATGCATGTGTGTAATACATACATCGTACATACATACATGCAATATATACACACACACACACACATTGTATGTATGTATGTATGTGTATATGTATACATGTACATACACACATATATAGTAAATTCATTTCAACAATAAGGTGAACCAGTTGGAAAAGGGTTATAAATATTTCTATTATAATGGTTTTTCAAGCTATATATTGTTGGATGTTGCTGATATGTGGTTGTCATTGATGTCAACACTATTAGCATTAATGTATTTACGCTGTATATGTCGAGGATATTGAGAAAATTGTAACAAGAAAAGTTGAAGGTTGTCGGTGGTGTAGTGAAGTTTATGTTGTTGACTAGCTCAGTATGTTGATGATCAAAGGTTGTGGACTAAAGGGTTTGTTGTTGAGTATATCTAGTTTATCCATCGGAAGTTTTAGAGATCCGCATGAAGGTTTGATCGAGTTATGAGCAATTACGTTTTGACAATTTTTTTGTTGCTTCAGTTGGTGTTCCTGAAAGAAGATGATGCAATTCTAGTAAGTTCAGTTGTTGTGGATGCTTTTGAGGTGATTCATGATGCTTGTGGATGTTTCTAAATTGTGTTCTATCTACATTGCACGTCCGCATTGATTGTTGTGCTCGCGATTGGTGATTTTATTTTGTGAGTTCGTGTTTTTCATGATCACGGCTGATAGGGTGATTGTAGTGTGTTGTGGATCTTCGAGGAATAATTTTTGAAGGTGTTGCATGTTTGAGAATATTGTTTTGGGTCTTCATTATTTTTTGGCCAACTATGCTTTGTTCGCATTAAAAAAATATTTATTGATTTGGGCCGACAGTGTGTACACGTTTCATATTTTTATATTTTGTTTTGGCTGACATGTAGTTGATGTAATTCCATGTTGCAAATATATATAAGCGATTGTTTTGTGAAGAATGAGGCATGTTGAGGTATGCTAGATGTGAATAATGTCCTAATTATTCAAAGGTAGAAGCATAGTGTGAAGAAGAGTGAGTAGAGTGTGAAGAAGTGTTCATGTGCTTAACCGGAACTATAATTAGGCATTAGCAGATGCTATTTTCTTAGTTCAAAATCTTGCAGATGTAATTCAAATGTTTCTGTAAGATAGTGAGTCTTCCTTGGGTAGTAAGCCTTTTATATTTGAGCAGTGAGCTCTCGGTAGTGTGCTTGAATGCATGTGCATTCCCCATTTATTCTTCTTTATACTTTTAACAAGGTATAATTTTGTGGACTAACCTCCACTGTGGTTTTTTCCCTAACAGGGTTTCCACATAAAAAATCTTGGTGTTAGGTGTGTTTCTGATGTGTTGATGGTTTATGCTTTGATGGTTATTTATCAGTTTTGAGAATAAGTTTAATAAATTTAAATTTTTAGGACAACTGATTCACCCCCCCTCTAAGTTGTGTACCCTTGTGTTGCTAACAATTGGTATTAGAGCTGGTTCCTCAGAAGAAGTTTAATAGCTTGAGATGATTCGGGATGGTGACATACAAGAAGGATAGTCTGAGATTTGATGCAACAAATTATTCTCTGTGGAAGACTCAAATGGAGTGTCATTTGAGATGCATTGGCGAATCCTACTGGAAGATTACAAAGAATAGGTATGCTATTCCACAAAATGGTCCTTCTACTCCTGATGAGATTAAAGAAGTCAAGTACAATATCAGGGCTAAGGAAGCATTGTTGAGTGCTTTGATTGATTCAGAGATGACAAATGTAATGGAGTTGTAGACTGCTTATGAGATTTGGAAAAAGTTGGAAACTTTGCATGAAGGTGATACACGTGAAGATTACTGAAAGGGAAATATGAAACATTGATAATGGGTGAAGATGAGAACATCACTTCTTTTATGCAAAGAGTGAATGAACTTGTGATGAGTATCAGATGTGCTGGTGGAACACTGGATGAATCAAAGATTGTTGCTAAAGTGCTAAGATCTTTGCCTGCTACATACAAAGCCAAAGCTGCTGCTATTGAGGAGACCTAGACTATAACAAATGTAACTAGACACATGTTGATTGGTAAGCTTGCTGCTTTCGAGTTGAGTGAGTTTGGTGAATCTCTTCCTAAGACAAAATCTGCATTTAAAGCTACTATATCTGGAAAAGACAAGCACGAATATGATTCGGGAGAAAGTTCTAGAAAAATGTTCGAGTATGAGTAGGAGATGAAAGAGATTGAAGAAGAGAGAAAGTTAGATGAGCTTTTAACACTTATTGTAAAGAGAGAAGCTAGAGAAGAAGGTAAGTGTAAAGGAAAATTGCCTATTAAATGTTTTTCTTGCAATAAGATAGGTCATTTTGCTTCAAGGTGTTCAAAAGGAGTTCCTAAGTGAACACCTAACAAGCCTAGATTTCAAAGAAAGTGTTATTATGTTGTTGATGAAGGGGTGACATATTATGAATCTAATAAAGGGAATGTAAGTGAGGATGAATGGGTATTTATTGCTATCAAGGGAAATGATCCGATGCCTACTAAATCTACTAGTGATAAAAATGTGGAGAAAGTTTTGGCCGCTAGTATTGAAGAAAAAGATGAATGAGTGATTGACAACGGATGCTCTCATCACATGATAGGTGACAAAAGAAAATTTGTGAGTTTGGAAAAGTATGATGGTGGTGTTGTAAGATTTGGTGATAACAACGCTGGTGTAATTCATGGAAAAGGATCCATTTCTCTTGGTGGTAAGCATAATATTAATAATGTCCTATATGTGGAAGGTTTGAAGCGTAATCTCTTAAGTGTTGGACAAATGGTTGACAAGGGATACAATCTTCAATTCAAGGATGGAAAGTGTAGAATATTGGGGAGTTCCAAAAATGTGATTGCATCAGGTACAAAAACAAAAGGTAATATCTTTCACCTAAGTGCTGCTAGTAAAAGTTGTCTGATTGCTCAAGTTGATGAAAGTTGGTTGTGGCATAGGAGATTGTGTAATGTAAACTTCGATAATATTATCAAGATAAGTTCTACTCAGGCAGTGAAAGATCTTCCTAAGTTAGTAAAGCCTACTAATACTATATGCAAGGAATGCCAGTTAAGGAAGCAAACTAGAGAGTTTCATACCAGAGCAAACAACATTGTTCAAAGGAAGTGTTGGAGCTTGAGCATATTGACTTGTGTGGTCCTTCTAGAGTTAGAAGTTTACAAGGAGACAGGTATTTCATGTTACTTATTGATGATTACTCTAGAATGATATGGGTTGCTTTCTTAAGGGAAAAATGTGAAGCTCTAGAGAAATTCAAGATTTCAAGGCTATGGTTGAGATAGAGACAGGCCTAAAGATTAAATGCTTGAGATAAGATAAAGACGGCGAGTTCATCTCTCGTGAGTTTAATTCATTTTTTGAAGAGCATGAGATGAAAAAGACAATTATCTGCCCTACAGAGCCCTCAACAAAATGGAGTTGTGGAAAGGAAGAACATGACAATTCAAGAAGCTGCTAGGACTATGATGCTGGAAGGAAATGTTCCTCATATCTATTGGAGAGAAGCTGTGAGTACTGCTATTTACACTCTCAATTAGGTAAATGTCAAAGGTGATACCGGTAAGACTCCTTTTGAGCTATGGTTTGGTCATAAACCTACTGTTAGATACTTCAAAATCTTTGGAAGTAAATGCTATATCAAAAGAGATGAAGATATAGAAAAGTTTGATGCTTGGAGTGATGAAGGAATCTTTCTGGGTTATTCTACTAAAAGTAAAGCCTACTAGTGCTACAATAAGAGATTGCGGAAAGTAGTTGAAAGTGCTAATGTCAAGGTTGATGAAGACACAGTTAGATCATCTAGAACCTATGGATATGATTTAGACGACCAACATGACAGTTTAGATAAAGGAAAGAAAGTTTAGACACAAAATCAAGTTCAGATCATTCCGGTGAATCAGGAAAGTCAAGAGGGGGAAACTAGTGGAAGTGCAGAAGTGAGATTAGAAGACCCTGAAGTTCAAGAAAATCCTAAGATTCCAAGCTATGTAAGACTAAATCATTCAGAAGATTAGATCATTGGTGATAAGAACAAAGGTATGCAAACTAGAAGAAGAATTGCAGAAGAATACTATTTGATTTCAAAGATTGAGCCTAATAGTGTCAATGAAGCATGCAAAGAGGAACATTAGATGGAAGCAATGAAGGAAGAACCATTGCAAATTGAGAAGAATGATACATGGATTCTTGTTCCCAAACCTAAGGACAAAAATGTAATTGGAACTAAATGGGTCTTTCGAAATAAACTGAATGAGCAAGGTGAAGTTAGAAACAAAGCAAGACTAGTGTGTAAAGGATATTCATAGATGGAAGGTATTGAATTTGAAGAAAATTTTGCCCCTATTGCTAGGATTGAAGCTGTGAGACTATTTCTTGCTGATGCTACTAACAAAAACTACAAGGTTTATCAAATGGATGTCAAGTCAACATTTCTAAATGGTGAATTGGAAGAAGAAGTGTATGTTGAGCAACCTGATGGATTTCAATTGACTGATCAGGGAGATATGGTTTTCTGGTTGAAGAAAGCATTGTATGGACTTAAGCAAGCCCCAAGAGCATGGTATGCCAGACTGGACAAGTATTTGTTGAAGCTTGGATTTAACAAAGGTATTGTTGATAGTAATTTGTATTCAAGATTGATCATGATAAAGAATTGATTATTGAAGTATTTGTTGATGATATCATTTTTAGAGGAGATGATAGTTTGTGCATGAAGTTTATTGATGAGATGAAAAGTGAATTTGAAATGTATATGATTGGAGTAATGAAATTCTTTATGGGATTCAAATTACTCAGCTAAATAGTGGGATCTTTATATCTCGGTCCAAGTATGTGAAAGAATTGTTGAAGAAGTTTGGTATGGAAGATTCAAAGCCAGTTGGTACACCCATGGTGACCAGATGTAAGTTGACACAAGATGATTCTCCTAAGGAAAATCAGACTAGATACAAATCTATGATAGGAAGATTACTTTACTTGACTCAAACCAGACCTAATATCATGAATGTCGTATGCATTGTTGCAAGATTTCAAGTTGATCCTAAGGAATCTCACGTGACAATTGTGAAGAGAATTTTCAAATACTTGAAAGGGATAGTTGATTTTGGTCTATGGTATTCTAAAGATGATGATCTTACCTTGAGTGCCTTTACTGATGTTGATTGGGCAAATGTGGATGATATAAAAAGTACTAGTGGTGGAGCATTTTTCTTGGGAGAGAAGCTAGTCTCATGGTTAAGTAAGAAGCAAAATGCCATTTCCTTATCTATTGCAGATGCATAATACATTGATATTGCTAACAATTGTACTCAAGTGTTGTGGATGAAGCAAATGTTGAAAGATATCAGGGTTGTGTATGATGAACCTATTGGTATATTTTGTGACAATTAAAGTGCAATTAACATTTCTAAGAATTTGGTGTTTCATTCAAAAACCAAGCATATATCTATCTAGTTTCACTTTTTGAGAGAGGTAAGTGAAAAAGAAGTCAGATTGGAATAAATAACCACTAAGGAACAAATTGTAGATATATTTACTAAGCCATTTCCTAAGGATACTTTTGAGTATCTCATAGGGAAGCTAGGGATGATTACCCCTCCTAATTAGAACTAAGATGCATTGACTTGCATCAGTCTGAGTACTTCATAATCATATCTTGATCCAGATTGATGTTGTGGTGGTTGCTACATAGGGGGAGTAGTCAGATGTTCAAATATGTGGTTCAAAGCTTGTGTGGAGAATGATATACTTTATCTTTGTTATTGATGTCAAAGGGGGAGAAGAGTCATGTGAAAACTTTGTGGGGAGAAGAGTCATGTGAAAGAGTTGAGGAGAAAAGAGTCAAAATCTAAAGGGGAGAAAGTAGTAATAGAGAGTTGTGCTGAGGGTGTTTTTCACATCATGTGTTGCCATCAATGCCAAAGGGGGAGATTGTTAGATGTTGTTGATATGTGGTTGTCATTGATGTCAACACTATTAGCATTAATGTATTAAAGGCTATATATGTTGAGGATATTGAAAAAAATGTAATAAGAAAAGTTGAAGGTTGTCGGTGGTGCCATGAAGTTCATGTTGTTGGATAGCTCAATGTGTTGATGATCAGAGATTGTGGACTAAATGGCTTGTTGTTGAGTATATCTAGTTTATCCACCGAAATTTTTAGAGATCCGCATGAAGATTTGATCGAGTTATGAGTAGTTGTGTTTTGACAATTTTTTTGTTGCTTCAGTTGGTGTTCCTGAAAGAAGATGATGTGATTCTAGTAAGTTGAGTTGTTGCAGATGCTTCTGAGGTGATTTATGATGCTCGTGGATGTTTTTAGATTGTGATCTATCTGTGTTTCACGTCCACATTGATCGTTGTGCTTGCAATTGGTGTTTTTCTTTTGTGAGTTCATGTTTCTCATGATCACGACCGACAAGGTGATTGTAGTGTGTGGTGGATCTTTGAGGAATAATTTTTGAAGGTGTTGCATGTTTCAGAATATTGTTTTGGGTCTTCATTATGTCTTGTCCGACTATGTTTTGTTTGCATTGAAAAATTATTTATTGATTTGGGTCGACAATGTGTACACGTTTCATATTTTTATATTTTGTTTTGGTCGACATGCAGTTGATGTAATTCTGTGTTGCAGATATATATAAGCGATTGTTTTGCGAAGAATGAGGCATGTTGAGGTATGCTATGTGTGAATAATTTCCTAATCATTCGAAGGCAGAAGCAAAGTGTGAAAAAGAGTGAGCAGAGTGTGAATACGTGTTCATGTGCTTAATCGGATCTGTAAACAAGCATTAGCAGATGCTATTTCTCAGTTCAAAATCTTACGCATGTAATCCAAATGTTTATGTAAGACAATGTCTTCCTTGGGCAGTAAGCCTTTTGTATTTGAGTAGTGAGCTCTAGGAAATGTGCCTGAATGCATGTGCATTCCCCATTTATTCTTCTTTATACTTTTAACAAGGTATAATCTTGTGGACTAACCTCCACCGTGGTTTTTCCCCTAACAGGGTTTCCACCTAAAAAATCTTGGTGTTATGTGTGTTTTTGATGTGTTGATGGTTATTTATCAGATTTGAGAATAATTTTAATAAGTTTAAATTTCTAGGGAAATTGATTCACCCCCCCCTCAGTTGTCTTCCCTTGTGTTTGCAACATATATAACCCTTATATTTAGTGAGTTTGGAAGAAAGTTACAAATATTTATATTATAATGATCTTTCAAAATAAATATAACCCTTAATGTATAAACACACACTTATATATATAACCCTTAATTGATATATTTTTATTACAATGGGGTTTCAAGTTGTTTATATGTATAAATGTTACATCTGTGTTAAGGGTTATATGTATAACTTGAAACCCCATTATATATGCATATATTGACTACCATTAGGATGTATAAATAAAAAAACATGAACATAATAGTAACACTAACAACATTTCACTCAATCACATATCATAATGACATAGATAAACTTGGTTCATTGTATATGTAGATAACTAAAATTTCCTAGGTCTATTTCATCACTAAACCTAACACCTATTCTCTAATTGACCAAATTCATCACCTAAGCCTAGTCCTAATTAACTTAGGACATATCCCTTTCACCTCAGATCCATCACTTATTTCAATAATCATATTATTTAATTAACCACCCTTTTCCATTCCCTCACAAATTACTAAGTAAATTATCATATTCCACCTAATATCCACCTCACCCATGTGGCTAAATAATTAAATAATATTATTATTTAATTAATCTTATTTTCCTTGACCACCTTCCAAGAATAATGGGGACATAGGAACACTTGTCCTTGAGCTCCCATTATTCTCTCAACATAACCCTAGAATCTAGCCTCCCTAGATGTACATGCCCCTCCTAACTTCCCTCATGTACTTAACCACTTACTAAACTTAGTAAAAATAATCCTAACCATTTCAAATTCTAACCACCTTATCTCCACCCTCCGTCTTTTCCTAGATCTTAGGGAGTTCCTAAAAACCATTCTCCACCCTTGATCTCATAATCAAATCTTAGCCATCCATTTCCCATCTCAAAAATCTAGAAATTTAGGCACTTCCCTAATTCCTCATCCATTATCATTCAAGCTAGGTACATGATGTCAATTTAGTATCATTCAAGCAAAGAGAGCATCCACATTTCAAAGCATTCAAGGAGAAAATCATTCAAGAATGGAGGTGTATGGTAACATTTTGAGTTTATTGCTTATGTTGTTATCTTGTGTTGCTTCCATTGTTGAGATCTATTTGAGGTTTGTGATAATTTAGAATTTGAGTCTCTTATGTTGCATTTGATTTTACCATTTCTAAATTAGAGCTTACATTCTGGCAACTCCACTCAAAAATAACCCTATGTTCCATTATTTTTTTTGAATTTTTTTATGCATTTTAGTATTGATTTACGCTAACAAGTTTTATGAATTTTGATAGTGAAGTTTCTGTAGGTGTTGGAGACAAAAATACACAACATAATCAAGATTAGAGTGCTTGGGAGATGCAGTTTGATATAAAATACCTGATATTTTATTGACAATTTTTTTGAAGTTTTCGTAGGGCTATAAATAGTGCTTGCATGCAATTTGAGATAAAAAAAAAAAAGGTTTAAAATTGCAAAAACCATGCATTTTTGTTTAAAACTACTGTTAACATTGTCAAAATCATGAATTTTTAGAATTTTGGTTAAATAACTATGATTTTTTAGGATTTTTGGTTAAAAATGACATTTTTAGGATTTTTTGTTAAAACCATGCATTTTAGGAGAAAACTGCCCATAAAATGGCCAAAACCACAAATTATAGTTGAAAACCACCCTCTAAAAAAACAAAACCATGAATTTGGGATGAAAACCACCTTTTAATTATTCAAAATTTCCCAAAAATATCAAAAACTATCTTCATTACCTCCAAATCTGCTTTTCAGAAAAACTTGGTGTTCTTTATTGTCCTTGGTCTTAGCTTTTGATCATATTAGCAACTAGAAGTTTAGTGGGAATTTTAGCCCCCCAACACCTAACAACTGGTCACCTAGGTGACCAAAGGCCAGTTGATAGTGGCTTAAGCCTGTCTTAGCACCATTGAAACCCCATAAAAGCACCCTTCAATCAAATAGTCATAACTTTTTCAATTGTTATTGGATTTTCAAAATTTGATAGGCATTGGAAAGCTAATTCAAAGATGGACATTGTAGTATAGGTGAAGTTTAAAATTTTTGTCTCATATTTCAAGAATAAGTGTTTGAACTTAGACTTTTTTTAAAAACTTCATTTGATCATTTTTGCATTTTTATCCTTTTCAATACTTATTTTTAAATATATATTAGAAAAGTCCATTTTTTTGTTTTTCCAACTTATTTTATTGTAGGGCTTACTATTTTTCTATTTCTCACTAACTTTTGGGTGTAGGTTTTTTTTGTGATTTGAAAACTTTCAAACATGCAAACTACTAACTCAAGTGGTTTTTGTAGGATGTTTAGTTGAAGAAATTGTTTATAGACCTTTTCATTTTCTATGTGCTTTTCTACTTTTTATTTTCTTACATTGAAATTGGGTTAAAAATTTCTTCACATTTCAATATGGGATAATAATTAACGAGTGTCTTTTACACCCCAAGCACACTTACATATACTCTCCTCTTGCACCTTAGGGTGATCTTGAGGATTATAAATAAGTGTTGTCTTGTTTTATATTTTTAGAGGGCCTACTTGGGGATTTCATCACCCCAAGGAATGACCTCAACTCTAGTGTTCTAGTGGAGTATAAATAGTGGAGATTGAATCAAAAGACACCTCTTGGAAGTTGTTTTTCTGTCATTTGAGACGAGCCCCCAATAAATTTATACCTTGGATAAGTGAAGGATAAGGGTGGGCTACCCTCTTATCCTAGCTTTTTGACTTTCTTTCACTTTCAAATTCATGAATTAAGCCTTATGTACCCTCGAGGTATTTAGAGGACACCCCTAGATAAGCCTTGTATAGCCTAGTTTAAGACCTTTCAGTTGTTGCTTAATCGTGGTGCAAGGTACAATATCACGCTTGAAGGTACTCACCATGTACCTTCTTGTGTTGAGATAGTAGCTATTTCTTGATTGAGACTTGTCCTTTCAAGGCAAGGGGTGTAGAGGTGGTACATGACCTTTGCATACCCTAGTTATCCAATCATTTGAAGGTATTTATTGTGTGGGCCCACATTAAGTTAACACACCCTTTATTGAATAAATATAGGCTTGTTAAATTGTTTCCTTTTGTTTGATTGTTTTATGGATACCAAGTGCTTGTTTATAAACCCTTATAACCAAATTGAGTCAAGTCAAGTTTGAAATCCTCTTGTTTGTTTAAAAACATTGTCCAATTGGTATCCTTTTGAAACACAAATTTTTGAAGACAAATATAGGATAGCCATTCAATTTCAATATTAGTGCAAACTATACTTAGCCTTGGTCATCACCAAATTCATAATCCATCACCCCTCCCATATCAAACCATTGTTTTGATCACTTCACCTTTATCATTGCACCCACGGTGCTTTTATGCCTCCAAGGGGTCAAAAGTTGATATTTTGTTTTGTTTGAGTTGTTTACATGTAATAAGGTCTTCTAAGACCATTTCATGTGTGTTGGAGTGTAAGTTAGGTCATTAGGTGAATGGAAGTGTCTAGCTGCAAAAAGTGTTAATGTTGCACAATGGTTATCAAATTGCACATTGGTGGAATATGAACAGTTGTAATTTGAAAAGCGGATTGAAAACCAATGGAATATGGTTGAAAATGTTTTAAAAATTAATTATGTGGTTGAAGGAAAGTTGAGGATGATGATAGGATGAGGAAACATTGTGTATTTGAAGTTTTGATAAATGAAACCCTTGTTTTTTGTGCATTTTTTCTGTAACAGTCCTATTCTTTCACATGATACGAATCTTTATGGAATTTGTATGGCCTACACGTGGTATGGTTGGAAATATAATTGAGTTAGCTTTCATTTTTTTTGGTTTGGTTAAATTTAATTAAGTTTAGAGAAAGTTATAGCAATTTTTGTAACAACAGGTTTGAATCTGCCCTAGGGTTTCCAACAAACAAGAAAAAATCATATCTTTTCTTTCCTCCATCAAAAATCTATAAAAATTGGTGAAAAATTATTTTTTGAGGGTATATAAAAACCCTTTAGAGGATATTTCATAGTTTTCCATTTTGATGGAGTTACTAATGAAAGTTTGCTTGCATTTGTGTGTAGACAGTAAAAAAAAAAAATTAGAAGTAGGACAGTCATTTTTTGAGGCCTTTCGTACAAAGTAACCCCACCTAGATTTTGGATATATTTGAGAAGAGTCAAATAGGTATCCAAAAAAGGTTTTGTTTTCTGTAGATTAGGTTTGGGTTAAAAAGACATGCCTAATTTTCATTTTTGAAAGGCTACAAGGAAGACCAAGGGTTTGTGAAGGAAAACCAACATTTTGATGAATAAAGACACTTGTTTAAGGTTGTTTTGAGTTTGATTATCTCCGATCTACATCAAATTGGTATTAGAGCCCAAAGATCTAGGCAAGAAAGTTTTGGGAGTTTGTGTATTGTCTTTTTGTTTTACAATTTAAAGGAAGATCCTATTACCAAAAGACTAGGCCAAGGGAACAAAAAGAGGCCTAAGGTGAGGTATCACGAAGACAAGAATAAACATTAAAAGAAGCAAGGTGAAAGAGACTTTCTTGCAAAAGGAGAATGGAAGTGTTGTGGAGAATAGTCTATGGAGACTTTCAGAGTAAGGAGGTACCAAACAAGAAACAAGTGATGAGAAAAGAAAAAAGTGAGATGAAGAAGAAAAATAAGAAGGAAAAACAAATAAATGTTCAACAAGAGATAATAGAATTGAGACAAGTCTTGGAACAAATGAAAGAAATTCATGAAAAAATGCAAGAAAGAATGGATCTTGAGATGCAACAGTGTCTTGAGAGAGCAAACCAAAAAAATGGTTGGCATTGACCAATAAGGAAGAAGGTTAAGTGGCCTATCAGGAAGATCATTTAGAGGAGAAGGCATAGGAGGACAGTAGAACAAGACCTTGGAGACTCTTTGTGGATGATGGAAGAGCAAGAACCATTTGAGGAAGTGGTAACATGTGAAGAAAATGGGTCCATTGAGACTCAAGATTTTATTTCTAATGCTATTTGTGAGTGTGTGTTTACAGGTGCAACAAATGAAAATGAAGATGAAAAAGAGTCTAAAGAAGGAGGAGAAGTGCATACAGTGTATGGAGATGGCTATACAAATGTAACACACTATGGTGAAGAAGATGTTTCCAAAACAACCAAGGTAATGGTTGTATTTTCTGATTTTATGGATGATGAATATGTTGACACATTGTATTTGAATGATGAAGATGAAGACATAGATGGTGGTACTAAGACATATGAACGAGAAATCGAATTTTGGTACCTTGAAGTTGAGAAGATGCTCAGTAAGAGATGGTACAAGAAGAAGAAAAAGGATCCAAGGAAAGTTGCAGAGATGAAGGAAAAGTTGTAGAAGAATTGGAAGACTAGGAAGAAAGAGAAAACCTATACTCAAGTGGACTTGAGTTTTTCTTCCCCTTGGGAGTATGGTGCAGGGGCACCCATAGTGCTTTTATGCCTTCAAGGGGTCAAAATTAGATTTTTTTTTTGTTTGAGTTGTTTACATGTAATAAGGTCTTCTGAGACCATTTCATGTGTGTTGGAGTCTAAGTTAGGTCATTAGGTGAATGAACATGTCTAGTTGCAAAAAATGTTAACGTTGCACAATGTTGTCAAATTGCACATTAGTGGAATATGAACAGTTGTAATTTGAAAAGTTGATTGAGAACCATTGGAATATGGTTGTAAATATTTTAAAAAATCCCTTATGTGGTCAAAGGAAAGTTGAGGATGATGAAAGGGTGAGGAAACATTGTGTATTTGAAGTTTTGATAAATGAAACCCTTGTTTTCTATGCTTTTTTCTGTAACAGTCATATTCTTTCATGTGGTACAATCTTCATGGAATTTGTATGACCTAAACGTGGTATGGTTGGAAAGATAATTGAGTTATCTTTCATTTGTTTTTGGTTTGGTTAAATTTCATTAAGTTTAGAGAAATTTATAGCATTTTTTGTAACAATAGGTTTGAATCTGCCCTAGGGTTTCCAGTGAACAAAAAAATTCCATATCTTTTCTTCCCTCTATAAAAAATCTATAAAATTTGGTGAAAGGTTATGTTTTAAGGGTATCTAAAAACCCTTTATAGGATATTTCATAGTTTTCCATTTTTATGGAGTTACTAATGAAAGTTTTCTTGCATTTGTGTGTAGACAGTAAAAAAAACCCTCTTAGAAGTAGGACAATCATTTTTTGAGGCCTTATATACAAAGTAACCCCACCTATATTTTGGATATGTTTGAGAAGAGTCAAATGGGTATCCAAAAATGTTTTTTTTTTAAATTTGTAGATCAGGTCTGGGTCAAAAGATATGTCCAATTTTCCTTTTTGAAAGGCTACAAGGAAGACCAAGGGTTTGTGAAGGAAAACCCACATTTTGATGAAAAAATAAACTTGTTTAAGGTTGTTTTGAATTTTATTATCCTTTATCTACATCAGTTAAGTCAAGTTTGAAATCCTCTCGTTTGTTTGAAAACATTGTCCAATTTGTATCCTTTTGAAACAAAAATTGTTGAAGCCAAATCTAGGATAGCCATTCAATTTCAATATTAGTGTAAACTATACTTAGCCTTGGTCATTACAAAATTCATAATCCATCACCCATTCCATATCAAACCATTTCCTTGATCACTTCACCTTTATCCATTTTGATAATACCTTTTAATCCTTTATACATTGTCCATATTTTGACTTGTCCCATTGTCCAAACATCCACAACACACCTTTGAGTATAAGGTACACATCATTTTGTCACCTATTATCCACTTGATCATAACCATAGTCATCCTTGAAGTTATACCCAACATATTTGGAAACATTATGATATCCTTGAATCATTCCATCATTATCATCTTTCATCCACCATCCTCATATCGCCATCATCTTTAATCCACATCATCCTTATAGTCCACACTTGTCATCAATCCAAATCAACTCTTGGTCATAGTTGAAAACATCATCTTGGGATATTTTCATCAAAATCATCATCCTACTCCAACATTTGTGACCTTTAATTATCCTAAGGTCCCTTGTTTAATCCTTGAAAATCCTACACCAATTCGTAGATTCCAAATCCAATCATAGTTAAACAATCCTAAGATCCAAGTGTGTAGGCTAAAATTCAATTCAATACTATCCAATTCAATCCACATAGTTCACTTAATCACCTCTTCCACACTACAATTCCCCAAATTAATTTCCAAATCATCCATCCCATCACTTAAGGTTATTCCTCATTGTTAGGTTTTGACTCCTTTTTTGACTAGTCACCATCAACCCATCTATAGAAGTCACTTGTACTCCATATCCATATTTCCCACATCACATTTAAAAATCAAGACCAATTCATCCTATTACACAAAGCACTAAGTAAGAAAACATGGAAGAAAATCACTTCCATAATCAACCACTCACAATAAGGTTCCTTTCCTAGGATAATCCTCTCATCATAACGATAGTGAAATTGATAATGACATTCCTAGCCAACTTGACTACACTATCAGTCCATGTATTCCATCTTAGATTCCAAACAAGGACGAGATCTCATGGAGAAATACATTGAGATAAACAAAGATGGCATCCTTAGAAAAGTCATAGAATAGGGGGCACAATTACCTCTTGGTTAAGACATCTCCAATTGTTACACCACGTTGTGTTGTTACCTATTTATTATTACCTTGATGGGTTAAAATGCTTTAATATATGATTGTGATTTATATATGAATCTTGATGGAAAATGTGATGAATGAATGTTCAATTCAATTTGATATTTTAGATGGTTTTAAAGATGAAAATATATGATGCATGTGAATGTAATGTTATCAACTAACTACTATTGTGATGCACTAAGCTGGATGTAGGAACATATTTGAACCTCCAAAAGAAAGAGGGAATATTACATGGGAGAAGAACTTGGTTTGGTAACCCTTGATGAGCTTAATTGAGCATGCACACACTGACATCCTACTTGGTCTAATTAAATTAAGATAGTACGGGAAATGGCAAGTAACATTATGTTAACTAGCGTTTGAGTATGTTTTGTATTGGTATTTGGTTTTAGTCTTTGAAAGTTCTTGTTTGGGGATATGTTATTGAGTCTTTGTGATAAGTATAATTTCTTTTTCATATTATGGTTTTATAATAATCGATAGATATATACGAGGAATGTATATATGTATGTATGTACATGTCTCCGATAACTCATACATATGAATATATATGTACATGCATGTACGTAGGTAGATGTACTTACGTATATTCATGTATAGATATAGCAAGTGCATGGGAGTATCCATTAGACAAGCAAGACATATATCCATATACACATATTTAGTATATATGCACCAATTGATGAATATGAGAATATATGTGTTTAAGTATGGATATTAAAATAATGTTGCATATATACATAATATATATGTATATATATGTATATAATTATGTTAATGTAAACATATAGACATATATATTAATATGCGTATATATGTATGTATATATAATTATTTTGATATATGTTTATATATATATATTTAATTGACAAGTAATGCATTTAATAATCATGCGAATATAATTATATATATTATATATTGTTTGATAAATATTAAAAGTGCTTTGTAATAAACATACCACATTATTATAGCGCTGCCATATATAATATAATGGCTAAAAAAAATGTTGTGCATATAACGCATAAAGGAATAAGTCAAAAGACTTATGAACAACACATAAAGTGAAAGAAAATGCTAATTCAAATGTTGCTAACTTTATCTAATAACCGTGCATGAAATAAGGCACATAAAGTATGAAAGGTGGCACCATATTTTGTAGAGTGGGAACTAAAAGAAGTCTATTTCTTTCCAAGAAAAACCTTCTTATAAACATAAGACTCAGTCTTAACCACGAGCTAGCTGAGATAGTCGACTTATATTGCAATAAGAAAACTTGTAGGTTGCATTTTCTGAGTTTAATCTTTGCTAGTGACTCATTCTTAACTGAGAAGATGAACTATTTAGGTGTTTGTAAACTAGTGTTTTGATTAGCCACCTCTCACCTCTTAAGCCTAGTGGATGCATGTAGAATAGGAAGGTGACAAATTTGGTAGCTTATTTGTGTTGCAAATATGAAGGTGTTGTCATTGATGTCAACAAGATGCCTACTGACTGGTGTTGTCATTGATGTCAATTGTGCGTTAAGGAAGTTGCATGATGAAGATGTTGAGCATATTGAGAAAATTGAGAAGAAGAGGAAAACAAGTTGTTGCAAGTTGTGCATGTATAGTTGAGATATTGGGGAGTGTTGTGAGTACATGGAGCTATCTTTTGTTGCAATTTATGGAGATGAGTTGGAATTAAGTAATGAGCTGAGATTATGTCTTTGGTACTTGATTTCGAAGTGCTTTTGAGAAAATTTGATAAACGAAGAAAATAGTGTTGTGCAAGTGTTTAGAATGTGCTTCAGATCGTGCTCCTAATTTCTTCTATATTGATGCTATGCTTGTGCGGATTTAGTATGTTGTTTGAGGTTGTCAAAGGTTGCTATATTTAAAATTTTGGGTTTTGGATCATTGGTGAGAGGAAATTGTGTTTACCAGTATGAGAACTAGTTTTGTTGTGTTGTACAAAGATGCCAGGGAGAAATGTACTTACTCCACATTTCTTTGCAGTTGCTTTTTTAGGACTTGTGATTTTGAAGGAGATTTAATGATGTTATTGTCTTGTTGGTGTCAAGAGGATTCATGGTTAGGTGTACTAGAAATTTTAGAAGCATGTAATGTTCAAATGTGTTTTCACGAGTAACGACCGACCTGGTGTCTACACTACATTCATAAATTTTCAAGTATTAATGGATGAGTATCATGGCATGTGAGGCTTAATTTTGGGTCTTGGTTAAGTGTTGTTTTGGTTCGTTTCATTTCTATCCACTGCGAGAATGTTTAGGTGCCGACCTATTTTGAATTTGTAAAATACAACAGATAGTTTCTGACCTTAGAGAAGGTGTTTAAGGTTGAGATTGATATAAATAATAGTGGAGCTATTGTGAGTTGGGCGTGCATGGAGAGAAGCAAGATAGATGCGAGATTAATGCAAGTGATGTGTGTGTGTGATACAAATTTGAGCAAAGCAGTGCGATTCAAAGTATTGTATTCTTGAATGTAGTGAGCCGAAGGTGTCAAAAATCTTTCAAACAAGACTACGAAAGTGTTGGAGCATTATGGTGGATTCCTTCTTGCATTGAGAAAGTATTCTTTGTGTAAAATTTATCTTCTATCTTGTATTTCTTTCTGTGGCAGTGAGCCCTAGCTATGAGCCTTTTTGGACAGTGTCTTATTTTGGTAGTGAACCCTATTGTATTAGTTTTGTAATTACTTATATTGTGAGCTGATTCTCACCATGATTTTTCTCTCATTAGGTTTTCCACGTAACTTTGGTGTTCTCTTGTGTATGCTGTTGTTATTTTAGTTTATGTTATTTGCATTTCATGGTTAATCATTATAACTGAATAAGGGTTAATGAATGCATGTGGATTTGATTACTGTTGAGGGTTTTGATGTTTTTATTAGATACAAATAATTCAACCCTCTCTTAGTTGTATTTTTCATTCAACAATTGGTATCAAATTGAGGTTCTTAGGAGAAGAGCTTAACAGCTTGAGGTAGATCTGAGATGGTGAACAAGGTTTCCTTGGAATGCCCTAGATTTGATGGCATAGATTATGCATTATGAAAGACAAAGATGGAAGGATATCTAACAACTCAAGGATTTGAGGTTGAAAAGGCTTATCAGTCTACATATACTCCACCTCTGAATGGGTCAAGTACAAGTTTAGAATTCAATGCATATGAGATCAATGCTAAGATAAGATTTATTATTGTGAATAGTCTTTCAAATACTGAATTGGTAAAAGTTATGAGTTTGAAGAATGCTAAAGAGGTTTGGGATAAATTGGAAAGCATTTATGAAGGAGATGAAAAAGTCAAACAAGCAAATTTGCAGAATTTGAAGGCACATTTTGAGAACTTGCATATGTTCGAAGATGAAACGATCAAAATCTATATGCAAAGAGTTGATGAGCTGGTGAGCGCAATGAGAGGTCTTGGTGCACAAGTCAAAGAATCTAAAGAGGTAAAGAAATTTATCAGATCTCTTCCTGATTCTTATAGTGAAAAGGTGTTTTCTATTGAGGAAATTGCAAATCTTGATACTTACTCTAGAGATCAGATGATTGGTACACTAACTTCTTTTGAAATGAGGAAAAAAGGTTTGAAAAATGGTATAGTTGTAGCTATCGCTTTCAAAGTTGGAGCATAAAAGAAGGTTGAAGATTCATATAAGGAAGATCTTGATGATGTGGAAGTTAAATTTATAAGAAGAATGAAGAAGGGCACCAATAAGTACAAAGGTAAACCACTTTTCAAATGTTTTAACTATGGTGAAATAGGTCATTATGCTTCTAGATGTCCAAGGAGAGCTGCAAACAATAAGAACGATGAGAATAAAGGAAAGATGATTAAGAAATCTGATTATGTTAGAGAAGATGCTGGTATTTCTGATGATGAATATGATTATGGAGACTTTGATGACAATGAATGCTTGTTCTTGGCTATTAAAGAAGGATCTAGTTCTACTAGCTTTGAAAGTTGTGTGAAGGAATGCATTCTAGAGAAGAAGGATAAGGTTGAATGTACTTTGGTATCTTCTTTTCATGTTAAAGAGGATAAGAATTACTGGGTTGTTGACAGTGGCTACTCTAATCACATGACCAAAGACAAAAGTAAGTTCATTAAACTTGAAAAATATGATGGAGGACTAGTTAAATTTGGAGATTATTCAAGAGCTAAAATTTGTGGAATACATGATCAATCAATTTTGATGGAAAGCATGACACGAATAATGTTTACTATGTTAAGGGTTTAAGGCATAAAATTTTGAGTGTTGGGAAAATGTGTATCAAGGGATATAATCTTGTGTTTAAGGATGAAACATATGAGATCAAAAAAGGGTTTGAAACTATGATTGCTGCTAGTAAGAGAACAGATGGAAACATTTATCATCTTAGAGGTGCTGATGGTCATTGCTTTATGTTGTAGATTAGTGATAGTTGGTTATGGCACTAGAGGATGTGTCATATGAATTTTGATAATTTGGTGAGAATCAGTTTAGATCATGCAATGAGAGACCTACCTAGAATCACAAAGCCTATCAATGTTGTTTGTAGAGTTTGTCAGTTTGAAAAGAAAGTAAGGAGTAGTTTCAAAGGAAAGGAACAATCTGCTACTGGACTAATAGAATTAGTACATACAAATCTTTGTGGTCCTACGAGGGTGAGAAGTCTACAAGGTGATAGGTACTTTATGCTTCTGATTGATAATTATTCTAGAGTGACATGGGTTATATTTCTTAGAGAAAAATATGATGCACTAGATAAATTCAAGGAATATGAAGCTATGGTTGAGAATGAAATGGATCTGAAAATCAAATGTTTAAGGTATGACAGAGGTGGTGAATTCACCTCCAATGAGTTTAACATGTTTTGTGAAGTTCATGGAATAGAGAGGCATTTGCTTGCCCCTAGAACTCCTCAACAAAATGGAGTTGTTGAAAGGAAAAATCAAATGACTCAAGAAGCTGCTAGGACTATGATGAAAGAGGAAAATCTACCAAAAATCTACTGGAGAAAAGCTATTCATATTGTTGTTTACATACTTAACATAATTCAAGCTAAAGCTAGCAACACAAAGAATCCCTATGAATTATGGGTTGGAAGGATTCCTATTGTGAAATGCTTTAGAGTATTTGGAAGTAAATGTTATATTAAAAGAGAATAAAACTTAGGAAAGTTTGATGCAAGGTCTGATGAAGGTATCTTCCTTATGTTACAACAAAAGGCTGAGAAAGATAGTTGAAAGTGCAAACGTCAAGGTTGATGAAAACTTATAGAATTCAATTATAGTGGATGGATATGTGTGAGATGAACCTGATTGTAGAGAAGTAGAAGAATAAAAATATGAAGTGTAGAATGAAGAGGAAGAAGCTCCGAAGAAGACCCCTAAGTACATGCAAAAGAATCATTTTGAAGAACAGATCATTGTAGACAAAAGGAATGGTGTATTGAAAAGAAGGAAAGCTATTGAAGTTGAGGTAAATTTGTGTTTACTTTCTAAAGTTGAAATTAAAACAGTGAGTGAAGCATGCAAGGATGAACATTGGATGAAGGCGATGAAAGAAGAACTTATGCAAATTGAGAAAAAAATGGACTTGGGAATTGGATCCTAGATTGGAAAACAAGAATATAATTGGAACTAAGTGGGTGTTTAGAAACAAATTGAATGAGAATGGAGAAGTGGTAATGAATAAGGAAAAACTTGTGTGTAAGGGTTATTCACAAGTGAAAGGAATAGACTTTGAGGAGAAATTTTCTCCTGTGGCTAGGATGGAAACTATCTGAATGTTTTTGGCATTTGCAGCATACAAGGACTTTAAAGTTTATTAGATGGATGGGAAGTTTGTTTTTTTGAACGGTGAATTGGAAAATTTTTAAATGGAATAACTGGAAGGATTTCAATTTTCAGATCAACCAAATATGGTATGTAAATTGAAGAAGGCACTATATGGATTGAATCAAGCTCCCAGAGCTTGGTATGCAAGATTGGATAGATATTTGATACAACAAGGATTCTGTAAGGGCATTGCAAATAGTAATCTCTATTTCAAAATCAAGGAAGACAAGATCTTGATAGTGGTTGTATCTGTGGATGACATTATCTTTGGAGGAAATGAAGCTATGCATAATAAATTAGCTAAAGAGATGCATAAAGAATTTGAAATGTCAATGTTCAGAGAGATGAATTTCTTCCTTGGACTACAAATCAATCAAACAAATAAATGGATTTTCATTTCACAATCTAAGTATGTCAAAGAGATATTGAAGAAGTTTGGAATGGATGAATCCAAAATCATATGCACTCCTATGGTGACTAATTGTAAATTAAGCAAAGATGATGATTCACCTAAGGATGATCAGAGCAAATATAGATTTATGATTGGTGGACTACTATATGTAACTGCTACTAGATCGGATATCATGCATGCAATTCATCTTGTGGCTAGATTTTAAGAACATAAAGAAACACATGTTGTGTTGGTGTGAATAAGTCTTGTACCTAGTTAATTCTTTGCTAGGGACTTAAGGGACTTAATTCACATGTTAAGTTTAATTAGGATATTAGTTGTCTTATCTAGACAAGTCATAGTTGTCTTATCTATACTCTACACTTTCCTGGGTAGTTATGAGTTAGTTGTCTCATGTGATAGGATTAAGACACTTGTCATGATCTTGTCTTATCCTATCTCTCATCCTTGCCTTTATAAGAAAGGCATCTCTAGCTTATTTGACACAACATTATATTGTAGTAATATTGCATATTGTATCATATTACAATTATTGTTTGGTGGAATAACATCTTCCGTTGTTGCTTCTCTCTATCTCTTGTGGAGGTTATTTGGTGTTGCAAATTGAAGATCTTGGTTGGTCACTTCAACATGGTATCAAAGCTTTGAGTCTTGTAAGCCCCTTCATTTTTCATTAGAAAATTTCTACCATCAAGTTTTCTATTGTGATTTGAGTTTCTTGTATGATCTTGCAAATTCCTTGTATGCTCTTCTCTTGCATTTCAATATGATCGTGCGAATTAGAAAGGGTTTGCAAATTTTTTTAATCCTATATTGCAAGTATGCATTTTGGTGAGATCTGGTGATTGCAACACTTTTGGCTATAGTGGTAGTATTTTAGGCTATCCCATTGTGTCTAGCAGGCTCAAGAAATTTAGATTTGGCTTTTGTTTCACTCAATTTGGTCACCATTTGCAACTCTGGCAAATAAGGGTTTGAAGATCAAATTTGGTGAACAACATTTTATAGGAGGTTTTTTGGTAAAAAATAACTTTTCCATTACGTCTAGGTGTCCATTTGCAAGAATTTAGATATATAATGTTTCTATATTTGATAAAAGTTATTTTTGAGGCAAAATTTTTTTAGCTAGGCAACTGTATGGCCACCTTGCAGTCGCCTAGTTTGACCTGTCGATAATTTTTTAAAATTTTTCTGCCAACTATTTAATATTTTTGGGCATATTATATTGTCAAGGAATTTTTAATAAAATTTGTGGAGTTTTTTTATGTTTGTTGGGCTGTATAGGCCACTGGCAAACCAGGTTGGCACTCATTTGGCAGATTTGTACCAAGCCATTGTCGATCCCAAAATCTTCGGCAACCATGAGTACTCACCTCCCATCGGCCCAAAGAACTCTTCATCGACTATTTGTTTTCTCTTGCTAGTTAGATCTACGATTCTTTCACTAGTCATCAAACTCCTCTTTCGAACACCTATTCACTGGTCACATTTCTAGTATTCAACACATCACCCAAGTCTTTTTTTCTGTCAACCAGTGTTTATCCTCTTGTCAACCTTCCACTCATGGTAGTCAACATTTTCTTGGCCATTTAGAAGTCTATGGGTTGACATATTGACTATCCCATTGGTTGAAATAGTCTGGTAGGTATTTAATTCCATTGGTCGACTTTAATTGATAGAGGGTACAAAATTCAACATCGACTAGCTCATTGGTGGTCTACATCTTTGACAGTCAGATTGTACTTGCCCGCATCCTCCATTACTTTCTGCCGGGTCTTTGTGACCACCTTTTCCATCTGTAGTACCAATTATCTTTCTGCAGTGGATAAATCATTTACATTGCAAACTTTTTTTTCGAGCTTGTATTAAAGGTTTGGTAGATTAATTTTTTGTCGAGTTTGAATTTCATTCGGCCACTGTACACTTCTAACTAGTCTGCTAGCACATCAGACGACATTTATTTGTTGGCGAGTTGGATTCACACATTTGCAGTCATTCATATTTGTCTATTGCAAATCGTCCTCTGTGCATTCAACACCGACAAGTATTCACCTGTCGACCACTTCCAATCTTCATCGACAATTTTATAAAGAATCAATGCCCATCAAGGTACCGTTCATTTGCCAGTAGGTACACAAAGATTTATTATTAAACATGCCGTTTTAATTGACATCGACAAAGATTTACATTGATTGAATTTTGTATTATAAAAAGTTTAAGGTTAATTTTATTTATATATCCACCAACCGTTTTGCATAACCCATGGTTTTGGTGAAGCCGAGGGCTTAATGCCCAAGGGTGGCACAACCCTTGGGCCGCCACACCCAATTGCTCCACCCAAGTCCACCACCACCAATGGCGGCAGCAAAATAAACATTTTTTTAAAACCTTTTATCATGTTGAGGTCATATGGGCGACCCGAAGCCCAATTTTTTGACCCTTGTTAGCACGTATTTTTGCACCTAGATAGTGTTGAAAGTTCCCTTTTTAGGCCTTTTTTTCATTTTTTCATAACTTTCACCCCATGTGGCAAAATTTTTGAAAAAAAATATCATTTAAAAGCTTGCAAGCTCAAATTTTCAGTGGTACAGGTGGTTTTTTAGAATTTTTCTATTTGGTTGCATTTATTGCTCGTTGAAGCCAGATGTTCATTCTTCACTTTTGAGCTCACAACTTTTGCTTCGTTCCTCCATTTTTCACGATTCTTGTGACGTTGGAAAGGTCTCTCTGAGCTCTTCAAAGTTACTCATGCACTTTTTCCAGATTTGGCCCATGGTATAATTAATTCAAGTATTTGTGTTTTAACACTTTGGTTAATTACTTAGGTATTTTGGCACCTAGAATCCTTTTGGTTGCATGGGATGGCTTCATTTGGGATGCTTTATATCTATTTCTTGTACTTTTTCCTTTGTGGGCATTTTGAGCATCATTTGTAAGCAATTTGTTATATGTAAACACACTAAAATAAAGTGCCACACTATTGTATATGTATTTTGGGGATTTTTCACATAAGGTTGTGCCATATTTTGTACTCGAACTATATTATAAAGTGCTATGGGAGGGTTGTGGAGTGCCTTTATTATTTTCCATCACACCTTTGAAGACAACAAAGAATCCAGGTGATTCTTGCCTCATGCATGTGTGCTTTGTTTTGCACACCCTTTTTTCAATTGCAGGTACTTTCTTGTGCACATTCAGATGTTATTTCTTCTCCTTCATGTACTACATGGTGATACACAAAGTTCAGTGGATCTGTCATGCCTCTCCCAAGTTAGCATTATGGGGGGGTATTATACTATTCATGCTAATGATTCCTTGGTTTCACTTTGGAGTGAACCATGTATCTAGTATTTGTTCCTATGTACTAGGCAGATGTAGTGACTAGTTACCCATGTATTTTGGTGGGATGGAGTATTTAACATATAGACACTGTTGCATTCCTATTTTGTGGAGGCAACCTTTCATCCTCAGTTGATCAGTGTTCTTCAGAATATTGGCACCTGTATTTTCAACTTACATTGGTTGAGTAGTGTCATCAAGGTCACTCGTGCAGATTCATGTGACATCTGTATTTTCAATTGATAGATGTTTTTCCTTTGTTTTCTATCTGATCATTGTTTGAGTAGTGCCATTAGGGGCACTCATGCAGATTATTGTCTTCTTGATCCTAATCATCCTTTTTTTAGAGGAGGTTCTTCAACACTATAGCAATCATCTTTCAACAACTATTTGCAACTTCTTCCTACTTCAATGATGTTCTTCATGTTCTTGATTTTTCTCTCTTTTGGAGAGGAGTTTTCTCCCACATGGTTTTTCTCCTTTTCTCCATTTGTGAGATTTTTTTTTTGTACATGGGTACCTCATCAGGCCTTGTTGCCAGGACCCATGTTTTGCATATTTTCATTTTTTTGCTCCTCCCTAAGTTGCACTTAAGGGGGGTGTTGGCGTGAATAAGTCTTGTACCTTGTTAATTATTTACTAGGGACTTAGGGGACTTAATTCACATGTTAAGTTTACTTAGGATAGTAGTTGTCTTATCTAGAAAAGTCATAGTTGTCTTATCTAGACTTTACACTTTCCTAGGTAGTTATGAGTTAGTTGTATCATTTGATAGGATTAAGATACTTGTCATGATATTGTCTTATCCTATCTTTCATCCTTGCCTTTATAAGCAAGGCATCTCTAAATTATTTGACACAACATTGTATTGTAGTAATATTGCATATTGTATCATATTGCAATTCTTGTTTGGTGGAATGACATCTTCCATTATTGCTTCTTTCTATCTCTTATGGAGGTTATTTGGTGTTGTAGATTGAAGATCTTGGTTGCTCACTTCAACATGTTGAATCTATGAAGAGGATATTCATATATTTAAGAGGCACTTCAGATTATGTCTTGTGGTATCCTAAGGATACTAATTTCACATTAAGTGCTTATACAGATGCAAATTGGCCTAGTTGTGTTGATTACAAGAAAATTACAAGTGGTGGTGCATTCTTTCTTGAATGTAGCTTGGTGTCATGGTTGAGTAAGAAGCATGATTTATTTTCTTTGTCTACTACTGAGGTTTAATATATTGTAGCAACATCATGTTGTACATAGGTGTTGTGGATGCGACAAACATTGAAGGATATCAGAGTTGCATATGACAAGCCTATTTCTATATTTTATGACAATACAAGTGCAATTACAATTTCAAAGAATCCAGTGATGCATTCAAAAACAAAGCATACATCTATTAGGTATCAATTTTTGAGAGAGAAGGTTATGGAAAATTAGGTGAAACTTGAGTATGTACCTACAAAGGATCAAATTTTTGACATATTTACTAAGGCTCTTCCCAAGGATACTTTTGAGTATCTACAGGAGAGGTTGGGGGTTTTTACCTCTCCTTTGTTGAATTAGATGCATATGGAGATGCATTAATCTAGTGGATCCATGGATTCATTTATTATCTAGACTGATGTTGGTGGCTACCTCTTAGGGGGAGTAGGTAGTGTCATGTGTT
>VDFB02000002.1:131669904-131686502 GCA_007258455.2 Sequoia sempervirens | reverse complement strand
GAGAGAGAGAGAGAGAGAGAGAGAGAGAGAGAGGGTTTAAGGGTTTGGGGTTTAAGGGTTAAGGTTTAAGGGTTAATGGTTTAGGGTTTAGGGTTATGGGTAGTGATGGAGCTTCAAAGTTTTGTTCTCCATGTTCTATTTTATCCTGCCTTGCATCTCTGGTCATCTATGGTGTTTGGAAAAAGCCTAAAGATGGGGTTTTACCTTTTCCTTCATGTAAAAACCTAGTGTTCATATTACACCTTGGATGGGATCTATTTGGCCATTACTTTTTTTGGAAGGCTTTAAAACGACTTAAGCCCCATCGCTTTGTACGTCTAGGCTGGGCCCTCTTTTGTTTTATTGTTTTATTTCCTTCACCTAACTTTATTTTTTCCAAGTCTTTTGTTGGTCCCATGTTCCCTCATTAAAACAAATTATGTCATTGTTTGTCATCGACCTAGTGATGTCCCCTTATTCCTTTAGGGGAGAGGGCCCAGTAGTCGTGCAGGCTAACTTTCTTAGCATGCAACAATTGACTGGAATATCGTAGAACCTTCATTTTTTTTTTGAAATGTAGACTAGTCTCTTATTTATCTATAACTAAGGTTTGGAGACGCGACTCATCATGCAACTCGCCACATCGACAGATCTTTTGAGAAGTGTCTAAAATTTGACTTTTTAAAGGTTTGACCAAAACTTAATCATGGAACCCCCAATAGTTGAACCAAAAAAATATCATTTGTTGCTTGTAGAATATGATATTTTTATTTAAATTAAAATTAATATACAACCTAAGTGGACCAAATACTTATTGATAACCATAAATCTTTGATATTTTTACCTTTTATATTCAACACATATGGACTAATAGTTGAACACAAAAAATCTATTTGTTGTTATAAAAACAAAACATAATGATTTAAAATACAACTTATATTGTACAAAAATGGACCAATAGTTGAACACCAAAACTTTTGGAAAATCCTTCACATTTAATGGGAAAATACATGTTATTTATTGTGCTCACCTTTTATATTTGTGATAGGACAAACTATTAATATAAAATTATTAAATGCTTGTACTAATGGAACTTCAAATTTTGTTCCTAATGTTTCACTCATGCCTTGCCTTATGTCACTAGTCTTTCATGGTGTTGGAAAATTTCTTAGGGCTGGGGTTTTAGCTTTGTCTTCATCGTAAACCCTTGTGTTTACCTAATGCCTTGGTTGGGATCTATTTTTCCGTTACCTTTTTTGAAGGGTTTTAAAAACATCTTATGCCCCATTGTTTCGTCTAGGCCTAGTCCCTTTGGTCTTAATATTTTATTTCCTCCACGGGTTTTATTTTCCTAAGTCCTGGTTGGCCCTGTGCTGAATGATTTAAAAAAAATTTATGTCATTGTTTACCATCCGCCTTGTAATGTCCCTTGCCCTTTAATGAATGTTTTATTTCTCAGAAGGATGAAATTCGTGTTGTGGTCGATCAAAATGCCTTCAAGATCAACAGTTGCCCACCATCCCGTGATCGGGAATTATAGGATGGTGATATCATGGGCGGGCAACACGTGTCCCATCTGGGGGATCAAATTTGTGTGACTTTTCATCAACTGTCCTTTGATCTGAGCCGTTCCCCGCCATCTTGCAATAGTGCTTTGGTTGATTGTGAAATCACGGGTGGATGCCATGTGGACTGTACAAGGTGGGGCCCAAGGAAATTTTTGTGTGATATATTTTAAATGTTTCATTTTTTCTAAAGAAAAACATTTAAAATGAAATATTTGACAAGGCTAGGGGAAAATTCATTAAAAATAAGCAAAAGTAGAGAAATTAGGGCAACTAGTCAAGTCAGAAGCAGGCTACGCAACATACAAAATGGTATGCCCATCCATGGCCTGCCTACCTCTAACAGTCTGCCATTTTAAATATTTTTATTTTTTGATAAAGATAGGTATATTTAGACTTTTGATGGCTTATGTACAATTATGCATATTCTTTTATTTATTATATTTTTTGCAATATCATGTTATTCTTGATTAATCACATTATTTGTTTGTCATTTTATTTGTTTTGTTGAAAAATATTTTATCTTTACTTTACATCTATGATAATTTCAAATTATCAAATTTAAAAATTATAAATAAAAAATTATTTTTATTAATCTCTTGAAGTAGGTCCCAATCTTTTGTAGATTAATAACTATCTAAATAGCCATTTCTTTCCTTTATTTCTATAAATGTGTCTCATGTCTCTATTGAAATTTATGAGATGTGTATGCAATTCTTAGCACAACACTCTTAGAGATTAGGATTTATTTTCACATATTTATTTTCTTATTGTTCCTATTAGTGGCTAATTAAATCTTCATTGAAAACCTACAAAGAGCTCGGGTCCTTCAAACTCAAAGCTTGTCTACTTTCTTGACGAGAATCATTCACATTGATTCCCAATATTGTGCTCCTTGCATGATACATATATAAAATGCACTTGGTAATTTAGTATGTGGTTGAAAGATTAGAGTAACAACAAATGGTTCTTTTCATTTTTGGCACATGATTGGCCATTTTTACTATGTTAAATTTTTATTTTTAATTTTATTTTCATGGTTTTCATGTTTTCAAATTTTCATACATTTCTTAGTCTTTTTAAATAAATAAATGAAGGTTCAATTAGTGTCCGCAATCTTGCTAAAAATCATGTATAGAGATAGTACAATATATAAACTATTAATTATAGAGTATAACAACAAAATGAATTTAAAAACTACTACATACAAACAAGGTTTAGAATAATTCAAAATAGAGATACCATTCTCCTACAAATACTATGTATAGAAACCCTATCTAGCCACACTTTCACCCTCAAAATCAAGAGAATAAATTCTCATACATTTTTTCTATAATGAATTTAGAGAATAAATTATAAGATTTAAATTCACTAATGAATTTAGAAAATATTAAATCAATCAAAATTGTTTCTATTATCCAAAATACTATATAAGTAAATTATTTTCTATTTCAAATGTTAAATAATTCTAATGTAATTAAAAACTTACCTTTTAATGATGTTAGTAATTTTTTTAATTAAAATTAGTTTTTCAAGCATATTGACATACCTAGATATATTCACCAAAATCTATTGTCTATTATTGATTATGTAATTTTGTATGTATAATATATTTAAAAAAAAAAAAAATTTGAAAAAAGAAATATATTTAAAAAATTAAACAATATATTTTTTAAATTAGAAATATATTAGAAATATTTTGAATGTATTCAACTATCAAAATATGATTAAAAAAAAAAAAACTAGCATTTTATTTAAAGAATTTATATTAAGAAAACTTTAAAATTTGAAGATTTACGTAAAATCTTATACATTAAAGATTTATAACCCTAAGTGAACACTTATCCTAATTGAACCTTAACCCTAATTTAGCCCAAACCCAAACCTTAACCCTAGCCCTAATTGAACCCTAACCCTAATTAAATGCTAGCCCTAATTGAACCCCAACCCTAACCTAAACCCTATTTGTTCCTAACCATAGTATCTAACAAATATAGGATCGAGACCTTGCCAACTCTGGTAAAAATTATTGGATAGTGATAAAAGATACCTTATCTTTCATTAAGGTAGAAATTTTTTGTTATACAACATGCCCCTTGAAAATTGGAGATAGGCACTGCAAAAAGAAGGTAAACACTAATGAAAATGGTCAGTGGTATTGTGGAAGATGTGATAAAACTTTCCCTAAATATGATTATAAATATATACTTCAATGCAAAGTGCAAGACCATACTTCATTCACTTGGATTACAACTTTTGAAGAAGTGGTAGAAGAAATTATGGGTGTAACAACAAAAGAATTAAACATTTTGAAGCATGAAAAACAAGATGATGTTAAGTTTTCACACATTATATAAAAGGTCCTTTTCAACATATACATATTTAAACTTCAAGTGAAAAAAGAGACTTATAATGATGAACAAAGGATTAAATGCACAGTCATAAAAAAAATAAAGTTTGATTATTCATATGAGAGCAAGGCTTTATTAGACTCAATTGCAAAGCTATAGGTTTAATAACATTCAAATGCTTGAATGTATATAATGTTAACAATGTATTCAAAAATTTGAAAAAAAAATAGTGGATATATCTAAGTTAGTTAATGCCATTTTGTCATGATATACTTCTTTGATGCTGTCAATACTAAATCTAATGATTGATGAACATTTCTGCTTTTAAATTTATTGTTCTTGGTTGATTGTTGTTATAGACAAGTTGGTATGATTTCAAATTTGAATGTGTACCCTTATATATGGGAATTGAGATAAACAATGACACAAAAAATAATGAAATCAAATTGAATGCTTTCCAAATTCATATTCATGAAAATGTAAGCATTTTTTCAAGTCAATAGGCATCTTGATAAAGATAACTCTTGGCATGTTTTACATATATTATTAATTAATATAGGTATGCTAGTTAATTAAATTATTGACTATATTTTACCACCAAACATAAAACCCACCAAAATTGCCAAAAAATTCATTTCAAAATAGTAAAATTCTAAAAATACAAATTATATAATTCTTTATATTATTATTTATTGAATTTTAGAATTTAAAACTAAAATTAATCTCCCTCCCTCGCTTCTCCCCTCTCCCCTCTACATATATCTCCCTCTCTCCATCTTCATCTCCCTCTATATCTCCTCCTTCTATTCCTCTCCCATTCTCCTCGATCTTGTTCCTCCTTTATAATTTCTATTCTCCTATCTTCTTTATATCTCAACTTATTTCCTCGACGAAGCCCGATAAGACGTCTGGCTTTATTTTAATTAACCGATCTCGATGAAACGCGATTTCTCGACCTTGTCTCTTCGGTCTCGATCTTTGTCTTTTGTTTACCTTTATTTAGCCAATTATTTCACCTAATTTGTCGACATTATACAATGAATCCTAAATTCCCAATTTTTAAAATCCATAAAAGACTTTGTTTACCTATTTAGTTTTACTAATTATCTAATACAATTAAATTAAATTAAATTAAATATTCATTTTAAATTAATTTAAAACAATTATTGATTAGAATTTTAGAATAAACAACAAATAAGATCTATATAAAATCAAATTTTCTATTTTTCTTTCTTTGTGTCCAAATCATTTCATTTTCAAAATTATACTAAATTCTAGATATCATAATTAAACACAAAAATTTATTCTATTCTAATCCTAACCCTAGTTAAACCCTAACCCTATTTGGACTCTAACCCTTACCCTAATTGAACACTAAATCTAATTGTAATTGACCACTAAGCATAATTGAATTCTACCACTAACCCTAACCCTAACTCTAACTAAACCCTAAACCTAACTCTAATCAAACCCTAACCCAAACCTACTTGATTCATAATCCAAACACTAACCCAAACCCTAATTTAACTTTAAAAGTAACCTTAATTAAGTGTTAACCCTAATTGAACATTTATTGAACACTAGTCCTAATTGTATCGTAACCCTAACTTTGAACTACAATTGAACTCTAATCCTAACCCTAACACTAATTCTTATCCTAATTGAGCCTTAACCCCAACCCTAACCTTAACCTTGACACTTTTTGAACTCTTATTGAATTCATAACCTTAATTAAACCCCAACCTAATCCTCAATCCTAACCAAATTGAACATTCATTGAACCCTAAACCTAACCCTAGTTGAACACTAATCGTAATTGAACTCTAAATTTTTAGTTGAAAATATTAAATTGCCTTAGATTTTCCCATTCATTGTCATTTATCATTCAATTCCTAATAGAACTCCAAAAATTTATACTTTTATAATGTTTTAATAACACCTAATATTAAGGGTTTAGAGTTTAAGGGTTAAGGGTTTAAGGTTTAGGGTTAAGGGTAGAGGGGAGAGAGATAGAGAGAGTGAGTGAGTGAGAGAGACCTAAGAGAGGGAGAAGGGGTAGGAGGGTGAGACTTGAGAGAGAGAGGGAAAAGAGGAGGGAGTGGAGAGATATGGGGTAGAGGGTTTAAGGGTATTGAGGGGAGAGAGAGATAGATGGGAGTGAGGGAGTGAGAGAAAGACCTAAGAGAGGGAGAAGGGGTAGAGGGCAAGACTTGGAGATAGAGTGAATGAGAGAGAGAGATACCAGAGGGAGGGAAGGGGGGAGAGAGAGAGAGAGAGAGAGAGAGAGAGAGAGAGAGAGAGAGAGAGAGAGAGGGAGGGAGAGAGAGATAAAGGGAGGGAGGGTTAAGGGTAGAGGGTAGATGGTTTAAGGTTAAGGGGTGGAGGTGATAGAGATAGAGGAGTGGGAGGAGTGAGAGAAAGACCAAGAGAGGGAGAAGGGGTAGGAGGGAGAGACTTGAGATAGAGACATGAGAGACGGAGAGGGGGTAGTAGGGAGAGACTTGAGAGAGAGAGAGGGTAGAGGGTTTAAGGGTTTAAGGGTTAAGGGTTAATGGTTTAGGGTTTAGGGTTATGGGTAGTGATGGAAATTCAAAGTTTTGTTATCTATGTTCTATTTTATCCTGCCTTCTATGGTGTTTGGGAAAAGCCTAAGGTTGGTGTTTTACCTTCATCTTCATGTAAAACCTGTGTTCATCTTACACCTTGGATGGGATCTATTTGGTTGTTACTTTTTGCTAAGGCTTTAAAACGACTTAAGCCCCATCGCTTTGTCTAGGTTGGGCCCCCTTTTGTTTTATTGTTTTATTTCCTTCGCCTGACTTTATTTTTCCTAAGTCTTTTGTTGGTCTCATGTTCCCTTGTAAAATAACTTGTCATTATTTGTCATCGACCTAGTGATGTCCCCTTATTCCTTTAGGGGAGAGGGCCCAGTAGTTGTGCATGCTAACTTTATCAACATGTAGCAATTGACTGGAATATTGTAGAACCTTTATTTTTTTAAAAATGTAGACTGGTCTCTTATTTATCTATAACTAAGGTTTGGAGGCACAACTCATCATGCAACTCGCCACATCGGTAGATCTTTTGAGAAGTGTCTAAAATTTTACTTTTAAAGGTTTGACCAAAACTTAATCATTGAACCCCAATAGTTGAACCAAAAAAATATCATTTGTTGCTTGTAGAATATGATATTTTTATTTAAATTAAAATTAATATACAACCTAAGTGGACCAAATACTTATTGATAACCATAAATATTTGATATCTCTACCTTTTATATTCAACACATATGGACTAATAGTTGAACACAAAAAATCTATTTGTTGTTATAAAAACAACACATAATGATTTAAAATACAACTTATATTGAACAAAAATGGACCAATAGTTGAACTATTATAAAATAGGTGCCTTGACAAAGATATCTCTTGGCATATTTTGTATATATTAATAATATATATATATATATATATATATATATATATGCTAGTAGTATTTGCAGCACAATATGAAAGACAAGATTATAATTACTTTTAGTTATAGAATTATAATCTAACCCTTCTAATTTTTAAAATCCATAAAATATTTATTATCTATTTAGTTTTACTAATTATCTAATACAATTAAATACAATTAAATTAAATATTCATTTTAAATTAATTAAACAATTATTAATTAGAATTTTAGAATAAATTAAGAAATAAGATCTATATAAAATCAACTTTTCTATTTTTTTTCTTTGTGTCCAAATCATTTCATTTTCTAAAATTATACTAAATTTTAGATATCATAATTAAACACAAAAATTTATTCTATTCTAATCCTAACCCTAGTTAAACCCTAACCCTATTTGGACTCTAACCCTTACCCTAATTGAACACTAAATCTAATTGTAATTGACCACTAAGCATAATTGAATTCTACCCCTAACCCTAACCCTAACTCTAACTAAACCCTAAACCTAACTCTAATCAAACCATAACCCAAACCTACTTGATTCATAATCCCAACCCTAACCCAAACCCTAATTAAACTTTAAAACTAACCTTAATTAAGTATTAACCCTAATTGAACATTTATTGAACACTAGTCCTAATTGTACCATAACCCTAACACTAATTCTTATCCTAATTGAACCTTAACGCCAACCCTAACCTTAACCTTGATCCTATTTGAACTCTTATTGAATTCATAACCTTAATTAAACCCCAACCTCATCCTCAATCATAACCCAAATTGAACATTCATTGAACCCTAAACCTAACCCTAAGTGAACACTATTAATACTAATTGAAATCTAACTTTTTAGTTGAAAATATTAAAGTGCCTTATATTTTTCCATTCATCATCATTTATCATTCAATTCCTAATAGAACTCCAAGAATTTATACTTTTATAATGTTTTAATACACACCTAATATTAAGGGTTTAGAGTTTAAGGGTTAAGGGTTTACGGTTAAGGGGAGAGAGATAGAGGGAGTTCACGAGTGAGTGGCCCATTTATATATTATTCTTTTATTCTTCGTCAGTTAAATATTTAGTTACCCATTTACCGTTAGCATAAATGACCCAAGAATTTAATAGAATGGACTACTCATATAATACCCTTGCATTATGGAGCTCACTGACATATTACTATTTATCAAATCCTTTGTAAATAATTGTAAACTTATGACTCCATTTACATTTAATTGATTTTCTTGAAATCAAACAAAACATAGACAATTGAACAAATTCTCAAAAGAAGAATGACAACATCATTAAAATTTCATTCAAAATTCACTCAAATCCACATAAGGAGAGAAAATATATTAGAATTATATGTTTATTCATGCTTATAAGTCATATCTGCATACAATTTAAGATAATTTACATATATTCATCCAAAAATCAAAATAGGCTATCTATTATATTCCATCCGCTTGGGGTTTTAACAACCAATGGCACCACATTTATCACTTCCTCATCAGAGGACATATATCTTTCTACCCATATATTCAACTCAAAACCTAGGTAGAGCTTTCATTAGTTCTCTCCCTACAAATGAGCCTTGAATTCCCTTTTATATGACAAGCGAGCAACAAGCTTGGGGCTCAAATGTAATTTCACCACAAATTTTTATTTGAACAAAATCTCCATTGCATTTGATTTTCATTTCAAAACTTCCCACACATTGAATCTACAAAACATAGTAGCGCATGAACTGGGGAAAGCTAAAAGAGAATGGAACACAAATTGTCATCAAAATCCCCTTGTAGCTATCCACACAAAAAAACCAGGAAACCAAATTGCCACGAAGGAACCACAACTTCTTATTTACCTGCCACCCTGCCCTTACCAACACTCAGACCCCGGTATTCACGCCCACTTCTAGTTGTTGCCTAATACAGTAGACCCTCAGCCTCCTCTTCTTTCTTGTCCTTGCCCAATACAGTTCTAGTCTGTATGTTTGGGGTTTTAATAGCCAATGGCACCATAGATATCACTTCCTCATTAGAGGGCAGACCGTGATTGAAGTGAGGTAAATACTAACAATAGTCAGAGTCGGTCTCGGTTACATCATCAGAAGTGTTGCTCGTAAGGTCAATGGGTGAGTGTTGGCATCTAGAGGAACCATGCCCATACCTTATTTTCCTACTGACACTAGTAATAGAGCACATCGCCGAATGCTTGCCTTTGTCATCTACCAGTTGAGCAACAACATCCTATAATTGCAACCTTCTACTACATCTAGTGGGCACAATCTTGGGCTTGTCAACCAAAGCACCTTCCTGAATAGTAGGACTGTGCTTTTGTGAGCTCAAACGAATAGACCTCCTTATTGAATTACTCATTTTCTCTTCTTAGACAAGCACTCAAACTTGATTAGACTCAGCCCACAAAGTGATCTAACTACTACAAGAATGACACTATTAGCAGTTAATTCCTCTTGTATTTATTGTGCGAGGTAATGGTAACCTTCATCAATGCTTAGTAAAAATGCATGTGCAAACATGGCAATTTGGCGTGTATGTACTGTCACCATTTAACTAGAGCTGCATGAGAATCCAAAGATCACCCTTCATGATTACCAACAACATCTTCACATAGATTGAGATCGACATGACTAAACAAGCAAGGAATAATTTATTAATGCTTCACTAGTTGTATGATAAAATGACCACCATGTGTCGTTTTCCAACTTTGAATACTGCCTGTTGATCTCCTGAAGAGTTGGTAGATCAAATGGTTTATCTCAGGCTAACTAGGTTTGACATCCAACGAAGCATCATTCACCTTCCTCATGACCAATAACATTAATCCATGTCGGCAGGTCCTATGCACTTTTCAAACTAAACGGCTGGATCTATGCATCACAATCTCGTTGACCTTGCGGCTTTTAACCAACCTTCCTCTTCCTCTTGCGAGCTAGCATGGAACAACAGAGATTTACATTAGCTTTTGATCTTGATTGTCAATCTAAAACCTTGGGTTATGAGCTCAATAGTTGAGATTGGGCCCCACATCCCATATAGGACACACATCGACCTTTTGCTGACCTCGCACAAAATAACAAGGTGACACCTTAGGCTTGCGAGTTGGCTGGGTACGATCGAGACCTTCTCCCATATCTTGGAATTTGAAAAACCTACACATTGCATGGTTAGTATTTAATGAAAGGTTTGGCTAAGCCGTTGGTGACATGACCACTGGGGTTAATGGCTTAGGCTTATGTCACCAGATTAAAATTAAAACTCAACTTTGATTTTAATACTTTATTTCCTCCACAAGGTTTTATTTCCTAAGTCTCGGTTGGCCCCGAGTTTCATCTTTTAAAAAACAACTTATGTTGTTGTTTGTCGTCTGCCTAGTAATGCCCACTTTTCCTTTTAATCAATGTTTTATTTTGCAAGGGTTGATTTAGTGCTGCCGTTGATCTATTTCATGCAGATATCAATGGTGCCCGCCATCCTGTGATTGGGAATTGAAGGATCATGAAATCATGGGTGGGCGCCACATGTCCTATTCAGGGGATCAAATTTTCTCTATCGCTGACCAACTGCTAATTGATCTAAGCTGTTCCCCACCATCCCGTGATGGTGCTTGGGTTGATTGCGAAATCAATGGCAGGTGCCATGTGTCTCATCCGATGAAGCCTAAAGAGTAAAGGAAACACTAGCTAGCTTTAAATGTATTAAGGGGTGGATTACTAAAGTTTTCTCGAGACGCACATATTCTAAATTGATGGATATGTTATAATCTTACTGGAAAAGTTGCTAGAAGGTTAATGATATGGCTGGTGACTGTGTTAAAGGAATGAGATCATTGATGCTCAAGATCAATGGTTACCTGCCATCGCGTGATCAAAATTTTCAGGATTGCAATATCACAGGCAACCACCATGTGGACTTCCTTCATAGTGTATGGTAAGGTGGGCCCCTTATCACTATGTTTCCAATTGTGTTAGCTTGTTTTGAAGGTGGCCATCAATGATTTGATCAAGCTGAAGAATTGATGACTCGAATTTAAGTTTGCATCAAATATGGTTGGAGCCATTCATGCAGCACAAAATTGAGCTTTAATGGAGGATGAGACACTTGCTGGCATGATTTGATCAACAATAAAATCAATTTTCCTGCTTGGTCTATATCACAAAGCATTCAACTATTTCGCGGAGCAATTTTAGAGCCGAACGTAGAATTACAAGTTTCTACAGCTAGAATTTGGGAGTTCTGTGAACAGAGCCATGCGTTTATTTTCTGTGCCTCTTGGTCATTTTGCATTTGAATTTGGGAAAGGATTAGCTGGATGTGCTGTGAGCTTGTTGATGAATGTGTTAGGGCTATAGTTTAATTATAGTTGTGAGAAATTGTAGTGTTTTCTCCTTTAATTTTCTATCTTTGGTTAGTCCTAGCCATCTAAATTATAACATTGTAAAGAAGCCCTAGTTTGTCTGAGATGGCACCACCCAAGCAACATTCTGGCTAGACTGAATATTTGAAATGAAACTTGTATGATGATTTCCTAGATCAATTGCGCTTGTCAATGAATGATAGGAGGAAGGGATTGGTCCTAATGCGAGGGAAAATCCTGGGGGAAGGGTTAGTGTATAATTGCTCCAACATTGCCAATGCTAGGGTTCCCCTCATTGGCTTGGAATTGTTCAGATTGTGGTACAGACAGATGAATTTGGTTCACCATTTTTCAAATGGATGGATGTATGATATGGGGAAGTTGGTGGTACCAAATGTATTCCCTGATGTAGACTTGCTTAGGGCAGTGGCTGTAAGATATGACCTTGTTACACGGATAATCAGGAACAATGATGGAAAGGTTCTATTAAGCATTAATAGAGAAGAGGTCCAACATATTTTTGACTTGACTGAACCAAGTGAAGACTTGGTTCTTATCAACCTTGAGGAAATGACACAGGAGTATGCAAAGCTGAAATCTTTTTTTAGAGCAAGGTTTCTTCCACCTCATCTAGCTAGGGCAAGAGGTTCAAAATTTCATATCAGCCCCAGTGACCAGGAACCTTTCAAATTAAATTGTTTTGCAAACCATTTCCTTGCCACTTTCTACTCTTTATGTCATATTTTGGGTTTCAGCCCTGGTACGGTAATTCCCATTGCTTATATGTTCATGGGGGTGCAAATACAACACCCTAACTTCTCTATGACCTATAATTTTGCTTCTTTCTTGGATGAGAGGATGCATGAAGGGCTATCAAAGTTGAAAAAAAATGATACCGACACTCAATTCTTTTGGTATTCTATGCTAATGCATATGTTTTTGTTTAAGAATGCTGACTTTTTCTCTGAGAGGATGAAATTAAGGCAATTAGTTGATGGTGAAAGATTGCTAGTACAAATATGGGCTACAGATTTATCTTGTAATAAGGAAAGCACTAGTTATGTGCAATTTGATAATTGTTTTGCTTCCAAATTAAAGACTAGATTAATGGTGAATATACCTAGGGTCCTTGAGGAATTACATTATTTCCTTAGGCCAAAGGAGAGGAAGCCAGAATTGAAGGTTTAGCATAACTGGGGTGACATTATCCCATACCCAGTCAACACTGTCTTGATAGTATATGGTTTTCAGGGAGCCCCTCATATATTGCCATACAATGTGCCACCAAGAGTGGAATTTGTAGAAGTTATGTGGCAGATAGGTTGCATTCATGAGGACAACCTCACTGGAAGGGGTAAGGGAACATTTTTCCCAAATTATATAGTGGTGTTTGATTTTGTATTTTCAAAGGGAGGTTGGACGCATTTTGATAATTTCTTTAATGATTACCATTTGAGGTGTGGACCAAAGTGGCAACATGATCCTAAGGGTTTCTTTGATCTTTTTAGACAAAGAATAAAAAGTCATAAAATTTATGCATGAGTTCAATTTATCTGAAGACTTGATTAGAAATGAATTTTATTTGAATAGACAAGAGTTGAACAAGTAGAAATGGATAGCTTATGGTAAGCTACTATATGTTGTGCACAAAATGGATCTGAAATATGATCCATTGTTGGAGTTCAGTACCCATCATAAGAAAATTGATTTTTTGATGGAAAACTTCAAGGAAATTATGGGCACATTGAGGACAAAAAAGGTAAATTTAGAATTGAGTCTAGGTGTACAATAGAAAGGTACTAGACCAATTGAAATAAGGCTAGCATACCAGCCAACAGAAAGGTGGCCCATTTACAGGAAGAAAAATGATAGTAGTAGTGATGAAGAAGAAGTGGACAGAAAAGGAAAACAGATTATGAAAGTGCCTCCACAACCAAGTCCAAAATTCAAAGTGCCTGGGGCAATCAAAATTATTGATTTAGAATCATCACCAGAAGACAATCCCTCATCACCACCATCTGAGCCAAGCCCTAAGAGGCAAATAATTGATCAACCACAAGAGGATCTGATGGATGAGATTATTGTTACTAATCAAGACATGGAAGTTGGTATGCCTTCCCCTCCTAGGCTAGCTGAATAAGTTTTATTTGATTTAGATATGAAAGGTAAAAGTGTACAAGATGCAAGAATGGAGGCATGCAAGGAGTTTCTAGATGACAATACATTTGTAAAAACTCCTGTATTCTTGAAATTGGTATGGAGGATGAAGTTTGAAGAGTATCAAGATAAATGTAGGCAGAGAAGAGAACTAAGGCATGACAGGTCAGACTAGGAGAATGGCGAGGAGGTAAAAGCTGAATTAATGGAAGAATTCAAGAACATCACTCCTGAAGAAGGAAGAAAATTGGTGAGTTAGGTTGGTGTATTAACTTTGCCTTAATGGGACATTGCAGATGCAATAGCCTTTAATGCTATTATGAAGTCTAAGAATCCCTTTCAAGACTCTAGAGAAGAGGTCAAGGCAACATTGCAAAACTCTTCTTTTAGTGAGGAATATGAAACTTTGGAAATTTAGGCATTGACCCCACAAGGAAGAAAACTAGATGTTTTTGATATTAATCCAAATTTCAAGGGAGGATTGATAATAAAGAGAGCTTCAGAGACCTCAACCACTGATGACACTAATTTGACTGTGAATGTGGCCAAATTGGCCCAAAAGACTACTAAAAGGGAGGAAGCTGAAAGGAAGAGCTTAATGGAAAAATATAACCTTTTGATTGAGGAGTACAACAAGATGTAGCAGAAAAATGTTGAGTTGCAAACTAAAGTGGAGAGGTTTAGGTATAAGCAGATTGGGGAGACATCAAGTGCTCCAGGAACTAGTACATTACCTTGCACAACAGGGTCAGTGCCTCCTGCTTCTCCAATTGTTTCCACACTAGGATCTCCCAGTCAGAAACATGTCCTTACCCTTTCTTTAGAGGTAGTTGAAGAAGAAACATAGTGCTTTGTTGATCCTACAAAGAAGCAACTCTTGCAAAAAAATGATAAATTGCAGGCATCATTAAACAAAAGTGGGGAGGGATCTCTCATAAAGAAAAAGGAAATTGTTACTACTATTTTGAGGCATTTAAATGAAAAGTTTGATAGCAATTTTCTATCTATACATTTATATTCTTTGCTGTTAGCAGCAATAAAGAATATTGATAGGGATTAGGAATTAGCGATACCAATAATTAAAAATTGGATCCTTAGGGCCAGTGATCTGGATATCATGTATAAGGCCTCAAGGTTTGATATAAATAATAGGCCCCAATCATTAAAGCCTACTCATGTGTTAGTAAAATCATTGCAAGGCTTTCAGACCTTACCAGATGACTTGAGTAGGAAGATTAGGGAGCTGGTGAAGAATTTCAATGATTGGGGTAACACATTGTTACCTAATATAACTGATGAGCATGGGAAAATCGGGTCATTTCAACAATGGTAGGCTCAAACAAGTGAGGCCATCAATGATCAAATCAATTCAATTTGTAATGAATCAGACTATGATTTGTTGGTGAGCTATATGGACAAAAGAATTAGTACCAACTCATTTTTGGAATCTTTTGAAAGGGATGTGAACCAAGTAGCGGTAAAATACACACCTTATAATACCAAGGTGGATGAGGTAATTAATTTTGACTGGCTGATTAATGATGGGTACCAAAAATGGGTAACTAAATATTTTACTTAGGAGGAGTAAAAGGAGTGAACTACTAACAGGTGGCAGATCAGATGCTACGGTTGCAACGGTTCCAGTTTTGTGTTGACAACTTTCTAGGTGTGGTTTTCTTGTGATTTTTTGCATCAAAATTCCTCACTTGATATGATGAACAAGAATATTTTTCAAGGTGGTGGTTGTTGTAAAAAATTTTGGAATATCACCAGGTGCTCCAATTGACTGGTGACAGGTGTAATTTGTGGCCCGGTGCTTGTTTGCTCCTTCATTTTCTATAAGAAAGATTTCATGGCCAAAAGTATAGGTTAGCAAGTTAGATAATTTTTGTCAAGTCTAGGTGAAGTTGTAGAGCGAATTGTAAAGTCTGATGGTTTTAGAGAAATGCAATTTAGGTTTTGAGTCATTCTGTAACAAGTTTTGAGTTCATAGAGATTTAATGTTGTATAACAGTACTACCATTTGAATTGAAATAAAAATTCGAGCTCATGTCTCTCCATTGTACATGCATATCTGAACTTTGAATGAAATAACTAAGGGTTGTTTTATCCATCTCACTGTTGTGGTGTGTATGATTCTATTTTAGCTTTAATTCAAGGAATTAATCAGAATGCTTGAATGGGATTATAGGCGGATATGTGTTGTATAAGGATTTGATAAGTATACCTGGGTTAGAATGCATACTGATGAAATTGTAATGCAATATTGTCAGGGATCTTATATGTGATGTATTAAATCTGTTATAAACCTCTAGATGCTTGTGAATTTGACTCCTACAATGGACATATGACATTGATCTAAGTTGTAATTATTAGTGTAGTTCAACATTTTTTTATCTTTGCCTAGAGCTTGCTACAAATTGCAAATCATTGACTATCTTATACAATGGATTGTGTTTAGTTATTTCACGCTCCATATAGTTGATATTGTCTATGAACAACCAATTCTAGTTGATATTATCTTATCATGTTGAGCTATTAAGTGAGATCATCTGCTATTGTTAATGTTGTTTATAATAATGGTGTAGAGGTTGTAAACACATTAAAGGGATCACCCTCACGGGTCTTGAGGGAGCTAGAAAGTGTAGGAGAGCTTTTAAAAGTCTTCATCGATTAGTCAGTCCTTTGAGCTGCCTTAGTTGTAATTGGAAAT
>VDFB02000002.1:131606657-131669804 GCA_007258455.2 Sequoia sempervirens | reverse complement strand
AGAAAATTGATGTAAACAAATACCTAGAACAATCATTGACAACATTATGTGCTCACTCTTTATTGATATCCATGGAGGAATGTTATTGTTGATAAAAAATAGGCCACACCGAGTAAATAGATCTCAGCTCTCCAAATGGATTGACACTATCTGCTCCTAATGAAAGCCTGAGATTACGAGGTTCTTCTTTAAAGTGTGGCCATTTTTCCTCCATGTCCCTAAATGTAGAACCATTCGCAGGAATTCAAAGAATTCCATCTCCACTTCTATTCCGTGCATGGTAATCCATAAATTGCGCTAAGCTTTCACACCTAAATAATCGTTGCATACGTGGAATAATGGGAATATAACGAAGAACCTTGTGAGACACCTTTTTTGTTAGTTGATTTGTTCGATATCTACTGATATGACATTCTGGGTATTCTGTTGCAAATTCCTGTTGTTTATGATATATAATATGATCATTGGGACATGCATCTATTGCTTGATACTCCATTCTGATATCTTTCATAATGACACAAATCTTGGTATGAGCGAGGTAAAATATTTGATGGTGGTAACAAAATTTCACCAATCAGTCTACAACAAAAAATAATTTGTTAATATAAAGAATATTAACAGTATATATTTCATCATTTATTTACTAGTGATGAACTAACAATAATTAAAATAGATGAAAAAATATGACATATATGACATACCTTAACATCCGTGAGATTGCTATGTTTGATGAACCATTCATAACCTTCAAGTTCAACAACAACAATACAACAGAGAGAAGAGTTGTTTGGGAGCCTTCATAAAGGGGCTCGTATGCCTTCTTAAGTATAGGTAAATCATGAACATCATCAAAGTCATCTTGATCATCATGATCAGCTCTGCCACTAAATGTTTCATGGATCAATGTATTCATACCATCATCTTTAACTATGTTTTCTGGTGCATGATCATCTTCTTCCATGGGATCATTAACTTCATCTTCGATATTCATAGCTCCATGTTCACCCGCTTGAAAAACCACATTCTTCATGCTGTGATAATCCATATCGTCTGCCCTAGGGTGCCCCATCTTTATAATAATGATAAACACAAATAAACCATGATCATGATCAAGTGATTGTATATATATAATGTTAAAATGATATAAACATTTACAAATCCAATCAATATAAACACATATAATGAAAAACTTACCAATGGACGATAATCATGCCCCCCTTCAATGTGACCATGTTGCCTACAATGTTTCTTAGCTGTTGTGATTAAAAGTCATCTCGTCTTTAAGCCCTTGCAATTATTGCAAGGACAATAACATTTCCCATCACCCTTTCTTTTCAATCTAGCCCACAATCTATCAATTGTCTCTTCATTTTGTTCTGGACTAATATTATCTGACATGATTTTTCTTTACCAAGCTTGACTATTTAGATCTTCAAAAAATATCAAACTCACACTCCAATAATTTTTATTCATAGATAAGTAGCATAGTCTAATAATTCTGATATTTTACACCAAAAAAATTTGGCATGCAACCACCCCTGCAAAAGAGAAGATAGTCTAAAGTTAATGACCCCAAAAAACACTTTAAAATGCTAATTCCAAAACTTATTAAATTATGATTTTATTATGATTTCCAACTGTTAAGACTCCTAAAATCAGAATATTGAACTTGATCACAAACTTCCTACAATGATGGAGGTAGCGACTAGTAAGAGCAAGTGATCCATTCCTAAGGGGAAACAAGTTAGAATCATCATTCCTAATGTCAATACAGATTTATCCTTTTAGTTAAAGATGCAATGTGCCACTTCTTATGACGAGCTTATCCCTAGGGCCCTCAACATTGACAAAGCCCTAATAAAAAATAACAAAAGCATTGGTAAGAGCATGATTAGGGTACAAACCCTAGGCCTCCATAGAAACATAAACAATAACTATAGTGGATTAGTGACTTTGCAATACCAAAAAGATTATGACATTGTAGGTAATAACAAAATCTTGCAATCTAAATGTTGTAGCCAATAACAAGCACACTATGTAGCTTAGTGAGATTTGGAAATGCAATCTACGGTAAGAAGAATGACAGTCACTTGAGATGCGATAGTCAAAAAGAGGTTGAGCAGTGACAAGATAATAAAGCTCAAACCTTGCATAGTAAAGTGGAGATTTTAACAGTGAGTTTCCTTACCCTCTTGTTGACCTTAAGGGATTTTCAAATTCTTTTGGTAGTGTTAGACAAGCCAAATGAAATCAAGGAATGACTGTCCAAATGAAGTAACAGTGGTAATCATAGGTTCAATGTTTCTTCTTAGCCATTAATGTATAATGAAGGTAGTGGATTGCATGTTTGAGTAGTATTTTGAGACTCATCAAAGATGGGAGAATAGTGAATAATACCTTGTGGACTGTGAAGTAGTGTCAATAAGGTTGAAGGATCTTAAGAACTACAATACCATGAAACAATGAGTCCCCTGTAGTAAGTAGGCAGTCTATAGGGCATAGTTTGGTTTTATAGAAGGATGCTCATGAAAGGAATCTTCAAGTGATAGTGATTAAGCTATTTGAGATTGCAGCTGAGGGTACAATACTCAGTCTTAAAGGAAGTTAGCAAAGCAGTAAATGTGCAAGAAAATCAAATCGTACACAACAAACAATTCATAATGTTATCTTGCATAATTCCTTGAGTTTGAAGAAAAAAATCTCATTGTATCTTCATGATGAAAGTGGCGACCTTAATGGTCAATCAATGGCAACCATGATTTTAAAACATGCTATTGTGCTTATGGAAGAAAAATTTTAAGCAAGGCAGTGAGTGGTGGTTTGGAACAATGGCAGGTATGAAGGACTTGCTTTATATGCATACTATGTAGTCTAGCTTAAGACACCGTTCTTAGAAGAGATTGAAGGTGGATTATGGAACTCAAGGGTTACCATGAAAAGGATTAAAGCAAAGACTGAGATTTATTTAAAAGCCACAGTCATGAAGATATTAAAGATGTCACATGCAAAACCCTAGTAGCAGCTGGAGTAAAAAATACAATGCTAAAGAGGATAGTGTACTTGGGCAGATTTAGGAGATCTCCAGATTATCTAATTACAGGGAAATACATCATTTATTTATTTTTTTAATTAAAAAAAATCATTATAAACCCTATATAGGATACATTGATACTTGAAAAGCCTCTGAAGGAATTTGAGATTGTGCAAATATATGTCAATTAACATTCATAAGGTTTAAAAAATATTGATCACTCTCTAGAATTGCCCATTAAACATGGGTTGTGCTTGAATGCACTACATAATTGATATAACACAACCACTCTGCATATCAACCAGAGTTATAGGCTCTTTATTGCAGCAAGAGGTAATCACTCTTCGATCATGCTATAATTAAATCCTAACCTGTTAAACTTGGACAAACTGAATGCACCCTATGATGATTGACACCTACATTATACAACCAATTAACTACATTATATGAGTGCCTCCATTTCTATCACAACATAGCCACATTAAACTTGGGTCACACATGAATGCATCCTATATTTGTTATACCACAAATGTACCACATGACCAATAGAGTTATGGGTCACATCATTCTGAGTCACAAGAATCTATTCCTTGGTTGTGATCTTATGGTGATTCCACACAACAAAATCTAGACATGAAATTCTCAAAACCCCAAACCTCTAAAAATGAAATCGATGAGATGTTGCTTTAAAATATGATTTTCAAACCTAGAACTACAAATCTGACTTCTGAAATTTGAAAAAAAAAATGACTACCCTCAACTGGTGATATTTTCTTGATTTTTCTGATTTTCCCAAAGAAAATTGTCCTTAGTTCTCCACAAACTGTCTCAAGTAGAGAAAAACACTGTCGCAATAAATTAGGTGCGAACTCACTTTTCTTTATGTCGGCCACAATTTGATTTTTTTCCATTTTTCATGTTTGTCAAAAATTCGACAAAAATGATAGCCGACATTTCGACGAACATCAGGGATAAACTTTCAAAAAATTGAAAATTACACATCAAATTTTACAAGCACCCGACGATACATCAGATTATACATATTTCGTCGGACAGTTTCATCGGATTTTGCAGTCAAATGAGTTAGTGCTGGCAATCAGGTGCCTTGTATAAATAAGCACTTTTCATCCACCATGATCATTGTAGATGCATAAAAAATGTCCTCTTAATCACTTTTTATCCATTGCATATTTTAATTGATCATCTACATAATCATATCCGCATAAAACCATTAAAATAATATAAGCATTTATTTATAATCATAATCCATTTACATAATCATTTAGTCATTTATCCATTATTTATCCATTTGCATATTTCATTATCCGATTTCATAAATATTCATTGTTTCATTAATCATCAACAGTCATAAATCATTTAACCATTTCTTAAATTTTTAATTCATCCATTTGCATAAATCATTTCACTTTGACCATTCACATGATTATCCATTTGCATTAATCATTAAAATGCATTCATATATTTCATGAAATAATTTAAAATTTATAAATCAACTTCCATGAAATTAGCTCAAAATTGCACATTAAACTCATAAATCATTTCCATGGAATTAGCTCAAAATTGCACATTTTGAGCTTCCAAACATGAATCATGACATAAATCACTCCTCATTTCTCATTTCTCATTTTCACATTATGCATTCATCTATAAAAGCCTCCTCCTCACTTTTTGGGATACACATTTTTCAATTTCAAAACTTCAATCTCATTCTGATCACATCTGATTCTACATAGCTTCTTGTGCTTGTGTTGCAAAAATCTAAGAGCAAAGATAAGATATTGTGGAAAAGATAACAATGGAGTTTGATTTCTTTTGAATGCTCATGTTTTTAATTTTCATAGTTTAGTTTTGTTTTACATGTGTGTTCATTTAGAAAAAGAGCTCCATTGATGTTATGTTGGAAGGTTGATTTGGATTTATAGTTTCAATTAGTTTTTCAATTTTCAACATGCACATTATGGTGAACCTAACAATGCTCGGATGAATATTTTCACATTTTGCATGCACATCTACTAAGCTTCCCTTTTTTATTTTTTTTTGCATGCATAATTTGCTAAGGAATTTTTAATATAATATGCTTTCATATTAATTTGATCTACATCATCGATTTGGAAAAAAATGAAAGGAAAATCTGATATGATCTGCATTTTGCATCAATTTCTTTGCATTTGATATGATCTAAATTTTGTAGAGCATTTATTTCTTCACATCTACAACATATCATTTTCTTCACATTTGAATATGATATATGTTTTGCAGGATCAACAACTCCAAATCTGATATGATATACATTGTCTCATTTTGTAGTTGAAAGGAAAATCTGATATCAATTTCTTTGCATTGATTTACATTGTGAAAGTATTTCAAAATACAATAAAAACTTTAATTCAAACAAAAAAAATCACTGGCATAATTTAAAAATGTATCACTTGAGGATTCCATTTTTGATTTATGAGCTTGTAGCACAAATCTTTGAGTAATGAATAACACTCCCACAACATTTTACTTTGCAATTTCCGTCGTTACTTTTATTGCGCCCCTCCCAAACTAGCAAAACTTGCGGTGTTCAAATTCACTCAGAGTGCATTCATTCATTTTGACATTACTTAAATCTTATTGGAAATGTGTTTTGGTTTTTGTAGTATTAAGGGCACTAAATGTACTACTCTTAAATGATGGTCTGGCTTCATAGTCTTGGCACTATTTGACTCCATGATATTCACTGATGTTTGGCTTCAAAATATTCACTGGTCGGCCTCATACTATTCGGTTTGTTTGGCTTGATGATTAGTTTTTTTTAAGTTAAATTTAAATTTAGATAAACTTTGATAGATTTAATTTCAGATTAGATTAGATTTAATTTTAAATTAGATTAGATTTAGTTTATTTTAAATTAATGTAGTTTTGGTTAATTTTGCTAGATTAAATTTAAATTTTAGAATACAAATTTTTTATTTTTCTAATTTGAGTTAGAGTTAGATGTCTTAATCTTATTTAGATTTAAATTTTTGAGTTAGATTTAACTTTTAACTTTGAATTTAACTTTTTAGATTTTAATTTAGCTTAGATTTAGCTTTTATTTAGATTTAACTTTCTTTTAAATTTAGTTTTTAGCCATTATATATAATTTCTATTTAGATTTAGCTTTTTAATTTAGATTTGATTCCTAACTAGACTTAGTTTAGAATGTAGATTTAATTTAATTTAAATTTAATTTAAAATTTTAGTTTAGATTTTAATTTTAATTTAGATTTACTTTTTTAGATTAACTTTTAATTTAGATTAATTTTTAATTAACATTAGTTTTTAATTCTAGATTTAGATTAACTTTTAATTTTAGATTAGTTTAGATTAGTTTTTAAGTTTAGATTAGTTTTTAATTTTAGATTGGTCTTTAATTTTAGATTAGTTTTGTTCTAATTTAGATTAATGTATTTTTTCCTTCATAACTTAATTTTTGATTTTGTGGCTAATCATTGATTTTCTCTTTGTAGGTTCGCCTATTAGAGATTTGAAAAGTAAAAACATAAACACACATTTTCCGAAGACTAAAAATTAGAAATTACTAATGAATCTGATGCAGGACGCTTGTTGAAGGCTTGAATTTAAAACTGATTGTCTTTTAGATTATCACACATTTTAATTGGTGTTTAAAATGAACAATTGTATTCTTTCACATAGACTTAATTAGGGGTAACAAACCACTGTTTACTGTGTTTGTAAAGATGGTAGGTATTATGCTCTCACCTTGAGAAAACTTGGTGATCAGAAAGCTAGACCTATATTTTTCTGTGTTAATCCCTTAGAGGGGCCTTCCTCGAAAGAGGGAACAAATCCAACTTATTTTTCACTCGGGCCAGTATACAAAAAAATAAGATTAAACTGCCAAGTCCTCACAGTGGTCTTTTCCCTTTCCATACAATGTCACTTGAAACTGGGTACCTACCTTTTCTTTTAAAGGTATAAGATCCCCTAGTAGAGTGATTAAAGCCTTAAGTGGCTTGTTGGATGCTTATGGGGAGCTCTGTCATTGGTACATTTTGACCCAAATTTTGATGAACGTTTGTCATAATTTCAACGACCGTTCGTCGGTATTACTTTGTCAAAATTTTGACGTTATTTGAAACATCAAAATTCCGGCCAAATGACTACCCAAGAATTCAAAGTTGGTGAGCCCAAGAAGTGAGTGCATTGTAAAGGGGATCTTGTGCCACCAAACTTCTAAGCTATTCACTCTCGAGAAGGAAAATTGTTATGCACTGATCTAGGGTATTCAGTGAGCTATACCAAGTATACAAACCTTTCCAACTAGGTAATGCTTGTCTTTATTTGTAGAACATCAGTGAACAACCAATTTTTCTTCCAAGTGCTTTATGTGTGTGTATTTAAAATAAACCTAAAAAAAACATCACTTGGTAATTAGAAACACCTCAAAACATTCCCAAACCATCAACCAAACATGTCTAACCGCTATCCTCCATATTCATCCTTGACCTATGAACGAAAACAAAAGATTGAATATCTTGACCATCATTTGAAAGAGCTTGAAAAACAACTAGAATCCCAACATTTGAATGAAGTGATGCAATCATCTCATAAGCCTTTATCCTCACCCGAAACTAGATCATCCAAGTTTAATTTCCATGACTTTTTGCAAAGGCTAAATGAGAAACCCAAATCTAAGTCCTCAAACACAAATAATATGGAGCAATCCTACCATGTCATACTTCTATCTTCATCCCCCATAAGTCAAAATAATCCCCATGAGTCTTTCACCCAAGTTAACAAATCTATCCAACCATCATCTCCCATCACACCTGTAGACACATAAAATATACTAATTGACATTATGCATCTGATCCTGACTTACTAACATCATTTCTTCCTGAATCATCTCTTGGTCTAACCATTTAATCAAACCTCCTTATCTAATTAAATTCATCAATATTCCTCTCTTAATTGAATAAATCATTTTATCTAATTAAGTCAATCTCTTTTGTTAATTAAATCAATCCATCTAATCTAATTATCCCTATTTAATTAAATAATTAATTTATTTGATTAAATCTCTAAAGTCTATCCATTAAATTAAATAAATTAAAACCTTATTTGATTTAATCTAACACCATCTCTTTTAATTAAATAAATCAAAATCTTTATTTAATTAACCTCTTATCATATGCCTCTATTATTTGATCTAAATAAATCCATAAATTTGAGTCAAATAAGTCACATCACCTAACCTTTCTCATTAAATTAATTAACCCTTGATTAATTTAATCTCATCTTATGTCCCATCCTCTAGATAATGCAAGTTGCACATGAAAATAGATTTAATTCATTTATTAAATCTCTATTTTCCTCACAAGGCATCTTTTGGAATATTCTCTCAATATGAATTCAAAAATTCCAAGTCAACATGTACATCCAACAAGGAAATAAATTCATCTTACATGTCCTTTGCCTTGAGCCAAGTGGCATTTATTGTATTTTCCCTTCCCTCTTACATGTCATTTCAAAAATTTGAAATTCAAAATTATGCATTTATTGGCACAAACCCCAAATCTTGCACATCCTTCATCCATTCATAGATTGACAAGTGGCATCATGCCATTGGATGAATGTTAGTCCCACATTGCTCAAATTTAGACATTCATCCATCTTGGAATTCTATAAATAAAATGCTCATATCCTCATTTGATCATCCACAATTTATGTAAAGTTACCATGCCCAAATATCCATCAAATTTCATTAATCATTCTTCAGTTCTTAGCTAGGTTTTTGCAGATTTTGGTTTGGAGCTCTCATCTTCCACCATCAAAGTGGATCAATCATCTTCAACATATCAAGCTTGCATCTTAGGAATTGGGAAAGGGCCAATTTTCACATCAAATTGGCACCAATTCCCCCATGGGAACATGAGTTTGCACATCTAATTAGGATTCAATCTTTGTTTTATCTTTTCCATTGTGTTTTTTTAATATTTTCTTCCTAGTTTGAATATTGTAAATGGATTTCATGGGGAATCCTTTTTTTGGCTTGCAATCCCTTTTCTAACTCGTTTATTCTTGTTTTGTAGGTACCAAGGTTGGGGTTCACACATTTGGTGCTAGAAGGAGGGTTGGATATCATTCTTTCTCATCTTTTCTTAAAATTTATGTGTTTTCACTCACACAAAAAATTCCAATGTTGGGAGCTCAGTGTTGCTATTTTTCCACTGTTGACTCTTTAGCATCACTATATGGCACCACTCGAAACTAAAGCTATGACACTGGACTTGTCCCGCCAAAATATTTGAATTTCAAACTCCACCGCTGGACTTGTTGACTTGCAGGAATTTTCAAAATTTTAAAAACTACGACATTGGAAGAAAACTACGACGCTGGGCAAAAAGTGCGATGTAGTTGAGCTCTCTGTCTTGATACAGAGTGACACTGATTGGTAAGCGGTGCTGTGAGGGCACTGCTCAGAAACCAAACTGTGACATAGTTATGAGTTGCGATGCTGGAAGACAGTAAAAAGGGAAAATTTAATTTTAGCACATGTCTTTTGATTGATGATCAATTTATATTCTATTTTTTGGTTTTTAACTTCTTTATTTTCTAGAATCTGACTGGTTTTTTCTCACGTGTAGGTTGGAAATCAAAAACAAAGGAAGGAGGAGCATGATGATGATATTTCGTCCAATCAAAGTGTTTTTAAACACTTTAGTGTTTGTTTAACACTTTTTCAAGGAATTATTAGCACTTCTTTCTTAGGATACTAACTTCCTTTGGGTTTAAAAAGAATCTTTTTTGTTTATTTCTTGCAAAGGGCTAAAACAAACAATAGGATCAACAATATACTAAAGTTTGTTTTTGGTTAACAAATTGAACAAAATGTCTCACTTGTCATTTGGTGCTTAAAAAGAACTAACATTTTGCTTTGTAGATTTAAAAAGAGCAAGTGTAACTTTGTTTTTTGTGAGGGCCTACTTGAGCTAAAGGCATTGAAAAAGGACGTATGCACTTCTCTCATGCTTTATAATGATCTTGAGAATCAAAAGGCCTTTTTCATGACTTTGGGTTGAGATAAAGCAATCACCTCCACACTTCAATTTGGGCTTAAAATTGAACAACATTTTGTGCGAGTGTGAGTGGGGGCATTTTCACATATATTTTCTCTCTTTATTGCCATCAAAGATTGATCGAGTTACAAATTTTGTTTTCACTCGCTTTTGTTTATCCTAGAGGGCTCGCCTTGGGGAAAAAGTACTCACCCAAGGGAATGACTCAACCAGTAACACTCTAAAGCCAAGAGTATTTCCAACCGGTATATAAATGTGGGTATTGGAATAAATGCCAATATCATGTGGTTGATTCCGACAAGATGGATCTGAAAAGAGACTCTTGCTGAATGGGTCAATCTCCAAGAATGGAAAGTCCTTATTAAAACCCATGTGCTAGAATTTTCTAAAATCCTTTAATCTATTTGTTGGTGCAAGAACGGTCATTCTGAAGCCACCCCACACTTTTACAGTCTTTTAATAGAAATGGAAAACATGCCATGGGAGTTTCATGGGTGTTGATGCTTGCCTGCCCCTTATAAGTGAGTGTCGTGGAGGGGAGCCAGTGGGGTCAAGCATCTAACCATTCGCTAAAGATAAGCGTAGTTGGACTTGTCCAAGTGAGAATCCAACAAATATTGTCTTACACATCCATAGGATTGTACTTATTCTTAGGTTACAAAATATATTGCTTGGCCAAAAACATCTCAAAAACAAACACTTAACATCATCCAAATTTCAAACCCTTTTGGAGACAAATACCATTGACTCAATCTATATGTTATTGCTTTCCCTTGGGATTCACGTCCTTAGAGGTTTCTAAACATTGGATTATATATCGATTTGTCTCCTTAAGAAAACTATAGGGAAACCCTTTTGAGTTCATCAAATTTCCACATAACATATCTTGTGGGGTTTGAAGAAATTAAGACATTGGATGTCATAGTTTGAAAACTTAATCAAAGAAAGTGTTTGAGGTAGAATAAAGCCATTAAGCAAAGCTAAGTGTGAACCCCTATTTGAAGTGCCTACAAAAACACAACAACAAACAATGTTAGAGAGTCATCTTGTAAGCATGAACAAGGATTCCCCATGAAATCCATTCACAAAGCTAAAAATAGGAAATAAAACAAAGAAAACAATGAAGAACATAATGGAAGTATGAAATCCTAATTTAGCATGCAAACACTTGATCCCATGGGGGAGTTGGTGCAAATAGGTGTGTGGAGATTTTCCCTTTCCCAACTCCTTGAATGCAAATGTTGATTGAAGATGATTGATCCACTTGATAAGTCCCTCAATGAGCTCCAAAATCTGCAATAAACTAGTTAAGAAGATGGATGGAATTTGAGAGATATTTGTGCATAATAACTTTGCATAATTGTGGATGATAAAATGCATGGTGAAACATTCTATTTATAGAATGTTGAAATGGAAACAAAGCCAAAATAGAGCAATGTGGGACAAAGATTTGGCCAATGGAAAAATGCCACTTGTCCAAATGTGATTGGGTGAGGAATGTGCAAGTTTTGATGAATGTGGCAATAAATGCATTTTTTGAATTTGAATTTTGAGAAAAAGACATGTAAGAGGGGGAAAGAAAATTGCATTAAATTCCACTTGGCTCAAGGCAAGGACATGTAAGAAGAAGTAAATGCCTTGTTTGAAGGACTTGTAAGAGAAAGTAAATGACATGTTGGAAGGACATGTCATTCAAATTTTGAATTTGAAATAGAAGAATATTCCTCCAAAAGATGCTTTGTTGAGGGAAAATGAAGATTTAATAAATCAATAAATTGATTTATTTGTGCAAGTGGGAAAAGCGAGAGGATTTTGAAGATTAGATTAGATTTAATCAAGATTTGATCAATTTAATGAAGATTAGGAAGTTTGACTTATTTTGACTTAGATTTTTGAATTAATTTAAATCAAACAAGAGAGGAAATGATTTAATGAGTTTAATTAAATAAACATGTTTTGATTATTTAATTAAAGAGATTGAAATAAGATTAAATTAAATAAGATTTTAATTTATTCAATTTAATAGATAGACTTTAGAGATTTAATTAAATAAAATTAATTATTTAATTAAAAGAGATGGAGAATGATTTAAGAGACTTAATCAAACACATGATTTGTTTAATTAAGAGAAGAAAACAAATGAATTTAATCAAATAAAGATATTCAATTAAATGGTTAGGTCGGGGAATGATTTAGGATGAAATGATGTCGGTAGTCAGACTTAGATGCGCAATGTTAACTTGTACATTTTGCGTGTCTACATTTTGCCCCTCTTTGAAGCAATGTACTTGTTGTATTGATTCAAAGAATGATCTTGTCATGATCAATAGTCAAAATTTCTCTAATTTTTTTGGATGCCCCACTGTTGCCCCAGTGAGAAGAATTGCACTGGTATATTGCCCCCTCGAGATGTTGAATGGGAATGCCAATTGCCAATCAAAATCATGATAAAATGCCAGAGGAGTAGTTGATGTAGATGAATGGACATTCATTAGCTATGGGTAGCTTCATGTACTAATTGGGATAGAAATGTTAGTAAAGATAGAAGAATGTGATAGAAGAATGAAAGAATGAGATGATCATGCAAATGATGAAGACTACTTGCCGTGGAGTTGGGATTTTCAAAGGAAAAATTTCCTTATGTTTGATAATACACGCAGTACAATGCATCAAGGTATCGAGAACTAGGATGGCATTATACCTAGTGTGATGGAATTTGACTCGACAAATCGGATAGGAGTATTCTTGTTCACACCTGACATATGGAACCCTATCCAGAAAATAGTTCAAATATTTCAAATATCTCAGACCAAAACATAGGAAGGCGAGCCTTTCTATGTGGTCAACAATAAACTTAAAACACCCTCGCTACAGACTAAACAAAAGCACGCATGACCAAGGTTATATTACAAAGATATCCAACAAGCACAACAGACAAAAGATAATGATTGTTGCCCCATTCCTATCTCTCTAAATCCTTCGTTCGGACATCATAGAGAGGTCCTTGGAATGAGCACAATGAGATAAATCAAACAAGATAAAGTAAGTGAGCAAACAAACTAATGTTCTTTGTACTGTTAGCCGAGAGAAACGATGTTTCAAAAGATGGGAGCCGAAACTTATTACCAAAAGATAATGTCCATTGTCAGAATGGATCCTAGGACATGCTTTTACCAAACGATGATGAAATTGATTTATGATTTATATGCCATTGATAAGAAAAGAGTTGACCAACTTGCTTGTTGATTGACCTATACTTGAGATTTTGATAGTTTAGGTTTTCACATTTGACTGCGAGACTTGTTTCCAACTGTTTTACCAAAGGTTGAGGGTGATGATGATTTATTATGGATGATTGATTATCACGAGTGTAAGTGAGATGAGGCGGATGGATTTTTTTTTCAAATATTTGGATGTTTTTGGAGTTTTGCAATGTTTTGAGGCTATTTTTGGTATTTTTTCAAATGTTTTCAAATGTTTTGATTTTTGATTTTTCAATGTTTTTGGGATTTTCTAAGATTTTGACCAAGATACTAACCTAAAGACCTATCCTAGGGGCCTCAGGGGCTGATCAACAGATTAGCCTTGCCTACATTATACACGCAGAGACCACGTAGTTCAATTGACAACTTGACCGATTTACAAATGAAGATATACATGATGAAATGTCAGTTTTATTATGAAAAACTTCTATAGGACTGACCTAAATGTCTCGGGGGATAATCAAAGATCAACCTTGCCTATGTTCAAGCTTAGAGATGACATAGTTCAACTGACGACTCTTTTTTTTGACTTTTTTTTGACTTTTTAACTTGTTTTTGGATTTTGATATGTTTTGAATGTTTTTGGATTTTCTAATTTTTCTGATGTTTTTGGATTTTCTAATTTTGAGGACTTTAAGATCATACACGAATCCAATCCGATGAGAATGTGCCCCTAGCATGAGGCGATAGACTAATCTGATATAGGTAGGACAAACTAACCTTTTAAGTGGGTCAAGTAGCTCTAGGAGGAATCATGACACAATCACAAGACCAAGCTATGGTGCAGATGCAGATGGAAGGGTGAAATGCGATGATATGTGATGGGTGAGTGAATGATGCAAAGCAAGTCATGGATACCAAGATGGATGGAGAGTGCTTATTTACACAAGGTGCTTGTTTGCCAGGTTTTCACCAAGGTACTTGCCCAAAGTGCCATCGACGTGGTTTTCACTAGAGGACTATTTTTTCTCTTTACTGTTTTCTTATTTTTTTTATTTTTTTGTTGTCACCAAGATGCCTGTTTGCCAGGTTTTCGTCGAAGTAACCATTTTTTTAGGACTTTTTATGATTTTTTGGATTTTTTGGTTCTATAACTTGAAAAATTTAGGCATAAAACTTTTTGAGATGGGAGCTATTCATTGGCTCCTATAGGGGTTCCCCTTCGGGTGTTGATAACTGATATGCCCCTAATTTGTAGCTTGCTGTGATGACAAAGGGTCCCAGCCAGTTGGGTTCAAACTTGCGCTTGCCATTTGGGTTCAAGACATTCTTCTGATTCTCTTTTAGCACCAATTTTTTGACTTGGAAAGTTCTGCTTTTTATTTTCTTGTTGTAGCTTCTTTTGAGTCTATTTTGATACACTTGCAAATGGTTTAAAGCGTCTAAATGTTGCTTATCCAACAGTTACAGCTCATTCAGTCTTGAAACTTGATACTCCTCTTCTGTGATGAGGTTTTGCAATGATACTCTAAGGGATGGTAGCTCGATCTCAATGGGCAAGATGGCCTCTGATCCGTAGACCAAGGAAAATGGTGTGGCACCAATGGGTGTGCGAATGCTAGTTCAGTAAGCCCAAAGGGTAGGATTAAGTTGCAAATGCCAGTCACGACCTGCGTCATTAACTATTTTCTTAAGGATTTTGAGGATGGTTTTATTTGTAGCTTCTGCTTGGCCATTGCCTTGGGGATAGTATGGGGTGGAAAAGTGATGTTGGATTTTGAATTTATCACATAGGTCACAGACTTCTTGATTTTTGAATGGTGTCCCATTAGCCGAGATAATGGCTTATGGAACACCATAGCGGCATATGAGATAGTTTAGGATGAACTTTGAGATCTGCTTTCCTGTTATGTAGGTCATAGGTATGGCTTCAACCCACTTGGTGAAGTACTCAGTTGCAGTTATAATGAATTTGTGGCCATTGGATGAGGTGGGTGTGATTTTCCCAATGAGATCGAGTCCCCACTATGAAAAGGGCCATGGTGTGACGATTGGATGAAGCTCTTGAGCTGGAGCATGGATGAGGTCCCCGTGTTGCTGACATTGTAGACACTTCTTAACATATTCATGTGCCTCTCTTTCCATGTTAGGCCAGTAATACCCACTCCTCAGCAATTTCTTAGCCAAGGTCATGCCACTCGAATGAGAACCACAGATGCCATTGTGCACCTCAGTTAGGGCAGCCGAAGCCTCCTCAGGGTTAAGACATCTTAGTAAGGTTCCTTCTATGCTTCTACAATATATGGTTTCTCCTAAAATTACAAAATGAGATGCTTTCTTGATAAAGGTTCATCTAAGGCTTGAACAAAAATCAACGGGAATGATACCTATCCTAAGGTATGTGCAAATGTCTTGGTACCACTGATCATTCAAACCAACGATTTTTCCCACAAATTCTGACTCTGGTACCTTGAATGCTGGTACGAGAAGCTACTCTACTAAGAAGTCATATTTCAGAACATTTCGAGGGATCTCTAAGAGTGATCCAATAGTTGCCATTGCATCTGCTGCTTTGTTGTTGGTTCTTGGTACTTGCTTGAATGTGATGTCAACAAAAGATTCCTTGAGATTTTCCACCAAACTTTTGTATGGAGTTAGCTTATCATCCTTTGTTTGGTACTCATTGTTCACTTGATTTATGATAAGCTGTGAATCTCCATATACCTTCAATGTCATAATGTTCCACTATATTGCTATCCTGAGACCTATAGTTAAAGCCTCGTATTCTGCAATGTTGTTGGTACAAGGGAATGCTAGTTTGTATGATCTTGGTATACAATCTCCTTGTGGAGTGATGAAGAAGATACCAGCTCCTGACCCATGTTGTGTGTAGGAGCCATCAAAATATAGTTTCCAGTGAGTAGCTATGTCAATGTTGAAAATGGATTCATCTGGAAATTCTAAAACAAGTGGGTTCTTTGCATAGATAGGTGTGTCTGCCAGTTGGTCTGCAATGACCAGTCCCTTGATTGCCTTGCGCTCCACATACTCAATGTCATATTTTGATAATATCATTACCCACTTAGCCATTCTTCCCATAAGCATTTCCTTTGAAAGAAGATACTTTAGGGGATCAATTTTAGCTATTAGTTTGATCTTGTGTGCCAACATGTAGTGTCTGAATTTTTGGGATGCAAACACCACTGCTCGGCAAGCTTTTTCAATGAATGCATAGTTTAATTCATGGCCCACCATTGTATGGATGATGTAGTAGATGGCTCTTTCTATTCCATTTTCATCATGTTGTGCTAGGAGAGCACCAAGGGCTGCTGCAGTTGTTGAGATATAAAGGATCAATGGTTTGTTCTGAATTGGAGGCCTTAGTACTGGAGGTGTTAATAGATATTCCTTGATTTTGTTGAAGGCTTGTTCACATTTGTCATCCCATTTGTACGTTACCCCCTTGTGGAGTAAGTGAGAGTAAGGGATTTGTTTGTCTGCTAATTGTGCTATGAACCTACGAATTGATTGAAGCCTGCCTTGGAGACCTCTTAGTTGTTTCAATGTCCTAGGAGCTTCCATTTCAAGTATTGCTTTCACCTTTGCCGGATCAATCTCAATGCCTCTCATTAACACTATGTAGCCCAATAGCTTTCCTGATTATACCCCAAAGACGCACTTCTTGGGATTCAAACGAACCTTGTATTCTTCTAGTTTGTCAAAGATAGCAATCAAGACTGATATATGATCCTTCCTCTTTTTGGATTTGCCCAGGATGTCATTGACATAGTCCTCAGCTATTTTGTGGATCATGTCATGGAATATTAGTGTCATGGCCCTTTGGTATGTGGCCCTGACGTTCTTTAAGCCGAATGGAATTATGTTCCAGCAGTATGTTCCCCAAGGACAAGTGAAAGATGTTTTATGTTGGTCTTCCTCTGCATTTCTTATCTGATTGTAGCCTAAAAATCCATCCATCAAGGAAAGCATCTTGTGCCCTGCGGTCATGTCTACAATCATATCAATTCTAGGCAATCAAAAATCATCTTTTGGGCAAGCCTTGTTCAAGTCCCTAAAGTCCATATAGATTCTTATGCCTCCAGTTGGTTTTGAAACCGGTACTAGATTGGAGACCCACTCAAGGTAGGTGATCGTTCGTATGAATCTTGCATCTAGTAGTTTCTGGAGTTCCATTTTGACTAATAGAGCAATCTGTGGGTGCATCTTTCTCAACTTCTATTTTATAGGTTTAGCTTCAGGATAGACTGCCAAGTGATGAACCACTACCTTTGGATCCAATCCTAGCATATCAATATAGGTCCATGCAAATTTTATCTTCCTCTCCTTTAAGAAAGTATCCAACTCCTCTTGTTCTTTCCATAATAATGACTCAGCGTAGAATGTAATATGAGGAGTTTCTTGTGTTCCCAGATTGATGGGGTTCACTTTTCTGCTAGCATAGCTGACTTTTCTTAGTGTATAGCTATAAGAGGAAGATTGAATCCCCCATCCTCAAGTGCCTCAGAGAGGTTTTCAGCATTGGATGCATCCCTTCTTTTTACTTTTTCAGAGTCAGAGAGTGCCACAAGGTGGTTTTCACTCAAGGACTTGGAGATTATTCTCAATTTTTTTATTTTTGTGACTGAGGGATTCAATCATTTCTCCATAGTATGCATGTGTATCCAGCTCTATGATAAAACCTACCTTATGATCCCCACATGGAATATCATCCCTAAGTCCCATGAATTCTGAGAGCGCCTCATCGTTTTCGAACATGTCAAGAATTGGTGGTCCTCGTTGGTCGTAATCAATTAGTTGGGGATAGACTAATCGGATTTCATTGCTTTGGTTTTTAGACTCATAAGACAAGGTGCTAAGCATAAGGATGTTAGTATCCTCAAACAGAAAAGGTAATCCTATTTCTGGTGACTTAGTTAAATCAGTGGGCATTCCTAAAGTCATGGAGGATTGTGGAGTAGCTATGGATTCCTGAGGAGGCGTTCGGTTCTGTCTACCATGGGCACCTCGACCAAGTATAGTTACCTTAGGAGTAGGATGACCAATGCCTATATTTTTTAATTGTTTCTCAGATATAATGGGTATTACATGCCCATTATTATCTTGGTCTAACCCTTGGTTCCGGTTATAGCCCATCGAGAGCATCATCTTCATACCTTTGTTTCATTCATCCATAGGCAATTCAACTGCCGGTATATCATCTCGATAGAGGAGATGAGATAGGTCCCCCTCTAATGTTTCTTGACCAAAATCTCCTGCACTTGTGAAGGTGGGGTTTCATTCATGGGATCCTTGAGATGTTGAAGCTTCTTGTGATTGTGGTCATCCTCTTGATCTAGGAGATTGTGGTAGCTCTCCTACTACAAAAGCATTCTTAGGCATTGAATAGTTTCCACAACCATCATCTTGTATTATGACTTTGATATCAGAAAAGGTGGGGATGGCGGGGGTGGAGGGTGTCTCTGTCGCAAAAGTGAGAGTGGTGGGATCCACGTAAGGTGTTGATGGGCCTTCATCATTCTTGGGTACTTGCGGGATCTTGTAGTATTTTGCCTCTAGATTTTTGTAGTAGGCAAATGGCTTAGGATCTCCGTGGATAGTAACCTCTTGACCTTCATGTGTGAATTTCACACATTGATGAAAGGTTGAAGCTACAACTTGCATTGCATGTATCCATGGTTGCCCTAGGAGAATGTTGTATGGTAATCCGAGGTCCAAGACCTAACAGTTGGTTTGCATGATGGCAGGTCCAGCCTAGACAGGAAGTTGAATGGTGCCTTGGGATACCCTTTCCTGGTCATTGTATGCTCTTATTGTGATGCCTTTTCCTTTGTCAATTGAATCCTCTGAAATATTCAAATTCTTTAGAAGCTTTAAGGAGAAAATATTTAAGCCTACACCTCAGTCCACCAAGACTCTCTTGAATTTCTTTTTATTTACATACAACTCTAGATGAAGTGCACGGTTGTGAGATGGTTGTGCGGGGAAGTCTTGTTCAGAAAATGTAAGAATGTTAGGTGTGGTGATACTTGTGACCATACCTTGGAATTATTCTACATCTAGATCTGCAAAGACAGTGGATGATGCCAAAGCTTCTTCTAGATTCTTTTTGTGTGTAGATGAGATTTTGAGTAACTCCATGATGGAGATATGTGCAGGGGTTCTTTTCAATTGATCCAAGACATTATAGCCACTAGGGTTAGACCTTGGATTGGATGTGGAATTTCTGCTTGGTTGGGATGGTGCTGCAATGGTAACCTTTCCACCTCTTGTGGTGACTCCACAATCGGCTTGGGCACCTTTGATGGTGATGAATCCACAAAACTCATCTAAACAAGTGACAACACCTCGTATGTGTGGTTGATGTTTTTATAAGCCCCTTTTCCTTTATATTGATCTTTGTTTCCTTTGTTGCCATGATTGGGCATCAGATTTGTGTAAATCTTGAGATCTTTGTTTCCTGATGGTGCTTCCACATCTATGATTTTGTCATCTATGAGGCCTTGAATTAGATTTTTGAGCCTCATGCAGTTGTTTGTCGTGTCCCTGAGTTTATGGAAGTCGCAAAGATAATTCTCATTATACCATGGTGGCTTGACTGATGGTTCTTGATAATTATTATGTGTAGGGACCATTATCAATTTTTCATCTACCAATATTTTCATGATTGCTTCAACAAGTTCCCCAAGGGGTGTGTATTTTCATTTGGGGAAGAACTTGTTTCGCTGTGGTCCTCCTTGATTATCAGTGTTGTTTGTGTTTTGGTTATGGGATGGTTGGACCACAGTATTGACTTGTTGATTGCTTTGATTGGTATTTGGTGTTGTTGTTGGGATGGTGGATTGTTCTTTTGTGGGGCACTAATGACAACTTTAGCATCAATGACACCATCAATGGTTACATTACGATTCTTTTCCCATGTTCGTGGTTTGTCATGATAACTGGATGATGAGCGGCCTTCTTGATATGATGAAGTTTCTCCCTGTGTGGCAAGGGCTCGTTCAATATTGAGCGCCCTAGGGATCTATTGGTCATAAATGGTGATTTTTTGCACTTTGAGGTGGAAGGCCAAGGGCCCATCAAGATTCACAATGATAGTTCCCACTTGTTTCTCTTCAGGCATGGACCACTTGCTTCGATTAGCTTTGGATTGCCATCGTTGTAAGAAAGCACCAAATGATTCATTTTTCCCTTGTTTGAGAGCTGATAATTCTTGTAAGCTAACCTCCATGGGAGTGTTGAAGGAATAATTCTGTATGAAGGCATCTATGATTTCCTAAAATTTTTTGATTCCAGAAAGTCGAGAAAACCAATCAATAGTGTTTCCAACCAAGCTTCTTGGGAATAATCTCATCAAGTACGTTTTGTTGTAAGCCACCTCCATGCAATGTACTTGGAATTCCCTGATGTGATCTTCAGGGTTACCCATTCCATGATATTTGTCAAATTTAGGGATCTCAAACCCTTTTGGGAACAGTTTCATTTCTATGCTCCTATCAAATGGATAAGGGCATAGGTTTTTGTGTGGTTTTGGTGTCCTTGATTGAAGGTCAAGCACTTATTGTGACAAAATTTTTATTTGTGCCGTGACATCCAATTGTGGATCAGGAGGTGGAATGAAGGTGTTTTGGGGGGGGTGGAGTGGGTATTTGAATCGGTGGAATGTTTGCTTGTTGTGCCATGAATGCTTTCAACAATGCTTGTTGTTGATCTTGCTGTTGTTGCGCTAATAGAGCTTGTTGCTGTGCTTGCTGTTGTTGGTCCAACAATGCTTGTTGTTGGTCAGCTAGGGCTTGCTGTGCTACTTCTTGTTGCTCTTGGTATTACTCTAACGCTTGCTGATATGCGAGTTGTTGGGCTGCTTGTTGTTGTGCAAAGTATTGTGCTTGTGCTTGCGATCGTGCTTGGGCATCTTGGGCATCTTTTGCAGCTTGAGCAGCTTGTGCAGCTTGTGGAACTTGAGCAGCTTGTGTGGCTTGTGCAGCTTGTGTAGCTCGTTGTTGTTGTTGCAACAAAGCTTGGGCTTGTGCCGCTTGTTGTGCTTGTTGTTGTTGCAGTGATGTTTGAGCTTGATTTTGCTATGAAGCTTGAGAAGCGTGCATGGCTATACGCGCTTGCTGAATTGTTTGATATTGTTGGAGAATTGTTGGTATGCTTTGAATGCAGCATTGTAATGGCTTACTTGGCTTGGTTGCAATGGTGGTGGTGGTGGGATCGGAATTGTGTTGGATGGAGTGGTGGGAGTTTGAGATGCACTTAGAGCGATGGTGGTGGTGGGAGGTTGTGATGTAAGGGGTGTGATGGGGGTAGTGGAAGTTTGAGGTATAGTGGATGTAGTGGTTGGAGTGAATGTGGTGATAGGTGCATTTGGGATGGGTGAAGTGATAGGAATGGTGGGACTAGGTGAAGTGGTAGGAATGGTAGAGATGAGCGAAATAGTGGGTCTTTGAGAGACCGTATTTTGATTAGCTATCATGCATCGGTTTGATGTGGATGGTGTGTTTGAAAGATGTGATGTACCCCCTTGGTTGGATGAATTGATTTGGATGGGGTGATTTATGTTATGGAAAGGTGGAAGTTTAGGTAAAGGGGAGATCCCTAAACCAAAATATGGTGTTGACATGGTGGGAGGTGTGAATGGTTTGAAGGGTGGAAAATTTTCTTGTGCAAATGAAGAGACAAATCGTTAAGGTCTCTCTATTTCGGATGAGCTTGCTTGTACCAAAGGTCTAGACACTTGCGTGTCAAGGGAAAATGATGAGGTGGTATGGTAAGGAATCTCAAATGTATCAATAAATCCAAGTGGGTTGTAAAGTGGATTTTGATGTGTTTTGAAGAGGGTATCATCCTCGTTGATAGTAGGTTCTATGGCAGTAATGGAAGTGCTCGATTATGGAAGGGTGTTTTGGTCATTTGGTATAAGAAGCGCATCCTCAATAGTGTTGAAAATTGATGGATTTATTTTAGTCATTGCATGAAGAAACTTTTGTAGTTTTGGTTGTTTGAGCATCTCAAGAACTTCTTCCTCACTTAGTTCTGTTGGTGTGATGTCTTCCACCAAGACCTCTTTTTGTGGATCGTGTGTAGTGATAGTGAGGTCTGGAAGTGGTGTGTTTTGGATTTCTGGAATGTTTTGGCTTAGATCACTTGTGGTTGATGTTTCTTGATTTAACTCCATGTTCCTCTTGTGTTGTGATCTTGTTTGAACCATAAAAGAGCAAACTAGGATGTGTAAAAGATCAAAGATGTGAAGATGAAAGGTGTATGATATATGGATGAGAATGGATGTTTTGAATTTGTATTGAAAATCTGATGTGATGCTAGGTACTTTGGGTTTGCTTTGATTGATGTTTGTTTGATGTTTAGACTTTGAATTCTATCTTTTGAATGTTGATGTTTGAGCAAGAGATATCCCCAAGATGTTTGGATGATGATCTAAAAAAGATAACTAATGCTCATAAAGGATAATTTGATTTAGGAGTGAGAATAGGATGTGTCTACTCACAAGCTAACCAAAAGATAATCCAAATTAGTGATGGGAGAAGGATGCATCTATCCACCATTAATTTGAACAAAGTGATAATTCAACTAAGCGTGTGCAAAAGGATTCATTCACACACACTTGAGTTGAACAAGTTTGATGTTGATGTTTGAAGAATTCAAAGTCTCATGTTTGAAAAGTTTTGATGTCTACCAAAGGAGCCTAGCATAGTTGTGTCAAGATTTTCTCAAAATGTTGGTGAGATGTTTATGGTTGTTGATGTTTTTGATGGATGAATGTTTGTTTTGATCTTAGAATGACCCTAGTTTAGACTTTTGTTTAACAAGACCAAGGTATTGAAGAACATGTTATGCCCTAAGCAAGGTATCCAATCCCTTGAAACAATCTTGGATTTTGTGTGTAGTAAAATGAATATAAAGTGGGGTTGTCTCTTGAAGCATGTCTATAGAAATTAGCCAACAACTTTTCTCTAAAATCATATAACCTTTTGAGTCTTTGTTGATGTTGTTTTGGGCTAAGTTTCCTTTTCTTGGGTTTTTGTATCTTGACCTTGCGAGAAATCATTGAAAAGACATGTGTGGGGCTCAATTGCTTATCTTTTCTTTTAATGACTTCTTTTTACCAAATACACTTTCTTGATTATGTTTCAAACTAAAGATGTCCTATGTCAAAATTCCTTTTCTTCCCACAAAGTGTTGTGTGGGAGTTCCAAGAAATTGAGGCAAAGGGATTTCCTAGGTTAACCCTAGTTAGAGCAAATGACGATATAAATTCAAGTGCTAAGAAACCTCTAAGGACATAATCCCAAGGGCAAGCAACAACACTTAAATTTGTCAAAAAGGTATTTGCTCTATCAAAAGGGGTTTGAAATTTGCATGATCATGTTTAAGTGTTTGTTTTCCAATGTTTACGAACAAGCATATGCTTTTGTAACCCAAAAGCATGTACAATCCTATGGATGTGATAGATAATGTTTGTTGAGTCCGCACTTGGACAAGTCTAGCTACGCCTACTTTTAGCATATGGTTAGATGCTTGACCCCACTGGTTCCCCTCCCGGACACTCACTTATATGGGGCAGCCAAGCACCAACACCCATGAAACTCCCATGGCGTGCTTTCCATCTCTACTAAAAGCCATAAAATTGTGGGGCGGCTTTAGAACAACCGTTCTTGCACCAGCAAATAGATAGGATTTTGGCCTTTTTCTAAACAAGGGTTTTAATAAAGACTTTCCATTTGTAGGAGTTGACCCAACATGGAAAGAGTCCCCTTTCTGATCCATCTTGTCATAGTCAACTGCGTGATATTGGCGTTTCTTCCAATATCCACATTTATATCCCGGCTAGAAATACTCTTGGCTTTAGAGTGTTACCGGTTGAGTCGTTCCCTTGGGTGAGTACTTTTTCCCCAAGGAAGGCCCTCTAGGATAAACAAAAGCGAATGAAGAAAAATGTTCGTAACTCGATCAATCCTTGTAGGCAACAAGGAGAGAGAATATACACAACAAAGCCCCCACTCACACTTGCACAATAGTTTGTTCAATTTTAAGCCCAAATCAAAGTGTGGAGGTGATTGCTTTATCTCAACCCAAAGTCATGGAAAAGACCTTTTGATTCTCAAGATCGCTATAAAGCACGAGAGAAGCGCATACATCCTTTTCCAATGGCTTTAGTCTAAGTAAGCCTTCACAAACAAATAAAGCTACACTTGTTCTTTTTAAACCCTCAAAGCAATGTGTGAGTTCATTTTAGAGCACCCAATCACAAGTGAAAAGACATTTGTTCAATTGTTTAATCCATAAAAGAAATCTAGTAAGTTGTTGATCCTAAGGTTTTTTTTAATCCTTTTGCAAGAAATAAACAAAAAGAATCCTTTTTAAACCCAAATGAAAGCTAATGTCCAAAAGAAAGAAAAGGATGACAAATTCTTGAAGAAGTGTTAAACAAACACTTAAGTGTTAAAAAACACTTTGATTAGACAAAATATCATCCCCATGCTCCTCTTTCTTTTGATTTCAATTTCCAACCTACAAAAGTGATCAAAATGTTAGATGAGATAAAAAAATAAATAAAAGGATATAGGGGTTGGAAGAATAATTAACCAAAACACCCTAAAATTTAGCCAAGTTATCATGTGTTTTTACTTTAAATGAAAATTTGAAAATTTTAACTAATTTATAGTTAAGAAACACCTATACCATTGGATAAATTACAAAATTTTACCCTATTTAAAAAAAAAAGCATAAAAAAGACCTTCGTATGACCAAGATATGGTCATTTTAAAACTGACTCACGGGCGCTAAAACAATGATCATGGGCGCTAAAAGAATGATCATGGGCGCTAAAAGAATGATCAAGGGCACTAAAAGAATGATCAAAAGTGCTATAACAGTGATCACGGGTGGTAAAATAGGGATTTATGAATAGAACTGTAAAAAATAGCAAAAATTAAAAAAAAACGTGTTAGAATTTGTCGATCAGCCCTCCTTCTAGCACCAATATGTGAACCCCTATTTGAAGTGCCTACAAAAATACAACAACAAACAATGTTAGAGAGTCATCTTGTAAGCATGAACAAGGATTCCCCATGAAATCCATTCACAAAACTAAAAATAGGAAATAAAACAAAGAAAACAATGAAGAACATAATGGAAGTATGAAATCCTAATTTAGCATGCAAACACTTGATCCCATGGGGGAGTTGGTGCAAATAAGTGTGTGGAGATTTTCCCTTTCCCAACTCCTTGAATGAAAATGTTGATTGAAGATGATTGATCCACTTGATAAGTCCCTCAATGAGCTCCAAAATCTGCAATAAACTAGTTAAGAAGATGGATGGAATTTGAGAGATATTTGTGCATAATAACTTTGCATAATTGTGGATGATAAAATGCATGGTGAAGCATTCTATTTATAGAATGTTGAAATAGAAACAAAGCCAAAATAGAGCAATGTGGGATAAATATTTGGCCAATGGAAAAATGCCACTTGTCCAAATGTGATTGGGTGAGGAATGTGCAAGTTTTGACAAATGTGCCAATAAATGCATTTTTTGAATTTGAATTTTGAGAAAAGACATGTAAGAGGGGGAAAGAAAATGAGTTAAATTCCAAGTGGGAGACATGTAAGAAGAATTAAATGCCTTGTTGGAAGGACTTGTAAGAGAGAGTAAATGACATGTTGGAAGGACATGTCATTGAAATGTTGAATTTGAAATAGAAGAATATTCCTCCAAAAGATGCTTTGTTGAGGGAAAATGAAGATTTAATAAATTAATAAATTGATTTATTTGTGCAAGTGGGAAAAGCCAGAGGATTTTGAAGATTAGATTAGATTTAATCAAGATTTGATCAATTTAATGGAGATTAAGAAGTTTGACTTATTTTGACTTAGATTTTTGGATTAATTTAAATCAAACAAGAGAGGAAATTATTTAATGAGTTTAATTAAATAAATATGTTTTGATTATTTAATTAAAGAGATTGAAGTAAGATTAAATTAAATAAGATTTTAATTTATTCAATTTAATAGATAGACTTTAGAGATTTAATTAATTAAATAAAATTAATTATTTAATTAAAACAGATGGAGAATGATTTAAGAGACTTAATTAAACACATGATTTGTTTAATTAAGAGAAGAAAACAAATGAATTTAATCAAATAAAGATATTCAATTAAATGGTTAGGTCGGAGAATGATTTAGGATGAAATGATGTTGGTAGTCAAACTTAGATGCGCAATGTCAACTTGTACATTTTACGTGTCTACACTAAGAAAAATGAACTTTCATATGTGTTGAAGACTCACAATCCCAAAATGAAGATCATTGGTTCAAAATCTGAAAATGTGTGTTCAAATTAAATCATTCTTTGGTCACAAAGGTCTATAGGAAGCATTTGCATGTTTTTCAATACCTAGGTCTAGGAAAACAAAGTGTCTTTTTAGATTCATCTTAGGATCAAAAGTAAATCAAAATCCTTTCATCCATCCTTCAAAACATCAAAACAAACATCACCTCACCATCACCTTTTGGAAAATATTGAAATCATCCCTTAAATGCTAGGCTTTTTTGGCAAAATCAAACATTATCAAATCTTGAGATTTAAATCCTTGAAAATATTATCAAAATCAACTTTGGCTAGGTATGTGTAGATGCATCCTTTTGCATATGCTTAGTCAAAGTCATCAAAATCATCTTTTTTAGCTTGGTATACGTAGATGCATCCTTCTTCGTATGCTTAGCTAAATTATCACCTTTTTTGAATAGGTGTGGGTAGATGCATCCTTCTCCCTACACATATTCAAATCATCATCCCTTGAACAAAAATATCCCTTAGATAATCATCCAACATCTTAGGGTCTTTTTGTTCAAAATCAAAACAATCAAAACCATTCAAGATCAAGGAAAAAATCAAAAGAAAAAATCAAAATCCGAAACATATCTAAAAGTCTGAAAAGCCTAGCATCTCTCATCAAGATTAATCCCAAAAGACCATAACATCCACATCATCCATCCCTTGCATCATCATCATATCATATCTTGATGCTTAAGATATCCAAATTTTTTTTCCACTTTGACATAAAATAAGGATCAATCCAAAGAACCAAGAGATTCATCTCCCATATTTTTGAAAACTGATCCTTGTTTTATGGTTCAAACCAGATCTCAATACAAGAAGAGTATGGAAGCCACCAAAGAAACACCTGCTTCAAGTGATCTTAGCCAAAAAAATGTTGAGATAAATCTCGCTGAGTCAAGCAATCCATTGACCATCTCATCATCCTAAAATCCGTAAGAGGAAAACCAAGGAGAAGATCTTACCCTCAGAATGTCTCACGAAGAAATAACTAAAATGCTCCAAAACCTAAACAACCATAGAATCATCAACATCATGATGAGGCTCAAGCCTTCATTATACATGCTTGAATTAGCAAAACAAGGGGCCAAACTACCTTCGGATTTTGGCGTGAGTACCATAGTGGAAACATCATTTCCTCCAATCTCATCCACACCCCCATCTCAAAACATCACACAAAACATCCCACGAATCATGACATCTGTTGCTCCAACCCAACCCAAGGTTAACAAGGGAAATGCATTCCTCAATGCTCTTCAAGCACACCCCCTTGTTAATAATAAAAAATTGGATGCAAACACCACCTTGGAACAAAAAATATATGAAAACCCATTACATAAGAATGTTCCTCTCACTTTCCATCATGATCCATCATCATCATTTTTTCGTGCAACACCTCAAACTCCTCTCCTCACAAACTCGCAAGAAAAGGGAGATATCTTTGGACCAGGGGGAATATTCGACACCACGACATTTTCACAACAACTAACACCCCTTACATTTCCACCTCTCCCATCATTTCCATCATCATCCACATCACTCCTTGGTTTAGGGCTTCCCCTCTACCAAGTATCAATCAAACCACTATCCCAAATATCAATCAAAGCATTATGCCAAATGCTCAAAATTTGTCGTTGATATCACAACAATAGATGAAAAACGCACAAGCAAACACAACATCATCAAACACCCCCTTAACATCACAAAGCATGGTCTCTCAAGGACCAACCACATCAACAACACCATCCATCACGCAAAACACCAATACCACCCTCACAAATACCATTCCAAATCCACCTCCACCCCCACCCCACCAACTTCCACAACATCAAGCCAATACGATGTAGCATTGAAAGCTGCTTTCCAAAGAGGATACCGACAAGTTTAGACACAAAAAGCCAAACAACTAGATTCTCAACAAGCTACTCAGGCCATGCAAGCCACCCAAATAGCACAAGCCACATTACAAGCGCAACAAGCCCAAGTGTTATTACAACAACAACAAGCCACCCAAGCTGCTCAAGCAATGCAGGCATTGCAAGCACAAAAGGCTGCTCAAGCGTAAACCCTATTACAACAACAAGCGGGATAAGCACAAGACTAAGCATAAGCAGTGTAGGCCCAGGCTCAAGCTCAAGCAAACACCCAATATCAGGCACAACAAGCCCAATATCAAGCACTACTTCTTGCACAAAGACAAGCAATGCAATTGGCAGCCCAACAACAAGCACAACAACAAGCATTGTTGGAACAACAACAAGCACAACAACAAACACAAATCTTAGTGCAACAATAGTAAGATCAACAACAAGCATTTTTCATACAAAAGCAGGTGGAAGCCTACCTCGCTAGGCATAACATATAGATACCATCAAACAACACACTGACCAACCCACCCATTCAACCCATGATTGAAACACCCCAAAACACTTTCATCCCACCCCCTGATTCACAAAATGATGTGACGACACAAATCAGGTTACTCTCACAACAAGTGCTCGACCTTCAATCGGGGTGAACAACGAAGACACCAAGCAACTTGTGTCCCTATCCATTTGATAGGAGCCTAGTAATGAAACCATTCCCTAAGGGATTTGAGATCCCTAAATTTGACAAATATTGAGGGATGGGAAACCCTGAAGATCACATTAGAGAATTTTAGGTTCATTGCATGGAGGTCGCATATGATGATACTTATCTAATGCGGCTATTTCCTAGGAGCTTGGCAGGCCATGCTATGGAATGGTTCTCTTGTCTACCTTCAGGCATTAGAACATTTCAAGAAATTATGGATGCATTCATTAAGAACTATGCATGCAACATCGTAATGGATGTTAGTCTAGAATAAATTTTAGGTCTGAAACAAGGAAAGGGTGAATCTTTCACTTCATTCCTTTAATGATGGTGATCTAAGGCCAATCGGAGCACACAGACCATGCCAGAAGAACAAAAAGTTTGCACCATCATAGCCAACCTTGAATGCCACTTGGAATTTCATCTCAAGGTTCAAGGCATCACCACATATGATCAGTTAATGCCCAAGGCATTTAGCATCGAAAGAGACCTTGTGACTCAACTCGCAGAATCAACATCATACCATGAACATAAAAACAACCGCCCACCATCCAATTACAATGATAAACCTCACATGTGTGCAAGGAACAAAAATTTTACTAATGATGGTGTTGTTGATGCCAAGGTGGTCATTAGTGCCCCACGCCAACATACACCCCCACCACAAATCCAAAACCAAAACACTCATCACACAACACACCAACCCAACAACAATCCAACCATCAATAATCTCAATGACCAAAGGGGACCACCCTAATGCAAAAGTTATCCCAAAAAAAAATACACCACTTTGGGGGAACCACTTGAGGACGTAATGAAAAAGTTGATCGACAAAAAACTCATCAAGCCTCCTACATTTGAGAATTACCAAGAACCAGATGTCAAACCTCCTTGGTATAATGAGAATCAACTTTGCGAATTCCATAAAATCAAAGGCCACACCACAAACAGTTGCATGAGACTCAAAAAAATCATCCAAGATCTCATCGATAAGAAAATCATAAACATAGAACAACCTATGGGAAATGAAGATCTTAAGATATATATGAATCCAATGCCGAATCATGGCAACAAAGGGAATAAAAATGATAAAGGGAAGGGAAATGTAAATCATGTGTATGAAATAGTCATTGCCTCCCTAAATGAAGACTGCATGGTCATCACCATCAAGGGCGCCCATGCCGAAGATTGTTGAGTCACCACAAGAGGTGGAAAAGTCACCATCGCAAGATCATCCCAATCAAATAGAGTCCCTTCATCTAGATCTGTTCCGCATGGCTACAATATTGTAGATCAACTTAAGAGAACGCCAATGCAAATCTCCATCATGGAGTTGCTAAAAATCTCATCTTCCCATAGGAAAATCCTTGAAGAAGCATTGGCCTCATCCACCGTTCCCGCAGATCTTGATGTAGAGCAATTCCAAGCTATGGTCAGAAATATCATTACGCCTAATCTTCTCACATTCTCTGACCAAGATTTTCCCACTCAACCATCTCACAACCGTGCACTTCACTTGGAAGCCATTGTACACAAGATAAAAATTAAAAGGGTCTTGGTGGATGGATGTACAGGCTTGAACATATGTTCTCTCAGTCTCATCAAGCAATTGAAAATATTAGAGGATTCCATAGTCAAAGGAAAAGGTATCACCATAAGGGCATATGACGATCAAGAAAGAGTGTCTCAGGGCACAATCAAACTCCCTATTCAAGTAGGGCCTACCATCATGGAAACCACTTGTCAGGTCTTGGACCTTGACTTGCCATATAATATCCTCTTAGGATGACCATGGATCCATGCGAAGAAAGCGGTAGCATCAACTTTCCACCAATGTGTGAAATTTACACATAACAAACAAGAAGTTACCATCCATGGAGATCCCGAACCTTTCTCATATTGCAAAAATCTTGAAGCAAAGTATTATAAAATCCCCCAAGTGCCAAAAAATGATGAGGGCCCATCCACACCATACATTGACCTCGCCACCCTTGCGTCCACTTCTGCGATAGAGACACCTGCCACTCCCACCATTCCCACCATTTTTGACATCAAGCTTATCATCTAGGATGATGGTTATGGAAGCTACAAGCTCCCTAACAATGATTTTGTGATAGGAGAGTTACCACAATCTCCTAGATCATGTGGACGTCTACAAGAAAACCAAGCTTCCACATCGCAAACCTCTCCTAAAGACTATCCTGAATTCACAAGATGGGGAGGCCTTGGCTAGGAGATTATTGAAGTAGTTCCATCTCACATGTTATATCAAGATGAAAGAATGACACCTGAATTACCAATGGATGAGACAAGCAAGGGCCTCCAAATGATGCTAGCAATGGGCTACAAAAGAAATCAAAGACTAGGACAAAATGATAATGTGATCATAATACCTATCATGCCAGAGACACAACCCATAACAAATCTTGGCCTTGGATGTACACAACTTTATAACTGAGATCTATAATAGTAGCGATGATGAGGATACCATGATCAATCTACCTAGGTTATTTGAGGATACCAACCTATGCATGATTAGTACCCTATCCTTCAAACCAGACCAACAAAATCATGAGATCCGCTTAGTATATCCCGAACTCATTGACTACGACCAATGAGGACCACCAGTTCTTGATACGTTCAAAAATGATGAGGCACTCTCAGAATTCATGGGATTGAGGGATAACATTCCAGATGGAGATCATAAAGTAGGGTTTATAATGGAGTTGGACACACATGCCTACTATGGGGAAACGATTGAATCCTTCAGTCGCAAAAGTGAGAAACTAAGAATTATATCAAAGTCCTTGAGTGAAAACCACACTGTGGCACTCTCTGACAAGAAAAAAGTAAAAATAAAGGACGTATCCAATGGTGAAAACCTCTTTGAGGCACTCGAGGATGAAGGATTCAATCTCCCTTTAAGAGCTATTCATTAGGAAAAGCCAGCAGTCTTGGCCAAAAAATGCAATCCTGTCAACCTAGGAACAGAGGAGACCCCACATATCACATTCTACGTGGAATCACTATTATCAAAAGAGCAAGAACTCCTAGTAGCATTCCTAAGGGAAAGGCAAATAAACTTCACATGGAGTTATGCTGACATGCTAGGACTTGATCCAGAGACTGTGGTTCATCACTTAGCAGTGTATCCAAAAGCAAATCCGGTCAAACAAAAGCTTCAAAAATGCACCCTCAGATCGCTCTATTAGTCAAAATGGAGCTAAAAAAGCTACTAGATGTAGGATTCATACAACCAATAGATTATCTAGAATGGGTGTCAAATTTGGTACCTATTTCAAAACTTGATGGAGCCATTATAATCTACACAAACTTCAGAGATTTAAACAAAGCATGTCTAAAAGATGATTTCCCACTTCCCAACATTGACATGATAGTAGACATGACAACAGGACATGAGATGCTATCACTAATGGACGGATCTTCAGGATACAATCAAATCATGATAGCAAAAGAAGATCAACATAAGACAAATTTTACTTGTCCATGGGGGACCTATTGTTGGAACATGATGCCATTTGGCCTAAAGAATGCAGGAGCAACATATCAAAGGGCCTTGAAATTGATATTCCATGACATGATCCATAAAACAGTTGAAGACTATGTTGATGATATCCTAGCTAAATCCAGAAAGAGAAAAGATCACATAGCAACCCTAGGTGCCATCTTTGACAGACTGGAGGAGTACAAAGTTAGACTAAATCCCAAGAAGTGCATCTTCAGCGTACAATCCGGTAAATTGCTAAGATATATAGTGTCCATGAGGGGCATTGAGGTGGATCCAACAAAGGTGAAAGTAATCCTCGAAATGGAAGCATTGAAAAAATTAAAACAATTGAGAGGTCTCCAAGGCAGACTCCAATCCATCTAATGATTCATAGCACAACTGGCAGACAAGAAAAACCCATACTCTCACCCACTTCACAAGGGAGTAGTGTACAAATGGGACACCAAGTGCGAAGAGGCATTTAACAAAATCAAGGAATACCTATTGACACCAACAGTCTTAATACCACCCATCCCAAAGAAACCATTGATCTTATATGTATCAACAACAATAGTAGCCCTTGGAGCTCTCCTAGCTCAACATGACGAAAACAAAACGGAAAGTGCTATCTACTACATTAGCAGGACAATGGTTGGGCATGAGTTTTGCTTCATTGTTCATCAGAAAGCATGCCTGTGGTAGTGTTTGTCCACCAAAATTCGGACATTACATGTTGGCACATAGATGAAGCTCATGCATACAAATGGGGCCCCTCAGAGTATCTGCTATCCGAGGCAGTAGCATAGGAAGAGATGAATCTCCTATCAAATCTCAATGCTTATCAGTCATCAGATAATCCTTGCAGTCAGTGTGTCCATCGAAATCAGATCTCAAGAAATTAGTGGAGACTTTCAAAGAATCTTTTATAGAAATAACATTTGAGCAGATTCCAAGAACAAACAATAGAGTAGCAGACACCATGGCAACAATCAGGTCCCTATTAGACATCCCTCACAACGTTCCAAAATATGTATTCCTGATCAAGCAGCTTCTCATTCCTGCATTCAAGGTACTAGAATTAGAATATGTGTGTGAAATCATTGGTCCTAGCGATCCTTGGTATCATGACATTTACACATATCTTTGAATAGGAGTCATACCCATTGACCTACCATCAAACCTAAAATGAAATTTTGTGTTAAAAAGGCATCCAGATTTGTCATCCTAGGTGATATCCTATAGCGTATAAGCATAGAAGGTACCTTACTACATTGTTTAAATGCTGAGGAGGCATTAAGTGCTCTAACCGAAGTTCACAATGGTATCTATGGTTCACACTTGAGTGGAATGACCATCACTAAGAAACTACTGAGGATGGGGTATTATTGGCCCATAATGGAATGAGAAGCACATGATCATGCCAAAAAGTGTCTACAATGTTAGCATCATGGGGACCTCATCCATACTCTAGCTCAAGAGCTTCATCCTATCATCACACCATGGCCCTTTTCGCAGTGGGGACTCAATCTCATTGGGAAAATCACTCCGACCTCATCTAACGGCCACAAATTCATCATAATCACAACCGAGTACTTTACTAAGTGGGTAGAAGCCATACCCATGATGTACATAACTAGAAAGAAGATTTCAAAGTTCATTCTGAACTATCTCATATGCCACTATGGTGTTCCACAAGCCATTATCTCAGATAATGAGAAACCATTCAAGAATCAGGATGTCCATGACTTATGCGAAAAATTCAAAATCCAACATCTCTTCTCCACCCCGTACTATCCCCAAGGCAATGGTCAAGCATAAGCTACAAACAAAACCATTTTGAAAATCCTCAAGAAAAAAGTCAATGATGTAGGTCATGATTGGCATTTGCAGCTTAATCCTGCCCTCTGGGCCTATCGAACTAGCATCCGCACACCCATCGGTGCCACCCCCTTCTCCTTGGTCTACGAATTAGAAGTGGTACTCCCCATTGAGCTTGAGCTCCTGTCCCTCAGGATATCACCGCAAAACCTCATCACAGATGAAGAGTACCAGGTATCAAGAATAAATGAGCTGGATATACTGGATGAGAGACGTATTGATGATTTGAATCATTTGCAAGTCTATCAGAATAGACTCAAACAAAGCTACAATAAGAAAATCAGAAGCAAGACGTTCAAAGTTGGAGAACTGTTCTTAAAAGAAAATTAGAAGAATGTCCCAAACCCAAGCAACAAAGACAAGTTTGAACCCAATTGGTTGGGACCGTTTGTCATCACAACAAGTTACAAATCAGGGGCATATCAGTTATCAACACCCAAAGGGGAACCTTCGTAGGAGCCCATAAATAGCTCCCACCTCAAAAAGTTTTATGCCTAAATATTTCAAGGTATAGAACCAAAAAAATTAGAAAAAGGATTGAAAATAGTAAAGAAAAAAATTATCCTCTAGTGAAAACTACTTCGGTGGCACTTTGGGCAAGTACCTTGGTGAAACCCTAGCAAGCAGGCACCTTGCATAAATAAGCACTTTCTATCCACCAAGATCTATACAGCTTGTTCTGCATCATCCATCATTACTCTTCCATCATCCATTGCATTCAGGTCTCCATCCATCACTCATCCACTTGCATTGGCACCATAGCTTGGTCTTGTTTTTGGATCATGATCCCTCCTAGTACTACTAGGCTCATCCTCAACGTTAGTTTGTCCTGCCTTTATTGAAGTAGTCTATTGCATCACGCTGGGGGCATGTTCTCATTGGATCAGATTCGTGTATGATCTTAAAGTCCTCAAATCAGAAAATCCAAAAACATAAAGAAATTAGAAAATCCAAAAACATCAAAACATCAGAAAATCCAAAAACATCAAAACATATCAAAATCCAAAAACAGGTCAAAAGTCAGTCAAAAAGTTAAAAAATAGAGTCGTCAGTCGAACTACATGGTCTCTGCGTGTATAACGTAGGAAAGGCTAATCTGTTGATCAGCCCCCAAGGCCCCTAGGATAGGTCCTTAGGTTAGTCTCTTTGTCAAAATCTCAAAAAATCCAAAAACATCAGAAAATCAAAAAATCTAAAAACATTTGTAAAATCTTGAAAAATACCAAAAACAACCTCAAAACATTGCAAAACTCCAAAAACGTCCAAATATTTGAAAAAATCTATCCACCTCATCTCGCTTGCACCCACAATAACACCATCCATAATAAAATGATCGTCATTCTCAACCTTTGGTGAAACAGTTAGAAACAAGTCTAACAGGTTAAAAGTGAAAACTCAAAAATGTCAAGTCTCAGGTCTAAGTTAGTACATAAGTAAGTTGGTCAATTCTTTATGTCAATAGTCCATCATCCAAATAGTCCCATATCAATCATCTAATAACATCATGTCCTAGGATGAATCTTTCATACAAGGGGCATTATTTATCAAGAGGAACACTTTGGAGAAGCAAAATGATGTGCCGCCATCCACTAACATGTCCTAGGATGTATCCTTCCTACAATGGGAATTATCTTTTGGCAATAAGTTTTGGTTCTTATCCTTAAAAAAACATTCCCATTTGGTTAGCGGTATTGAAGAACATCAACTTGTTTGTGTACTTTATCTTTGTATTTTGACTTATCTTATTGCACTCAGTCCAAGGACCTCTCGATGATATCCAAACTAAGGATTTAGAGAGATAGGAATGAGGCAAAAATCTTTATCTTTTGTCTGCTATGCTTGTTGGATGTTCTTGTAATATAACCTCAGCAAATGCTTGCTTTGTTAGGTATGTATGGAAGAGGTCTAGGGCAACTTGTTGACTATTGCATTGATAGGTTTACCTTTTTGTGTTTTGGTTCGAGGTACCTAAAACTTCTGAAGTGCATCTTGGCAAGGTTTCCATATGTCAGGTGTGAACAAGAATACTCCTATCTACTTGTCAAGACAAAGTCCATCACACTATGTACCACGCCATCCTAGTTTCCTATACCTTGATGCATCATACCACGTGTGTTATCAAACATAAGAAAATTTTGCCCTTTGAAAATCCCAATTCCTTGATAAGTAATCATCATCATCATCATTTTCATTTTGCATCATCTTGTGTCTTGTTGAAATGAATTCTTCTTTTCTTACTAACTGCACTAACAAGGTGCTATGACAGTTCATCATCATCATCATCATCATCGTCATTGATCCTGCATCCACAAATCATTAGCATATCATATATGCATTGCATTTCTATCATCATATAAACATATCATCATAAGCATTTTTCAAAAATAGATGCATTCATTTCATAGCATTTCATCCATCACATCTATCACATAAAGCATCATATAAACATTTATACAAGCATTTCATAATCTTTTTTGCATAATCATACAAAATAGGCATAGAAAAATTTAATTGATTTGCATACTTGCATAACATCATGCCATCATCTCATCACATTACATTCATTACACATCCTCATATCACTTTGCATCGCATACATTACATCATCATTTATTACATTTAGGATAATAACATTTGTTATTCTAAGCATCTCATAGAACCATCTCATTTGCATCATATCACAACCATTACATCATCCATATCATCTCATAAATAGCATCATAAATCATTCCACATATGCATAAATGTGCAAAATTCATTATAAGCAAATCATATATGCATCAATAAACAAATATAGGTCACATATCATTTCACATGAACATCATAGATCATATCATTTCACATATCAGACCATTGCATCTGCATTATCATAAATAGATCATCACATTTGCATATCATAGGTTAACATAATATAGATCTGTTAGTCCTAATCATAATGCATACATCATTAGAAATAAATGCATCCATAACATATAGAAGTAAAATCATCCATGCAAAAAATAGAAACATGGTACATCGCATCAAAATCAACTCATATATATATCATCACATAACTGTCATAGTACAAAGAATAAATCGGATCACTGTACATATGTCAATAAGTACAAAACACCCATGAAGCTATCAAAAACAAGCCCATAAGGCACACAAAAGTATCTTAACACCTCGATCAGGCTCGGTATCTGTGAATGCTACCATCGCCTTTGTCACCATGACCCTCTGCTGGTCTATGGCTGGCCCGCTCTGAGTACTCTAGGACCCACTCTGCTCTAGGTACAGTCTCATGATAAGCCCATCGGTAATACTCTACCTCTCGGATGGTGTCCTTATAGAACCAAACTGATACTGTACCCTGGGAGGGGGAGGCTATCATACTCTCTATCCGCTACCTCCGACCTAGCTCAATGGCTACCTATAGCTCTGTAGCCTGTCTTTGTTGCATGACCTGATCCCTCTTGTCCCTAAGCTGTTCTCTCTCAGCCCTTGCTTGATCTCTCTTAGTGGTCATGGCCTAGATTTGAGCCTATAACTGCATAATCAGCGCATCTCGAGTGTCTTCCTATCCCTGTGGCTACACTTGAGGCTGATCCTTGTCTCGTGGTGGCTCCTGCTATTGGTCCTGCATGTGTACATCTCTGTGACTTGGCGGGACTGGGGGCACAACTAGTGGATCTTATTGAATCTCAGCCCTCTGTCCTCACCCTCATCCTCTCCCTTTGCCTCGAACTCTGCGCAGATCTGGGTCAACACCTGGAATATTCAACCAAAGTGGAGGTTAGAACTAGTCCTTGTTTGTCTGAGTGGTGCCTGGATCTGCTAAACCCTGATCATAAGCCCATGGTCAGGCTACCAACTATCAAAAACTGTCAATGACCTCTAAGGCAAGAATGTACTGTCCCCATGACACCTATGTCATGCTACAAGCAAAGACGACTACATAGCCGTCATTAGGCCGATCCTGCAGCTCTCTGAATTGACGCTACACATGCCTGGGCAGGTACCTCTCAATCATAGTATGCTCTCGCCCCTACATATACCTTTCCTGGCGGCAATAGAATAGCTGATCGACATCGTCGACCCCTCCAGGTTGACCAAGGTATGGTCACCAAGTGAAAACTAGCATCTCATCTAAGACCCGCCTCTAGTAGGGGATCTCGTGCTCACCGTTGTGTGTAAAGGACACACCGCCTCTGTATCATGCCACAAGGGGATTGTTTTCCCCCATCAAAACTGGAACAACACGTGGATGTAGCACATAAATGTGCTCCCATGCCCAGACATGAAGTAAAGTCACCCCAACCTCTAGCGCTCTACTGTCCATGTAGATGTACTCATGGAGGTCCTTGTAAAGTGAGGCTAGAAGAACAAGTCTCCAGGAAAAATGAACCAGCCTATCCCAGACCATCTGCTCCCAACAATAGCCCCAGCTAGGACTGAAGTATTGCCCTCATCTATCTGGGACAAGACCTAAAAGGATGGCTGTAACCACCCAGTGGTAGGGAGGTGCTATGATCTTGTAGAGTTGTAGCTCTATCTGCCCCTCACAGAAGATGATGTCTTGTGTGGTGAGGACTCTGTAGTAGGCCTTGTGGCCCTTGTCGATATTGAAAATTGCCTGTTGGCCATGAATCGGTAATCAAAAAATACATCAAACATCCTCTAAGGTGACGGTGGCCTCGCTAGTGGGGAGATGAAACGAGGACGTCTCATTGTGCCACCTCTCGGCCAGTGCTGACAACATCCCTAGGTGAGTGCGCACGGGCATCGAGTACGTAATGTGCCACAACCCCGCACCCTGAGTCAAACCTGGTCCCTATCGCTCAAGTCTCGTAAGACGCTAGCCAAATCTCATGACCTATGCTCCCAAGAGTAGAGCTCTCTCGCCACGTCCTGCATCAAGGAAGGTCAATGTGTTAAATTTTTTGAATTTTTTAGATCGAATGCTCCAAAACTTATCCAACAGTGCAACTCATGATAGCGTTGTAATTTGATTTTAATCAAACTCTGATGTTGAACCCTAAAAAATAAAAATAGCACTGCTGTGGTGCACTTTATCATCCAGTGTCATAGTTTTTGTGAAATGGGCGATGCCACGTCGCACTTTGTCAAACCACCCTGCTAGCCCCAGGCTTAGCATCAAAATTTTTAAATTCAAAACTGCACCACTGTGACACAAAACAACACCACATGATGTAGTTTGATTGCTGAGCAGTGCTATATAGCGCTGCTATAGGTGAACCGACCCTTTAAAGTATTAAATAGGGCATTAAATGAAAAGACGAAGCTCGGGTAGGGACCACATACCGGTGCCTCGATGCCAGGTGGCTGCTGGTACATCTAAAATTGATCAGTGATGTGTAGGGGAAGTTTTCATTGCACCATATCGCTAGGGAGTCAAAGCTCAAATCTCAAAGTTGCTAGCGGAGGTGTGTGAAAATGACTTGAAAGTGACCCCTCGGGCCCTTTTTAAGCCTAAAAATTAGGGTTTTTTCACCCTGTTTGGCTATCTTGCTAGGGTTTTGGACCCTTGAACCACTTTCTGTTTGGTTGAGGCTTGTTTTTCATCGTTTTATTGTGTTTAGACACATTTTAACCTCTCGGAGCCTTTTATGACCTATCGGGTACTTTGTCCTCTTTTTTTCGTGAGATCACCCAAAAATTGGAATTTTCGTCCAATCCCTCGAAGGGGCATTATATTGGTATATTCTCTCTCACCAGGCAGTAGTGGGGAAAGTTTTTAATAATGATTTTTTTTGGCTTTGATCGAGATTGGTTATTCTTTGAACCAACGCAACAAGTGCATTGCTTCAAAGAGGGGAAAAATGTAGACACGTAAAATATACTGATTGACATTGTGCATCTGATCCTGACTTACTAACATCGTTTCTTCCTGAATCATCTGTCGGTCTAGCCATTTAATCAAACCTTCTTATCTGATTAAATTCATCAATATTCCTCTCTTAATTGAATAAATCATTTTATCTAATGAAGTCAATATCTTTTGTTAATTAAATCAATCCATCTGATCTAATTATCCCTATTTAATTAAATAATCAATTTATTTGATTAAATCTCTAAAGTCTATCCATTAAATTAAATAAATTAAAACCTTATTTGATTTAATCTAACACCATCTATTTTAATTAAATAAATCATAATCTTTATTTAATTAACCTCTTATCATATTCCTCTCTTATTTGATCTAAATAAATCCATAAATTTGAGTCAAATAAGTCACATCACCTAACCTTTCTCATTAAATTAATTAACCCTTGATTAATTTAATCTCATCTTATGTCCCATCCTCTAGATAATGCAAGTTGCACATGAAAATAGATTTAACTCATTTATTAAATCCTATTTTCCTCACAAGGCATCTTTTGGAATATTCTCTCAATATGAATTCAAAAATTTCAAGTCAACATGTACATCCAACAAGGCAATAAATTCATCTTACATGTCCTTTTCCTTGATCCAAGTGGCATTTATTGCATTTTCCCTTCCCTCTTACATGTCATTTCAACAAATTTGAAATTCAAAATTATGCATTTATTGGCACAAACCCCAAATCTTGCACATCCTTCATCCATTCATAGATTGACAAGTGGCATCATGCCATTGGATGAATGTTAGTCCCACATTGCTCAAATTTGGACATTCATCCATCTTGGAATTCTATAAATAAAATGCTCATATCCTCGTTTGATCATCCACAATTTATGTAAAGTTACCATGCCCAAATATCCATCAAATTTCATCAATCACTCTTGAGTTCTTAGCTAGGTTTTTGCAGATTTTGGCTTGGAGCTCTCATCTTCCACCATCAAAGTGGATCAATCATCTTCAACATATCAAGCTTGCATCTTAGGAATTGGGAAAGGGCCAATTTTCACATCAAATTGGCACCAATTCCCCCATGGGAACATGAGTTTGCACATCTAATTAGGATTCAATCTTTGTTTTATCTTTTCCATTGTGATTCTTTAATATTTTAATCCTAGTTTTAATGTTGTAAATGGATTTCATGGGGAATCCTTTTTTTGGCTTGCAATCCCTTGTCTAACTCGTTTATTCTTATTGTTTTGCAGGTACCAAGGTTAGGGTTCAAACAATACCATCTACATCCAATGATTCATTTCAATCTCTTAGTCCAAAGCATGCTAGCATAGACTCCCCTACACATCAAGATCAAAATATTCTTTCCACTCCATCCAATGATACCAAAATTCTACAACTCCTCCCAATCTTTGACCAAGATCCCATCTCTCAACAACCTCATAATGATCCCCTTATCTCTTTTTGCTTCATCCAAGATGATCCCCTTCCATCTTAGGAGAAAAGTATCCTTCCAAGTCCTCCTTCCACCTCATCTAATGAATCCATACCATTTCATGATTCCATTGCATCCCAAGAGCATGATAGTTCTTCCATCATATCCAATGATGTCCTACCATATTTTGATCAAGATATTCTTTCCACAAATCTCAGGATTCCCTTCCTCATCAAGATCAAGATATACCTCCATTCAAGGATACCCTTTCATTCCATGATGATGTTCATCCTTCACATGATCAAGATATTCCTTTCATACCACTTCATGATGGTTCCATACCTAATAAAGATCAAGCTACTCCATCTCCTATACCTCGTGATTATTTTCCTTGTCAAGATTGAAGTAATCTATCATCCCCATGTCAAGAGCCTATCATGCCTATTCAAGCTATCCATGAACCCCACACCTATAAAATGGAATCCTACACCTTTATCCACTCTGGTTTACTTCCAACACCTATCCTTTCATCCATATCATATCCCCCCCAAAATGGACTTGCATCTTGTTTCATAAATAATACATATTCTATTGGAAAATGAATGTGTCAAAGTATGAACTACAAAGGCAAAGGATTAGGCCTTCATGAACAAGGTATCCTAGAACCCCTTTATACCCAAGAAAATCCATATTATCATGGCCTTGGTTATACACCTCACGCTCAAGACATTCGTACCCATCATAAGTCCAGATTCCATCAAAATAAACCCAAGTATCCTAGTCCATCAAACCTTCCATCTATTCTTGGTCCTTATCATCAAAATCCTAGTTCATCAACCCTTTCATCCATATTGGGTCCCTACATCCCTCCATCTCCTATTCATCAAGAACAACAAAGGCACACATCCTTGATGCCCTCTCAAAATTCTACCTACATTAACCCATCCATAATACCTCCATATCATTCATCTCCATCCACCCATCCCATTGCTCTTGGAAGCAATTTGGGTGTCAAATGTCAAAATATTCCATATCAAAATCCATATATATCAAAGGATCAACATGTCTCCTTGAAGAGACATGCAAAAATAAAAGAAAATATGATCCCAAGTCAAAAGAAAAAAATTCAAAGGCCACAAATTCCCACAAATCAAAAAGAAAAATTTCAAAGGTCGCAAAGGCCCATACACAAGCAAAAATAAAATTCTCAAAGGCCAGAAAGGCCCACAAAGCAAAAATCAAAGTCAAAATCTATGTGGATTCCTAAAAGTCTCATAGAAGCAATAAAATTTAAATTAGCATCCAAATGTGCTAATCCAAAATCTTCATCCAATCGTCCATCTAAAAACCTGTCACCTTCAAACTCTATTTTTCCTCCATCACTCCACCACCTTTCAAGGTGTGTAGTGATGTTGATCTTGCCATCCTTTCTGTATAACCATCAACAAACATTCCAAAATCCTATCAATTATCCAACATCCATCCCCCATTATCCTCCTTTAATCCAAACCTTTGCATAAGTGCTTAGCTTCTTCCATCATACCATTAATCTACTAATGTTTATGAGCCTAATCCTCATTTCCATGGTTTATTAGAGCACATATTCGAGGGATATTAGCCATGAAACTTGATATTTGATTCCTTCCTCCATCTTCCTATTATGCATATACTATCTTCCATATACATTTATCCCTATCCCTATCCTATCTTCCATATTTCTCTTGCACTCTACACTTGGGGGCAAATTTTATCCATCATGTCATTCATATCCATTATCCTCTTTACGTTCATCATTTAACTTTCCACCTTTGATCTTGAAGAGGTTAAGGATCTTCTTGAACATCATACATCTTATCCTATACACTTTATCCATATCATTTGTACCATATCCTTCACCTTATCCATATTCCACCATTATATCCAAATAAATCCTTTCTTCCCTTCCTTGGTCTTGATAAGGAATAGGGGCAAAGTATTTAGGAATTTGTGTTCATATCTTATCTAGTTGATCTTGATCATTCTATTCATTATCCTCATCCTTGCATTCTTCCATTTTGTATCTCCCAACTTATCCAAATCCATGTTTCATTTCCTTCCTTTGTTCTTGATGAGATTAGAGGAAAAATTACAAATGCATGCTTTTGATTTCCTTTCATATCCTTATGTGTTAACATTCCATCATAGTTCACATCCTTATCATTCATCTATGATTACACCACCTTAGTGTGGGTCATCATGTCCCTATGCAACCTTGAATCTTATCATGCAAATCATATTTGAGCCTAGTTGCAAAACATTATCCAATCCTCATATCTTTTATCAATCAATCATCATCAATCATTAATCATCAATCCTAGTGTACTTAGAGGTATTAGTGATCCTAAGTACTTATCATCATCATGCCTTATGGAATCAATCATTCCTGGTATCCAATCAACCAACCATTATCTTTTGACAAAAGATATGTTTCTTGTGTGACATGTTTTCAGTGAATCTTTCATTTTGATCTATCATTTATCCATGGTTGCATTGCCTCTACTGTGGAAGATATTATTCCTTCAATCAGTCATCTATCACATTTCATCTCACTCCATCTTTAAAACTTCAAAAAATCCATAAAAATCATAAAATGTCTTGAAAAAATCCATAAAAATCATAAAATGTCCTAAAAAAAAGCCATAAAAATCATAAAATGTCTTAAAAAAATCCATAAAAATCATAAAATATCTTGAAAAAAAATCCATAAAAATCATAAAATGTCCTAAAAAAAATCTAAAAAAAAATCAAATATTCGAAAAATCCAAAAAAAATCAAATAACTTAAAAAAAAATCCAAAATAGTGACACTTTCAGATTGCCACACAACTTTGAACTTCAACAAAATCAAAACATGCCATGATTGACAATCAAGCAAACATAATAACATATCTATCAATCCATCTTTCAAATCCAACCAAATGCATAAACTATGACAAGAATAAGTTCTACACTAAAGCATGATGCATGTTTGTTTGTCGATATTTGATTATTTTATAATTTTTATTTTTGGTGGCATGTCTTTTAGCTTCTCGAGAATGTCTTGGACGAGAGAGGTGAGGATGGGGCATGTTCACTTGTTTTTTGTTTGTGGATTGCTTCTTATTCACATGATGACTCATCTTAAGACATGGTTATCCAAAACCATCAAGGACCTATGAGTCCACTATGGATGAGAGCATTCCTTTCCTAATATTGTCTTCCATGCAATAAGTATTCAGGTCATCTAAGGTCCTTATACCTAGATGCTTATACTTCACTGCTAAATAAAAACACAAATAGTATTTAGGTCGTCTAAACGTTCATGTTATCTAGACACTTATACTAATTTGTGACATAATAAGCTCTATGAAGATAAAGCACTTTTTAAAGCACAAGAAGCTTCATCACCCTCATTTCCTTCATATCTCTTTTTCATCTATCATTTCTTCCATCATCCATTTCCTTCATCATTTCATTTTCTTCATGCTCCTTATTTCAAAGAATGATTAATCAGTTTATCTAATTGATACCTATCTTTTAATCCAAATCAATCAATCTGCTCCATGATCACTCAATCATTATACCAATCATTATTTTGTGCTAGCATCAATCTCAAGTAGCTTAATCAATTCAATCAACTTAATCAACTTATCAACTTGGAAATACTAATCATTTACATCAATTGTTCAGTTACACCTACAACTATACATTTTCATCAAATTTGTACATCTTTGCTTAATCACTTGCATAATATCAATTATCAAACATTATCCTTGTGATCTATCAAGAGATTAATCTTATCACAATTTTTTCAATCAATCTCTCGAGGGGGCATATCATCCTTATCATCATCCTTACAAAGATATCCCTAGAGCATGTATCAGTTAATCAATCTTTTTTCTTTGAAACAACATGATAGGCTGCATTGTCTGAAAGAGGGGCAAAATGTAGATGCATAAAAATGTCCTCTTAATCATTTTTTATCCATTGGATATTTTAATTGATCATCTACATAATCATATCTCCATAAAACCATTAAAATATTATAAGCAATTATTCATAACCATAATCCATTTACATAATCATTTAGTCATTTATCCATTATTCATCCATTTGCATATTTCATTATCCCATTTCATAAATATTTATCGTTTCATTAATCATCAACATAGTCATAAATCATTTAACCATTTCTTAAATATTTAATTCATCCATTTTCATAAATCATTTCACTTTGACCATTTGCATGATTATCCATTTACATTAATCATTAAATGCATTCATATATTTCATTAAATAATTTAAAATTCATAAATCAATTTCCATGAAATTAGCTCAAAATTGCACATTAAACTCATAAATCATTTCCACGGAATTAGCTCAAAATTGCACATTTTGAGCTTCCAAACATGAATCATGGCATAAATCACTCCACTCATTTCTCATTTCTCATTTTCACATTATGCATTCATCTATAAAAACCTCCTCACTTTTTGTGATACACATTTTTTGATTTCAAAACTTCAATCTCATTCTAATCACATCCGATTCTACATAGCTTCTTGTGTTTTTTGCTGCAAAAATTTTAGAGCAAGGACAAGATATTTTGGAAAGGATAACAATGGATTTTGATTTCTTTTGAATGCTCATGTTTATAGTTTTCATAGTTTAGTTTGGTTTTACATGTGTGTTCATTTATAAAATTTTCATTGATGTTATGTTTAAAAATTGATTTGGATTTATAGATTCAATTAGTTTTTCAATTTTCAGCATGCAGAATATCTTCGGCTCATTCTACATCATTCACCCATCACCTTCCATCTCTTTCCATCACACTTCCATATCTCCATCCATCACCCATATGTGTCTACATCATAGCTTGATCTTGCGATGGTATCATGTTCCACCCTAGAATTGGTGCATTCATAAGGTCAGTTTGTCTTGCCTATATTAGAGTAGTCTATCACATCACATTGAGGGAATTTCCTATTACCTGCATCAAATCAAATTCATGTATATTCTTGAAATATTCCTTAAATCCAAAAAAATCCAAAAACAATCATAAATTTAGAAAATCCAAAAACATTCATAAAATTAGAAAATCTAAAAACATCCAAAACATGCCAAAACCCAAAACAGGTCAAAAACATAAAAAGTCAAAAAAGCGAGTCTATGTCAGTCAACCTATGTGGTCTCTATGTGTATAACATAGGAAAGGATAATCTTTGATCAACCCCCGAGGCCCATATGATAAGTCTTTAGGTTAGGTTCTTGATCAAAATTACAAAAAACACAAAAACATTGGAAAATTTGAAAATCAAAATATTTGTAAAACAACTTTAGAATACCAAAAACAACCTCAAAACATTTCAAAAACACCAAAAACATCCAAAAAACCCAAAATTATCCATCCCACTTCAATGATCACCAGTAATAAACATCTGCTCATAATAAATGACTGTCACCCCCAACGTTTGGTAAAACAATAAGAAACAAGTATGGAAAATTAAAAGTGAAAATTCAAGTGTCAAAAGTCTCAAGTCTAGGTCAGTAGGTAAACAAGTTGGTCAACTCTTGGTATCAATAGCCTATTTTTTCGTTAGTCTCAAAATCATCTGATAACATCATGTCTTAGGATGCATCCTTCCTACAATGGACATCAACATCAGACATCACTGTAGTTTAGTCTTGGCTAGAGCTATGAAAAATATTAGCTTGTTTGTTTACTTGATCTTATATTTTGATTTGTCTTATTGTGCCCATTCCAATGACCTCTCGATGATGTCTAATAAAAAAAAATTAGAGAGAAAGGAATGGGGCATTGATCATTATCTTTTGTCTCTTGCGCTTGTTGGATATTCTTGTAATATAACCGTGGTCATGCTATTGTGTTTGGTTTGTAGGGAGGATTTCTTAGATATCTTGTTGACTATTACATTGGGAGGTTTTTCCTTTCTATGTTTTGGTCTAAGATGTTTGAAATATCTAAAATACATCCTAACAAGGTTTTTTATGCCAGGTGTGAACATGAATACTCTTATTTTATTGTCGAGTCAAAGTCTATCTCACTAGGTACAATGCCATCCTGGTCTTCTATACCTTGATGCATCATATCTATGTGTGTTATAAAAAATAAGGAAAGTAATGCCATTTATTTCCCCAATCTTTGATAAGAAACATCATCATTATCACTCATCATCATATCTAATAAAGTCTTGACGATTCAAAGAATTGTTGGACTTCTACATCTTCTCAGACTCAAGAGTTCATATGTCTTATTCTTCTTATTCTTCTATCTTAACTAACATTTCTACCCAAAATATGTGTGATATCTCAAAATTTACACAAGGCTACCCATGGCCGATGATTGTCTATACATCATCAAAATTTGTCTACATGAAACATTTGAGCTGCCTAGTCCTCTTTGAGCTGAACTGATCTTAAATATTTATCATGAGATTGACCTAAAATTGAATTTTTTTCTCAATCTCTCGAGGGGATAGTGTAGTAGCATAATTTATTCTACTAAGGCAGTAGTGAGGCATTCGAAAAATCAGATTTCTTTTTAAATTTTGATATCAGGTAGTGTTATTCTTTGAACCAATGTAGTAGGTACCTCACTTCAAAGAGAAGCAAAATGTAGACACCTAAAAAGTCTTGACTAATGCTATGCATATGATTCTAATTAACTAAAACCATTTCTTCCAAAATTACCTCAAATTAACCAATTAATTAAATAATCAACATTGTTTAGTTAAATTCAACAAATTCAACTATTAATCAAATAATTAAATTTATTTATTAATTCACCCTTCTTCTAAATAATTTTCATCGTATTTAATTAAATCAAATCATTTAATTAAATCCCCCTAAGTCTTCTCATTTGATTAAATAAATTAAATCAAATGTCACAATCCCCTAACCCATTCCAATTAATTAATCTTGGATTAATTAATCCAAAATCACTTTCTAATCATCATTAACAAATCCTTTAGTTTTTAACTCCTCAAGAGTTAAATCAACCTATGGTCAACTAATCATTTTGCACATGAAATTCATTTCTTTTAATTAACTAATTCCTCTATTTATCCTCACAAAGACATATTCCAAGGAGTATTCCTCTCAACAACCTCTCATTCAATTTCCCTCCAAAGGTTTTCAAAAACCTTTCACATCCACAATAAATTATCTTACATCCTCCCAAATCTCAACAACATTCATTCAATTTATTTTACAAACTTTCAAATCCTCAACCATTCTCATTTATTTCTCTTTCATCCTCCTCCACTCACACATTTCCCAAAATGTGCTCCACTTTCCTCCAATAGAGTTGTGACACTTGGCACATTTTTATTGGTTTCCATTTTATCCCACATTCATCAAATCCTCTCATTATTCAACCCTTGTCTTCTATAAATAGAAGCATTCTATTCACAATATGGATCCACAACTTCAAACATTATCACTATAGGCATTTCAATTCATAGCAATCCATCACTTTCACCATTTTTAGCTAAGTTATCACCATTTGGAGTCATTTTCACACTTGGATCATCAAAAATCACCAAAGCATATAAAAGGGATTGTGAAAGGGCTTCTTTCCACATCAAAAGAGCACCAATCCCCCTATGGGATGGAGGTTTAGCTAGTTCAATTTTGATTGCATGCTATCTTTTGTTAGTTAATTATTATTTTCATGTTTTCTCTTGAATTTGGTTAAAGAATCTCATAGGGAGTGTTAATTTGGTTTTCTAAAATGTTTAACACTTGTTTGTTGATCCTTGTTAGTTGATTGAAAATTGGACACTCACAATACTAGAGTTGTGCCTAACATTTGCAAATTTTTTGGGCATCACCATAGTGTTGGCGCTGGAATCAATCATAGAATTATGAAACAACTTATCTCCCATAATGAGAGTTATATAAAAAGGAGTGGGTTATGTTTTACCTACCCATGCCTTGGTATTGACAAATGTAGATGGCACATGATGTTTCACATTTCTGCTAGTTTATCTCCCTTTAGTTTGTGTCAGATCTCCTTTGGATTACCTTGCGTGGTTCTTTCTTAGTCTTGCAATGCCTCTATCAATAGAGATTTTTGATTGGGGATCGATAAAATGTACCAAAGAGAAACATTGGCTAGAGCCCTATTTATTTGCTCGACCACATTCAATGACCCTTGAGGTTAGGCCTAGGGTTCTTTTGTTCTATACTACACTATATCACTCCACTTCTGGTGTATTAGAGGTGATGGTTGAGGACCTCGATTTTTCATGAAGGTCACCTTAGGCCTTGTGAAATATTCTTGGATCTTAGTCAACTTCTTCTTAGAGTGCATGTAGTACAGTCTTATTGCACTTTTAGGGATCTCAATATTATAGCCTCATTTGTGAAGATTGTGACCTCACCTTCCACCCATGAAAAAAAGCATGTTTTGGGGCAATCTCTTCTGTTTCTAGGAACATATCCTATATTTTTCCATCAAAATGGCATTATCAACACCTGGAGATTGATATCCATAAGGGGATGAATCGTGGGTAGTTCCTTGTTTTCTCTTCTCAATGAATCTCTATTATAGATTGTCTTTGGGAAAATTCTTGGGTGTATGTGCATCATTGCATATAAAATAACATGAATTTGAGTCATCCACTAAGTTATTTTTTCCAACAACCAATTTTGCATGGTATTTTGGTGGGAGTGCTTGCAAAGGTGTGAGAACCGAGACGATTGTATTTGCATGTTGTGCTTGGTGATTCCATAGGAAAAAAAATCTTTTGGGGAATAAATCGGCAAACCAAAAGTTCAAGATTTTTTGAAAAAATGGGGAAAAAAGGGAAAAAATCGTATTTTAAAAAAAATGTAAAAAAATATAGAATAAGAAACAAAAACTGATTTTTTTTTAATTGAAAGGCATTTCCATACCAATAGAGATATAGAGAGCAAATAAAATAAATAGTTTAGATGATGAATCATAGAAAATAGATTTTGTTGTTTATATTCATATCACTGATCACTATATCACTGATTTGATTGCATTGCATTCCACATCTTTCAAAGCATTAGTTCACAATGCATAATTGATAGATGGCAAAATTTCAATTACATTATAGTTTGTAGTACAAAAATTCAAAAAACAAAAGTAGCCTATGACTCTTGCTAGTTGCTACTATAAATAGAGCTATGCTAAAGGCTTGCAAGCCTTGATGATGAAGCTCCTGTGGCTTTGCCTCTCTTAAGTTCATCAATCACATGAGGATATCAGTTGGACTCCTATAGGATCTCAAAATCCTCAAACTCAAGAGCTACATCATCATTAGCAATCCACTCATTGTCTGGATCAATCTCATCAAGATCAATTGGCTCAGCATCCTCAATGGTACCTAGTTTTGCCCATGGACAAGTTAGTCTTTGGATTACAAGTGCAAAAACATTATTAATATTGAATACAATTATAAATTTAAAATTACGATTTCAAGTATAATAAAAGTCTAACCTTGAGCTTTCTTTAGCTTCAAGCAGAGGTTGTGGTGAACAGACACCAAGTCATTCATCCGTTGCTGTGTTAAGCGATTGCGTTTCTTCGAATGTATGTGTTCAAAAACACTCTAAGTACACTCGCAAGCAGATGAACTGCATGGCTGGCTCAAAATGCGTTTCATTAACCACCTAAGATTTTTGGTTTCGTGACCAAAGAAATCCCACCATAGCGCTGAAAACCACATTATATGGAGATGATGTTATGTAAGAATATCTTAAATTTTTATACATTTTGTGATTTTTTCCACAAAATAGAGAGATTATCAAAATTTTATAGACTCTACCTGGTTGCACGGTCTTCCTACCTTCCACGACAACCTTAGATGAGAAAAAACCCATTGCTTGCTTGTAGGTGGCTAACTCTTGGATAACTATCGTTAACTATTCTCTGGTCACAAACATTTTTTCCATGCATATGAACAAGCCTTGTGCAACCTCACCATCATCATCTCTAAATGAAGAGTTATGGTACATACTTGGATTAAGATAGTATCCTGCAACATGGAGAGGAGAATGCATTTGTCGATCCCATCTTCGATCAATTATGTCCCATAGTGGCATATACCTGTCCCTATCATTTTCCATCCTACTCCTCATCACCTCCTTGGCCCTATCCATGGCCTCATATAAATATCCCATGGGGGATTTATCCCCATCCACTAGTCTCAAGACCTTGATTAGAGGCTCTAAAATTTTTACAAATTCTTCCATTGCATCCCAAAAACTAGCAAAATAAATGTAATATGATATTGCTTTTCCGTCTGCTTGATTTGAGAAGCTAGATGCCATCCACTCGCTTGAAACAAACATTCGTTTCAAATTCATTTTTTGTTCACATAGAGTTTGTAGTGCAAGGAAGTGCGTTGCAAATCTTGTCACCCCTGGTCTAACTAACTCCTTGCCCTCTGTGAAAGTGCACATCATACACAAAACCCTTGTGTGATTATAGATAAATTTGGTACTTGAGTGAGCCTTGTGCAATACCTCCTTAACCCACTCAAGTTTACCAATGTCCTCTAGGGTTAGATCAATGCAATGTGCTGCACATGGAGTAAAAAAGATGGAGGGGTATTTGTCTGTCAGAAGTCTCCCAATAGCAACACAAGCAGTAGCATTATCTATAATAAATTGAACCACATTTTGTGGCCCTATTTCTTTGACCACTGAGTCATACATCTTGAACAATGCACCCGCAGATTTGATTGTGTGTGATGCATCCACACATTTCAAAAAAATTATGCCAATTTCACAAGACATGAGGAAGTTGATGAGTGTTTGATTCCTCCTATCTGTCCACCCATCTGACATTATGCTGCAACCAGTCTTTGCCCAAATCAATTGATGTTCAGCAACAACATCATTAACATCCTATACTGCATCATTAAGCAAAGGAAGCCTCAATGACTCAGAAGATGGGGCTTTGAACCCAGGACCTGCAGATGCAATAGCATCCACCATACCTTGCCAGTATGGAGACCTGGCAACATGGAATGGAAAGCTAGAGTAGTACCAAAAATTTGCTATTGACTTCTTTGCTTGTTCATGGACAGTCTTCTTCAATCCTGTACTCTCCAAAGTGGTCTGTGATCCTGGTGTAGTACGAGGTGGGAAGAAAGAATTTATGTTTCCTCCACCTGTGTTTGGACCACGTGCTGTAGAAGAAGGTGTCGACCTAGATTCCTTGGAAAACACATGTGCACCATCTTCCCCATCCAAGCAATTCCTCCTAACTTCTATAGAACTAGAGTCTATTTCATTCCAAGTTCTTGCCTTCTTAGCCTTACTCTCAGAAATCCCTTGAAGAGCTTGTTTTGCTTGATGGGTGACTTCTGCAAGGCATTCTGTACGAAGAATGGTGTTATTTCCTGGCTCCTTTGCCAAATGCCATTTGAAGCAATAAATGCCACCATTGATGTCACACAAACACCAATTGCATTTAACCTTCGTTGAACCCAGAATTGTCGTGCAATGTGTCCACACAAAGTCTTTTACACGTCGCATTATGGCGTATTCTACATTAGAGGATATGTTGTTTGAATGCATGTTTTTTTTATACAATACATGGCTGAAGCAATTTTGAATTCAAAATTTCAAAATACTATAAAATGCATTTCAATATTAAATAATTGCTACTGTATTTGTATTTTTTTATACAGAATTTTATATAAAATTTTCACAACAATATTTGTTTTTCATTTTGTAAATAAATAAACGCTGAAATAAATATTTTGTAATTTTTATTTTATATATTTTGTATTTATTTATACAGAATATTTATTTCTTAATACAAAATATTTATTGTAAATAAAAAATAATAAAAAAACAGTAAATAAAAATAAATACAGTAAATAAAAAAAATCTATATTAGTAAATAGTAATATAGATTTTTTTTTTTATTTTCTGTATTTATTTATGTTTTTTTATTTTTTGGCATAAAATAAATACAATATATTTATAAAAAATACAAAATATTTATTTTTTGGCATAAAATAAATGCATAAATAAATACAGTATATTTATAAAAAATAAAAAATATTTATTTTTTGACATAAAATAAATGCGTAAATAAATACAAAAAATAAAAAATAAAAAATACAAAATTTTACTTTTATACAGTAAATAAAAAATAATAAAAATACAATAAATAAATGAAAAACAAAATATTTATTGCAGTATATATTTATAGTTTTTATACAGTAAATAAAAAATAATAAAATATAGTAAATTATTAAAAAAATAAATACAGTAAATAAAAAAATAATTGTATTACTATTTAGTAATTTACATTTTACAAAATACAAAATATAAAATAAATACAAAATACAAAATATTTGTTTTCTTTGGCATAAAATAAATACAGAAAAAGAAAATAGTAAATAAAATACAAAATAAATATATAATATATATATTTTTTGGCATACATAATATTTAATAATAATAATATATAGTATTAATTTGAAAACAGTAATAAAATAATAACTATAACCATTCGAAAACAGTAATAAAATAATAAAAAATAATTTTACCAAATAATATAGTTGATTTTTTCTAAATCACGTACAAAAATGATAAAAGAAATTGAAATGAAATACTGGAAAATTATTTTTCGAAGAGAAATACAGAAGGATTATGATATCAATGTCTACCTGGAAATTGCAAATTGGAAATGCAGCAACTGGAATCGCAAACTGGAAATGTTGCAACTGGAAATCATGCTCAATCTCGAAATCACTGCTCAAACAGAAAAACTAGCCCTCAGATGTCTACCACTGCTAGAAAACTAGCTCTCAGATGTCCGCCACTACTTCCAATGGCTTTCTTCTATGGTTTGAGAAAGAAAAATCATGGATTTATAGCCTTTTCGCGTAGATTTGAGGGTTTTTTTTCACGGGAAATGATTGATGGGTTGGTGAGAAGTAATGTTGCCTTTTTTTGTAGATTTAAACCCGATTAAAACCAGATTTAAATGCCCAAAAAGTCAACTTTTTTGAACTTTTTTTTTGCAGATTTTTTGGGAAAAAACGTGAAGGTAGCCGATTTTTTAAAAATCGCGATTAATTGGGTTTTTTCCTAGATTTCTGTGACTATGGGTGATTCAACCTTTGTCCTCCCTGATATTAGTTATGTTGATTATGTTGATAGGGTGGCCTCCCACCTTGATAATTTTAAAAAGGGGGTTTCAAAGGCATAGCTTGCTATATTTTGAGATTTATGATTTCATTTGAAAATTTTCGTAAGATGCTTTTCATGTCATTCATTTCTGGAGCTAGCAAAAATGAAGTGTTCATGCTTGCTCGAGCAACCGGATATATGTACATGGGAGGTGTGGGTTGTGAGTTGTTGTAAGATTCTTCTTGTGGTGACATTGATAGTCTTAGGAACATAGGAATGTGTGGTCATGTAGGAAGATTTTCAATGTTTATTAGGTTATTATCTACCTAGAAAGCTAGCTCATATACATCTGATAGTGTTTGTCCTTTGATGGACTAGATCATCATAGCTATATCTAAGTTGAAAGCTTTCAGATAAAAGATAATGGCCATACTTGCATGCGGGTGAATCACAACCAGGATTCTTTTCTAGGTTTTATGGAACCTGGTACTAAAATCTATAATAGCCTCTTGTAGGGATCTTTTGATAGTAATTAGCTATTAGAGGAGAGATGACTGATCTCCTTGTTGAATCGATGGAAGAATGCATCTCCAAGATAATCCTAAGTGGTGATGGAGTTGGGTGCCAAGGATTTATACCAATCAAGAGCTTGCCCTCTGAAAGAGGCAATCGATAGCCTTAAAGCTACATTTTGTTCTATAACATGATGTATTGTGTAGACATTCACCACTTCCTAAAGGTGTTCTATGGTGCTTTTGAAATCCTTTGGCCTATGAGTTTGGGGAATTCCTTTAAGGAATTGGAAGGAATAGGATCCTAGGTACCTAAGGATATTAGAGGAATAAGTGGGCTTTCACTATTCCATTCTACAAAATTACTTGGTGGTCTTGGAGCAACCATTTGTAGTGGTTGTTGTGTTGTGTTGAAATTTGTAGTTCTTTGGTGAGTTACAACCACTAGTGGTGGTACTATCAATCTTGGATTTTGTGCTACTAGCAACCTTGTGATAGGCCTTTAGCTCATAATTGATTTCTAATCAGCACTGAGTATGTCCCACTAGGCGTGCCAGAAAAGGAACTGTTGATGCTTAAAACTTTCACTTCAGGCAAACAATGTCTTATGGGAAGTTTCACAAATGTGGGAATTAAATTGTTGTCTATGAAATGACCTTCTAGATTTTAGAAGCTGACTCTTTGAGTGCTAGGAAAAGGTAAGAAGGAAAAGTAGAAGAAAGTTAAAAGAAAAGCTAACTCAGGTGATATGTCGAAATTACTTTTGGTATTCAATTCTCACTTATATAATATATGCTAAAACCTTTAAAACATTACAAACAATTTAAAATACCAAATGTATGATTTAAAGCCTGCAATATTATCAAAATATTATAATATAGAAGCAAAGAATAGAAATGGAAAATAGCTATTAATTTCAGACAACTTGACACAAAACACCATATCCTCTTCATTATTGAGTTGAGAAAAATTACAAAGGCTCAAGGGCACAATACAAGATAGGGCACCTGTTAAGGTATTTGAATTGAAAATAAAAATTGTTGTTATCTCTATTCAAATCTAAAATTATTATAATGTTGTTCTCTCTAGAAAAATCGTTAATAAAAAAATCATTCCCTTCTCTTTTTTATGACGCCCCTTCCTTGAATATATGGGTGCCACTACTCTACATGGATGGGAATTTTGAGGCCAAGGAAACACGACACTTGGGGCCTCCAAGAGACATTTTGATTTCTTCACTAACTCTCATAAATGAAGCTGAAACAATTGAATTGGATCCCCTGAGTTTGTGCATACATATATGATTTTCAAATCCTGGCTATGGTGCAACCTTAATTTTCAACTAAAATCTCTTATGATGACATGTTCCCTAGTAAAGCTACTTGTGAAGTCTCTATTGAGGATGGGGCCCATACTTCTCAGCAATGGCACATCATTTCTCAATAATATAAACTCTTGTGTTCTTTGAAGCACGTAATGATGCCACACGAAAATTAGTGCCCATCCTTTTGAATTTTCCTACTTTTAATGAACTGACAACATCAAAGCCACCATGTGGCATCTTGGAACTATCTTGAAAAATAGTTGAGCATTTCTCATAGCAGGTGAGTGTAGGGGCACCAAGTTTTGCCAGTGGGAAAACCCATACATAAATCAAATTCTGCCAAAGTTCTGGGTTAAGGAGAAGGCTGGAACTAGACACTTGGTTTATATAGCCACATCCATTGAGGTGTGAAGGAACATATCTCAAAAGAATGGATTTGATCCATATTTAATTTTTATAAATTAAAATTTTTCATTTGACCATGTGTTTGTTCAAAAGTGAGAAACCCTCAAAAAAATAGTTTTGGATATTGATGAAAAAAAAAAAGGAAATTGAATACTTTCCACTTGTCACTTTTAATCTCCAAAAATAGTATTATGATGTTTCCCTTCATGTCTAATTTTAATACCAATTTTATTTCCATAAAGGTTGAAAAAAAATGTACAAAAATGATGTACAAGGCATCCTTTCTTGTCTCATCTATTATTTCTCTTTTGGTGCAATCTAAAACCTTTCACATATTATTAAAAACCTAAAATATTCAAATTTATTTGTTGTAAATAAAGAAAAGTAAAAAATGAGTGAGGGAAAAATCAAAGGAGTGATCATTCACATTCCTTCCAACATGTGACAATTACCAATATTTACAAATAAAGTTTTTGTAATGTCGTAAATTATACTCTATAGTATTTTCACATTTGTGCATTCAACCCTTGCATTTATAATGCATAGCTGCATTTATGACAAGAAGCTTATGGATTAGAATTTCATGATTTCAACTTCATAAGGACCTATGATGAAGCAACAATAGCTTACCACCATGTTTCTCATGAAATGATGAGTTGGACACCTACGTAATGTCTAGACATCCATGCAATGTAGTAGCATCCCAATACTTTTGCAAGTTCAAATGAGGAATCTCAAAATATTTGACCCATGACACATGTCCCTATGGTTGATTTATGATCTAGTAATGGCTCTTCCCACCCATGCAGTTGAATAAAACCTTTCTTTTCGTTATCATTCTAACATTCTATCACTCTCTCATTCTAGCCCTCTCCTCTGGCTCTTCTATTCTCTTGATCTTGTCTCTATTGAGAAGCTCTACTAGAATGAGGTCCCTCCAACAACTAAATATCTCTTGCAAGTGCTTAATAGTGTGTCTATCAAACTAAGAGGGAGCCACATGCTATTGGTAACACTCTCTTGCTTCTTGTCTATTTGTGAATATATTATCTATTGTGTCTTTACTTTGTGATAAAGGTTCTCCTCCTTGAGTGGGGTTTTCTTTTATTATTTTGTGTCTAATTTATTGTGTGTTTATTTCTCTCTATCTATATGGATTTCCATGGAGGTGGGAACACCAAAATTGGGGTTTGACTGTGAAAAGCCCCAAAATAGGCCTAACATTTTCTCTCATTTGTCTTGTGTGTAGGTTTCTTGTATAGAGCTTGGAGGAAGGCTTCAAAGCATGTGACCCTCTATAAGTTGGTCCTCTACCTTCCTTGTATTTTATCAATATTTCCTACTTTTTGTTAACTCAGTAGATTGAACAGACCTTAGATATAAAAAATTTAACAGATCCTTTGTAATTATGTCTGAGGGTTTAGTGCTCTATCTATACAGGATTCCAATGCACCTTTAGGAATTCAACATGCTGCTTTGGCATCCCGCTCCCACGCTATCATCCTTTGGTTGAGAGCTTCTCAATTTGTGATAGGAATCTTAGTGATTTGTTCTTTCAGTTCCTAAAGCTATATGTATGTTATTATTTCTGATATCCTATCTTCACTCATTTCTTTTAATTTTCTCCATCTCTCTTTCCAATCCACTAACTATTTACTGAGTTAGTTTAAGGTAGTTCACTCCCTGAGACTCTCTTAGAAAGCAAGATAATTATGAGTAGTGAATCCCCCTACTCTACATTTTTGGTGAACCCGATGTGAACAATGTTAGATCTTTTTCCGCAATGTTTCAATATTTATGATAACACTTTTTCTAAGGAAGATTTTGATATGTTATATGATTCCCTAGATGATTTCTTAGAGGCATCATCTCCTATCCGTAGATCTCCTAAAAAAAATTCTTCTTCACAACCATCTACTCCTTCTTTGAAAATTGAGAAGTCTGTGAATGTCGTGGTAGTTTCCGTGCATCCATCGAAGCCTAAGAGACCCATAATTTACTTGAATCCAACTAGTCTTTCTCCTAAGAGAATTATTTCTATCCATGGGGTCCCATAGTTTAATGACTCGATGGACTTATATACGAGATTCTTAAGGGCTAAAGACTCTTCTTCTTGTAATTCCATAAGGAACACATACAACACTAGAAAAAATCAGTAGAATCTAAATCAACCTACTTCGATTCCTCCTTATTTATCACCTTCTCAACTAGGTCTTCCTTCAACACCTATACCTACAACTAAAGAACCTAGTGATTATGATCTTGTTGAGCAACTCCACATTACTCCAACCAAGATATGACTATGGGACTTGCTTCAGACCACTTTATTTATCAAGGTATACTTTAGGAAGCTTTGTAAAAAATCCTCTTTCCTGCTTTCGCTAGGCCAGTGGATGTTATTATGTTGATGGTTCATATTCATGTGGATTCACTAAATATTACATTCTATCTGCAAGAACTTCTACCCCTAGATGTATAGAAGCAAGCAGATCAATTGATGATTATAATTAATGTTAATAACATTAGGATTAGGCATTCTCTTATTGAAACCAGTTTAGATCTCAATGTATGAAAATCAGATCTATTACCTAATGTTAAGATTGATTCTTATTCTTTAGCTTCTTCTTCTTTGTATATTCATGGATTTGATAATGATGGCCATCAATCCCTAGGAATGATAATGTTTCCTTTACAGTTGGGACCCGTTACCTTACCCATGTTGGTTTATGTGATGCCTAGTCCTTTCCCTTATACTATTCTTCTGGGAAGACCTTGGTAAGAAACTTTGGGAGTTGTAACTTCTACTTTGCATCATTGTATAGAGTTTGCTGCTAATAATCAAGTGATTACAATCAAGGCTAACCTTGAGGCTGTCCACCTTTGTGAGTTGAAAGTTGTTGGTTGGGCCTCAATTATTTCCACTCTTAAGAATTGTATTCCAGCATTATCCTTTGATGCATTGACATGCTCTTCAGTGGTGTCTACTTTAGAAGCTACCCTTGAGGCAAATGTCCCTAAAGAGGAATAACCCAAAGCAAAGAGTCCTAAGTCCTCCCTATCCATTCCTTCTTTGAATGCATGTTTTTTTGATGATTGGGGGTATTTGGATTTCTCTAACTTCTTCATTGGAGAATACAAAGTGGATCCTATCCACTTTGAACTTCTAACAATTTTATACCTCTACCAAAAAAATTAATCATCCTTCCATTGAGAGGGACAATTGTGATCCTATAAAGGAACACATTTTTCCTACTGCTGAGGAAGATAATCATGCTTTTTTTGAGGAAGCTAATGTTTGTAACCCTGTTGAGAAGGATAGTTGTGACCTTGTACATATGTTTAATACCCATTAGTGGAATGAAGCTCTTTATGTCGATCCACCCTCTTCTTAGGCTTTTCAAACATAATGTGACCTTGGATATGGGCTCGTTTATAAGTATGGTTATGGGAATAAAATTCTTGGGTGTATTGAACAAGGAATTCAAGTCCCTATCCAAGTTAAGCCTCACAAGCATAACTTGGTATTGGGTTTCTCTTTTGAATAGTCTAAGAAAAAACCATGGTGGAGTGTTAACATGATCTTTATTGAGCCCCTTAATCTAGTTCACCCCAAACTAATTGAGGGTAAAATATAACCTAATAAATTTCCCCTAGATTTCTTCTCTTTGGAGGAAGTGCTAGAAGAATTAATAGGTGTCTACTCTCATTTTCCTTCTTTTCACCATAAATGACAATTCTTGTATCACTTACATAAACAAGAATATTTTGGAGAATCTATTTTGAGTGTTGATGAGGACGCTTCTTTATCTAATGTGGATGATGATATTCCTATACCCCATCCTAGAGATCATAATTCCCTCTTAAAGGGGGATACTACTGAAGTTTCGATGGATCCTAAATCTTCTAAAAAGGCGATTAAAATTGGAAAGTGCCTTTCTTTAGAAGAAGCTAAGCAACACTCTGATCTATTGCATTATCATCCTAATATTTTCACTTGTACATATGAGTACATGCCTAAATTGATGAGTCTATGAAACCTACTAAATAAAATATTCAAAAGATGAATCCCAAGATCAAACTATTGGTTAAGATTGAGATAAAGAAACTTTTGAAAGCATGCTTTATACATCCAATCGACTATTCATCTTGGATATCAAATATCATTGATGTTAATAAACCTGATGGTTGTATTCACATTTGAACAGACTTTCATGATCTCAATAATTCTTTTCTTAAGGATGATTTTCCATTTCCTAATATAAATACGATTGTAGACTCGATCATAGGCCATACCTTTTTGTATTTCATGGATGGCTTCTCGAGCTATATTAAGATTCGTATTAACCCAAATGATCAATATAAGATGGAATTCACTAACCCTTGGGGCACCTTCTACTATTTGGTCATGCCACTTGGGTTAAAGAGTGTAGGTGAAACTTACCAATGGGAAATGACGCTAATCTTTCATGATTTCATTCATAAAATTCTAGAAGACCACATTGATGATATCTTCGTGAAGTTCATAATTCTTTTGGATCACATAGAAAATATTCATCTTATTTTACAAAGGCTTTGATTCTATAAGATGAGGCTAAATCCACTTAGGTGTGTCTTTGGCATGGATGTAGGATTTCTTTTAGGATTTATAGTCTCTCATCATGGAATTAAGGTTGACATGAATAATATTGATGAAATTACTAACATGCCTCCACCTAGAAACATCTCTTAGCTATGTAGTTTGGAAGGGAAGATTCAAGAAATTCATAGGTTCATATCTCAGTTGGTTGAACATACCCTTCCCTTCATAGGTTTTTTTATTGCATTTGATCACATCTTTTGGTTAGGCAATTAGATCACCATTGTATTTAATTAACATACATTCATGTGTGTTTATTAGATCATAGTAGCATCCAATATAAACATGCATCCATTAGTATAACGTCCATCACATAGTCCTTCATGAAAGTAAAAGCATATAAAACAATGAGAACCATGATGTTGGAATCGAAATCTCATATATATATATATATAAAATGCAAGTCATATACATGTATCACACCATTGTCATAAAAAATAGTGGTGGTTGTATATTTGTCAATGTCTATACATAAAAAATAATGTCATACAATGTATATATATCATTGATATAAAATGGATCATAGAAAAATAAAAATCTAAGATCTAGGTGCGTGGCTCCTCATGCCCTCTAGAGGTGGTGATGGTGAGTAGGGTCTAATGAAGGGAATAGAGTGGGATCTATGTGATCACAAGGCTAACATGCTCACTCGAAGTCCTCTAATCTCTCTGTGCAATGAGGCTATCTCTTTCTTTGCTCTTCTGAGTTCCTCCCACAACTATGGATCATTAGCTAGTCTCATAGTTGCTACCTATGCATCAAGGTCATCGAGTCATCCTTAAAGAGCATCACATGCCTCCTTGTCACTCTAGGTAAGCATAGTTTTCAACTCCATTGATCACTGATCCCTCTTTCTTGTGAGGGTGATGACATCGATTGTCCTTTAGACCACCTCCACCCTCGACTCCTCATACACTATCCTCAAACATGCGATAGGCTCAAATAAGTGGTTATGTCACCCTACTAATTCCGGCCTATACGTGTCTAGAATGCTCCGTATACTACCTCTGAAACACACTATGTAATAAATGTAGTTCACTTTTGTGTGCAAATTGCAACCACAAACAAAGTGGACTCATTAGTACCCAGTAATGTACCTAAGCATACAAATATATATACATTAAGTTGAATTGAAAGTACCAAAAATAAAATAACATAAATAAATATGATATC